>OY720466.1:25973367-26573367 GCA_963082715.1 Harpalus rubripes | reverse complement strand
AAAACAAAAAAAAACCAACAAAATATCGTGTAGTAGAGGACACTTTCTATTGTTTTTAATTATAAAGTTAGTGAGCGTCGCTTGTTTATCCAGTGTGGCAAACATCACCGAAACAAATGAATAAATATCCCTGATGATTGTTGTGGGAATCCTCGCGATTCTCACTTTTTTGTATATTTGATGAAAAACAAAAGCTTTTTTAGCTTATTTTGTAAGATAGGTATTAAATAAAATAATTCATAATTTACAACAATTAATATATGTCCCCATTGTTACGCTAAAAAGGGACAGTCTCATTATTTATTTAAAAAAAACTATTTTTTTTATCATTTTATTGATTTTTCCACGGATTGTACCTTTCAGCCAATGAGAAACCAGCTTGCAAACTCGTCAACCAATCACAGCACAGGATACATTCCGTAGAAAAAATACTGTTCCTAAATTTTCCAATTTTTAATATTTTAAGTTTTATTTGTTATATTGTATTAATTTAGAAATAAAAAATCAATATTTTAATATTAAAATAGGTTGGTCATATTGCGATCTCATTTTTATTTTCAATACAGTTGGCAACACTAACAAACAATCGGTTTTTGGTTGACACGTCATCAAATTTATTCCTGACATATTTAAGTGATTTTTTTTGTGAAATTTTTCAGTAAATATATCAAAAAGTGTTTGTGCCGTCATTAAAATAATAAATTTATTGAAATTTCAGCAAAAATCATGAAAAAATCAATTCGTAAGTTCATATTTATTTTCAATACAGTTGGCAACACTTATTCTTCCCGTAACAAACAAGTAACAATCAGTTGTTTGTTGATTTTGACATTGTTGCTGTTATTGTGTTTTTCGTAATGTTTTGGACATTTTAAGCGGTTTTTTTAGTGAAATATTTCAGACAATGTGTGGAAAAGTGTTTATTTATAACTTTTGTGAAGTTTTTTCAAGGATTCGCCAGAAATTTCATCGAAAATCAAGCGGGAAATGGTAAAGGATTTTGAACAATCAAGGTAGGATTAAAACAACAATTAAATACATTGTTATATTTAATTTATTTCATCTATTAAGTCATAATTGTTGAAATATCTGGCTATAATACAAATAAATAAGTTTAATGGTACATATAAATCGTCATTACAGTTTTCAGGTAAACTTAACCTAATTTCTGAACATTTTCGGGCAATTTCTCGTAATGCATAACAATATTCAGGCAATAACGGCGTTTCTAGGCAACTTAACAATGCATACAACCACGCGCCTAAACAATAATCGATTGTTTTGCCTTTTGGTATGTCTGAAAGCCAGACAAGACAAAAATTCAAAATTTTAAATATAGATTTTTGAGTTAATGATAAAATTTCAGTTAATTCAGGTTCCTGAAAACATTTTTTTTCCCACTGAACAATTTCCCCGTTGAACACAGTTTGCGGGACGTTTTTCGCTTGTTTTATGCGCTGTAAATGCAGCCTGAAGGCTGAAAAGTCAGCGGTTTTCTGCCGCTGCCACAAAAGCGACGGCTTGTAATCCTCTGGCGCTGAAATGAGTTTCTGGGGCTGAAAAAATAAAAATTAATTTGACAAAATCAACAAAAATGTTTTTCAGTACTTCATTGATGAAAAACTCGTTTTTCTTCAGTTTTTCAGACGATATTTCAGCTCTCAAATATTCCTGACACATTTGGGCCTCGTATCTGACGTAATGTAAATATTGTTCACCTGAAATTTCAGTTGTTTCAGCTAAAAATTAGGTTAGAAGTATTTTAGGTTATTACCAGTTACGGGTGTCTTTTTTGGGTCGAAATCGTCCGGGATTTTACTGACCAACAATGCCTTATGCATTAAGTTGTCATCGCTGTCTGAATTCGTCATTTTTTTCAGTGATTTTCAGCTGTTTTCAAAGAAAAACAAAAACAGATAGTTCTAGATTTTGATGCAAACGTCGTTTGGCGCTAGTCTATATATAGTTTGTATATTCGTATTATTTTAATCGGTTTATGTACATAATTTATTTTGTTAATTTACATAAAACATTCATTTTTTTCAAGAAGTTCATGTCATATGAATAATTTAATTTTTTTTATTGTATTGTGATAACTTTTTTTAATTTATGGGTTATTTCAATTCGCTAGAAATCATGTAAACGTAGTGTGATAACAATTATTGAAAGTTCCAAATGACTAGCAACTTTTTCTGTAGAAATTTTGTTTTATTATTTTGTTTTGCGCCGTCATTTATTCATAAAACAAATATATTTTAACATTTTAAGTATTTTAATCAAGATGGCTCCAAATCTAAGCAAGCTGTGCACAAGAAACAATGTAATAGCAACAGGTAGTGTTGCTCTTTTGTTATTTGCCCTATTTAGGGCTAAAAACAACAAAAAACAGCGGTAAATATCAAATAATTATTCATAACCTATAAAATGTATCATCCATTGTTTTTAGCCCAAAAAAGGTCTTAGAACAAGTGAATTATTTGATCAAGGACCAAACAAGTGATAAGAAAACAAAAGCCCACGTTGACAAGCAATTTTTTCAACAATTAATTCAATTGTTGAAAATAGTCATCCCTGGTTGGTCGACAGCTGAATGTGGTTTATTATTATTGGTCGCAGGGTCTTTGGTTGCTAGGACACTATGTGATCTGTGGATGATAAACAATGGAACAAAAGTCGAAAGGTTTTGTTGCTTAGCAATTGTTTTATAAAGTGTTATAATTGTTTTATTACAGCGCCATTGTTTCCATGGATAAAAACATGTTTAAAGATCGTCTATTGTCATTTTTTTGGGCGATGCCTCTAATTTCACTTGTTAACAATGTATTAAAATGGTCAATAGGCGAATTGAAAATTAGGTTAAGAACTAATTTAACCCAAAATTTATATGATGACTATTTAAAGTCTTTTACATACTATCGAATGTCTAATTTAGACAATCGAATAGCGAACGCTGACCAATTGTTAACACAAGACGTCGATAAGTTCTGCGAATGTTTAGCCGACTTGTATTCAAATGTTTCCAAACCCATTTTAGACATAGGGTTATACGTTTATAGGTTAACGGTTAATCTAGGGGCGGAAACACCCAGTATTATGTTAGGTTATCTTTTTGTTTCCGGTATAATTTTAACACATTTACGACGTCCGACAGGTATTTGTTTTTTAATATTTTGAATTGTTTTCTGGGGGTTTTGGGGGTAAACAATTGACGGTAGGGGTGTATAGGACGATTGTCTTTTGTTTTAACAAACAATTGAATGTTGTTGGGCGATTGTCATTTGTTTTAACAAACATTTGAATGTTTTTTAGGCGATTGTCATTTGTTTTAACAAACATTTGAATGTTTTTAGGCGATTGTCATTTGTTTTAACAAACATTTGAATGTTTTTAGGCGATTGTCATGTGTTTTAACAAACATTTGAATGTTTTTAGGCGATTGTCATGTGTTTTAACAAACATTTGAATGTTTTTAGGCGATTTTCATTTGTTTAAACAAACATTTGAATGTTTTTAGGCGATTGTCATTTGTTTTAACAAACATCTGAATGTTGTTGGGCGATTGTCATTTGTTTTAACAAACATTTGAATGTTTTTAGGCGATTGTCATTTGTTTTAACAAACATTTGAATGTTTTTAGGCGATTGTCATTTGTTTTAACAAACATTTGAATGTTTTTAGGCGATTGTCTTTTGTTTTAACAAACATCTAAATGTTTTTAGGCGATTGTTATTTGTTTTAACAAACATCTGAATGTCACAAAAACAATTGTCTTTAGTTTTCCTTTTATTATATATTTTTTTTGTTATAATCAATCGATTTTCTTTTGTTTATCAACCAAACAATTGCCTCCCTCTCTACCCCAAAGGCGATTGTCTGTTGTTTTTTCCATGGACACCCAGA
Source organism: Harpalus rubripes (assembly GCA_963082715.1). NCBI lineage: Eukaryota > Metazoa > Arthropoda > Insecta > Coleoptera > Carabidae > Harpalus > Harpalus rubripes. Next base: position 26,569,467 of record OY720466.1, on the reverse strand, counting down.
AACAATTCAAAATAATTTAAGTTTTGGCTCATTTTCGACCATTTTTGATTGAAAAAAAATATTTAAGGCCGTATGACGATACAAGAACAGAAATTAGAAGGAGAATTTAGACATATTAATTCGAGATTAATAACGAATTCAGAGGAGATCGCATTTTATAAAGGAAATAATCGAGAGAAAACAATTTTGCTGACAAGTTTCCAAAGATTGATCGATCATTTACGTAAATTTTTGAAATTCCGAGTATTTATGGGCATTATAGATAACATCGTGGCTAAGTACATAGCTACAATGGTCGGGTTTTATGCTGTGTCTAGGCCTTTTATGAATGTAAATCACAGCATGTCGAACGATTCAGAAAACGAAAGATTTCGGTGAGAAAAACAATTATTTTGTGCATACAAAAAGTAATTTTACTATTTCTAGGTTATATTACACTTATGGCCGTATGTTGGTAAAACTGGCGGAGGCTATAGGCCGTTTGGTATTGGCGGGAAGGGAATTGACACGATTGGCTGGTTTTACGGCCCGTGTTACACAGCTGAAGGCTGTTTTACACGATTTGAATATGGGAAAGTGAGTTTTTTTGTTCGTTTATTGTAGGGGTGTTTTTAGGTGATTGTCATTTGTTTTAACAAACATCTGAATGTTGTTGGGCGATTGTCATTTGTTTTTATAAACATCTGAATGTTGTTGGGCGATTGTCATTTGTTTTTATAAACATCTGAACGTTGTTGGGCGATTGTCATTTGTTTTTATAAACATATGAACATTGTTGGGCGATTGTCATTTGTTTTACTAAACATTTGAATGTTATTGGGCGATTCTCATTTGTTTTAACAAACATCTGAATGTTCTGTATTGATTGTTTTTTGTTTTAACAGACATCTGAATGTTGTTGGGCGATTGTCATTTGTTTTAACAGACATCTGAACGTTGTTGGGCGATTGTCTTTTGTTTTAACAAACATTTGAACGTTGTTGGGCGATTGTCTTTTGTTTTAACAAAGATTTGATTATTTTAAAACGATTGTCTTTTGTTTTTACAAACAATTGAGTGTTGTAAAACGATTATCTTTTGTTTTTATAAACATTTAAATGCTGTAAAACGATTGTCATTTGTTTTATTTTCTTCATAAAAAAATGTTTTTTTTTCTCAAATTGTTTTAAACATTTTTTTGTTTCATGAAAACAAATGAACATCGTTGATGTTGTCAAACGATTCTCATTTGTTTTAACAAACATCTGAATGTTCTATATTGATTGTCTTTTGTTTTTTTTTTGTTCATAAAAATTTTCAAAATGTTTTCTTAAAATATTTAGGCAGTTTCTTTTGTTTTATAAAAACAAATGAACACCGAGGATGTTGTCAAGCGATTCTCTTTTGTTTTAACAAACATCTGAATGGCGTAGTACGATTGTCATTTGTTTTTTCTTCATAGATTCTTTTAAAAAATATATATTTTTTAGGTTTTCTTAGATTTTCAGGTGATATAATTAGGTTTTTGTTGTTGTTAGGTACACTCGAACTATGGTTCTGAGCCAAGAGAATCTTAAACCCAATTTGGGTAGGGTTGTATTCCAAGATAATTTGATTAAGTTCGATAGGGTCCCATTAGTAACGCCAAACGGGGATATTTTAATCAGGGAACTAAGTTTCGAAGTACGTCTCATTTATTTATTTATTAAGTGTTTTTAACTTGTACCTAATTTCAGGTACACAGTGGTACCAACGTATTAATTTGCGGGCCTAACGGTTGTGGGAAATCTAGTTTGTTTAGGGTCCTAGGGGAATTGTGGCCACTGTTTGGGGGAATTTTAACAAAACCACCCAAGGGAAAATTATTTTACATCCCTCAACGGCCTTATATGACATTAGGGACGTTAAGGGACCAAATTACATATCCGCATAGTCAAAATGAGGCGTATAGACGGGGTTGTTCTGATGATAAACTAAAAAATTATATGCAAATTGTTCAGTTGGGGTATTTACTGGATCGTGAAGGGGGTTTAAACGCCATCGCTGATTGGTTGGATGTGTTAAGTGGGGGTGAAAAGCAACGAATAGCAGTAAGTGTTACATATTTTTGATTTTAACCCTTAAAAAAAAGGTGTTAAAATTATTTTAGGCCCTTGATTAATACATATTATTAAAATATAATCTTTTGACTATGTATATACCAAATTTTGTGCCCTTAACTCATTTAGTTTTAAAGATATTGAATTTTAAAATATATACAATTTTCATTTTTTTTAAATTGAATTTACACCCAATTTTTGGAAATTTTTGAATATTTTTTTTAAGGAATCTTACATAAAAAAATATTTTGAACATTTTTTGTCTTATAAATTTTTTTCCTAAAATTGATGGTTTAGCCGGAAATGACATCACACCCTAAAATGGGTCGAGGTATAAAATCCACACCCATTTTTTTGTAATCTACATAATTTTCTGCATACACCTCCAAATTTTGATAATTTAATATTTACACCAAAAAAAGTTACGAATTTTTGAAAATTTTTACAATTTAAAACTCTGCCATCTTACAGAAAACAGCGGAACTTTTTTGAATTACTGGTTTGTGTCTATGGTACAGTTCAACGGTTTGCCGTAAGATGTCAGAGCTTCAATTTTTAAAACATTTGCGGCGCTTTTGGGTATAAATATTAAATTTTCAAAATTTGGGTGTGTATGCAGAAAAATATAAGGAATTCAAAAAAATGGGTTTTGATTTTATAAATAAACCCATTTTTGGGTATAGGGTCTTTTACGGCCAAACCATCAATTTTAGGGCAAAAATTCATATGACAAAAGTTGTTCAGAATTTTGAGTTATGTAAGATTTCATGAAAAAAAAATTCAAAATTTTCATTTTAGGGCCTTAAATTTGTATATATATATTTTTTTATTAAAAAATGTTTAATTGTTAATAATTCCTGAAATAATGGACGTATCTACTTGAAATTTTGGGTAAATATATTTGAAAGTCCATACTTTAATTTGGTATATAAATCAAACAACACCTCCCGCCAATTTAATTTAAAATAAATGTCAAAACTTAAAAATATTTTTAATCTAGATGGCTAGGTTATTTTACCATGGTCCCCAATTCGCCATTTTGGATGAATGCACTTCAGCTGTTTCAGTAGATGTCGAAGGCTCTATGTACAATTATTGCCGAGAAGTATGAAAAAAACACTTATTTTTTACACTGTTTAAACATTAATTATTATAGGTTGGTATCACTTTATTTACTGTCAGTCATCGTAAATCACTATGGAAACATCACGAACACGTTTTACAATTTGATGGGCGAGGTGGATACGAATTTAAACTCATAAATTCACAGGACGAAGTATTTGGTTCGTAAATTGCAAGATGGCGACGTGTGTGACGCGTTGCTATGTACAACATGGCGTTGCTAAGCATTTGCCACGCAACCGGAAGTAAGCGTCGTTGGATATTGGCGCCAAATTTTAAATTTATATGTGATATTGTTATATATTGTTATAAAATGGTGATTTTTAATGGGTTGTTAATAAAAAAAACAAAATATAATGCGAAATAACAAGTGTTTATTATATTTTTATTACAATTAATACAAAAAATGTTTTATTTATTTATTTTTAACCTTTGATATTTTTTTTCGCGCCAAAATCGCTACATGATAAACAACTGCATTCAGACGGCACCGCCATCTGTTTTTTGTAAGTATAACCGTCCATACATATCATTTCTATGGAAATCCCAGTATATTTTGATGCAGAACAACACTGGCAATTGTTTTCGAGTGCAGCTGTACCTAAAAACAAAATAGGGTATACGAAACAGCCAATCAAAACCATTCAATTTTCAAAGTTAATTTCTGGGTATTTTAAAATACTTTTTAATATATTTTTTGTGCATAATATATCAAATAAACCATGTAGATTTCGAATTTCGACTTACGAACATCGTAACTCGAACCATATTCGCGTAATTAATACTTACGTTCATTATAAAATGTCCCTGAAGTACATTGTCCCGTACATTGTGTTAAATTATTTATAGGGTCCATATTTTTGCATTGTCCATGGTCCTTATTATTTTGGACTATAAGGCCTATAGTCTCTTCAATCTTCAAAGGTATAGGCTCACAATTGGCTAAAAAAAAAATAGCAGAACAATTAAAAAAATCAAAATAAAGTTTGATAAATACTTTTTAAATTTAATGATGTTAAATTGCATTTTTGGCAACACCCCTCCCAAAATATTGCGTCCAAAGGGCATTCAGAGACGTCTGGACAGCTTTCAGAGTATGCCCGAGTGGAGAGTGCACCATCTGGCCCTTTGGTGCACTCGAAATTTGTGCATTTGTCATCAGATGTCCATGTATCACCTGGCAGATATTCTGTCCCGTTTAATATGCAAGAATATTGTACACAGTTTCCACAGCAGATGTCAGACGACCCTAAAAATATCAAAAATGAATTCCTCGGGGTCGATTTGATATATAAACATGTGTCGCAAGCCAAAAAGTCTTTAGGCGGGCCGAAAAAATGGACAATTTTTTTTTCAATTTTTTTTTGGCCGTTTTGGCAAATTTTTGGCCCATTCCGGCAATTTTTTGACCATGAGGCACATGTCAGTATATCAAATCAACCCTGTAGATTTCATTTTTTTAACCCCCAACCCCCGATATTCAACTGTTTTTGATTTATGCCTGATTCAGTGTACTTGGCCATTTCGGCAATTTTTTGGCCCATTCCATCAGGTTTTTGACCATGCGGCACATGTCAATATATCAATTCAACCCAGTAGATTTCATTTTTTCAACCCCCAACCCCCTACATTCAACTGTTTTCGATTTATACCTGATTCAGTGTATTTCCATCCCTGGCGACATTCAGTGTTGCATTTTTCTTGAACTTTTTGTTGTATTAAGTTGTCTGCTTGTGTGTGTAAACAAGTGACAGTCACACAGGGGTCGCCTTGGGGATCAGGCCAAGTGCTGCCAACTTGATAAGTTACCCCCCCTACTAAACAAGCGATGGGGGAGTATGTTCCACAACATTCATTTGGTTTTGGAGTATATGTATAACTAAATTCCTAAAAAAAATAAAAAAAACAACAAATAAACAATTTTGAATTTATTTAAAATATACTTTTTGCATTTCTTCAGTCGGTGTATCGCATATAACATCTTTTTTTTGAATACAAATCGTGTCGTTATCTTTAACGCAAAAATACTCAGTACAAAAGTCGTCACTTGTCCATCGACTGTCAATTGGTTTCTCAACGCCATCTACAACACAGGAAGTCTGTTTGCAACTTCCGCAACAATCCCCACTTCCGGCTAAGGCGGGAAAATATGTATTTCCGGTCGTACAATTCGTATCACAAGTTACTATATGCGTTGCTATGGATACATCGTCGTAATCTGTAGGCCCTTTTGCACATTCTAATACAGTGCAAGGACTGTTGATTGGGTCTAAGTGCCATTTTTCTCCAGGGGCCTTAATGGCATCGTTATATCTGTAAGAAAACATTGTATATTTTTTTTGGTAAATTTGGAATATATTTGCGGGAGGTGCAGTGGAGATATTGTCATGAAATTTTATGGAGGTATAGGATGAAGTATGAAGTATATATGTCCCAAATTTTTTGGACATATGTTGAATACTTTTTGAGTTATGAATTTTTGAAAATTACGAATATAATTTTTTTAAAACGTCAACAACTTTTTTTGTATATATTATCATTTTTTGAAATTTTTCCCATGTATAGACATATATTCAAACTACATTTTCCAATTTTGTTTGTAAAAATAACTCAAGACATTTTTGAGTTATTATTTTTTTTTCTGAAAAATGAGACAATTTTTTAAAGATACATAATTTATTTTCTATTTTTTTTTGGGTTTTGAGGCTTTGGCTATTTAAACCACAATACTTTAGCTGTACAATAAAAAAAATCCATGCAATTATCTCGAATAGTTTCTGAGATACAAATTTTTAAAAATGTTAGAAATTATGTGGAAAATTCCCCGCGAAAACAATAGACATCTAGCGGTAACAACACAAAGTTAATATGTTGACAATATGGCGGCCGTGTACGACAATTCGGAAAGTTATGAAGTTTTTTACTATTTTGACTATGTTTTAAAGTGATTTTAAAGGAAAAAAGTGTTGAACGTTTAATTTTAAAGTGTCCTTGACTGTTTGTGCTAAATACTTTTATTGTTCAAGACTTTTTAATGTGTTAAAACTTTGAAGAAAATTTCAACAATGTAAGTTGTTTTTCTGTTGTATTTATTTCTTGTTTTTGGCTGTAATACTTGTTGTAATATGTCGTGTAATACATCAAATTGTTTGTAAATATATGTAAGACATGTTTTTTAATAGTTTCAGTCCGTATTTTGAACTTTTAAATAAATATGAATGATTGAAAATTCGTAAATTTGGTGTTGATTTTTAGGTTATTTTTTGCATTTTAAGCCGAAAAATTATAAAAATAATAATAAAAACATTGTAAATTATATAAAAAACTATAAATAATTCATTTTTACGTATTAGATTTTGTGATACTTGAAGCTATGAACATATTTTTTTTACTTACTTGCATGCAGATTTGTGGAATTTGGCACAACAGTGCCCTTTAGTCCAGACCTCTTCTAAGACGAAATTCTCTATATCAGAGTTTTCTGAAGTTTTAGCGCACTCAGAAATCGTACAAGATATTGAAAAACTCTCTAAATTTTTAAGTTTTAAACATGTGCAAGTTCTGCATGGTCCATCGCCAATTGTTTCGTTTTCTTTTATTAATTTTGGGGTACTTTCAAGAGGGGATAAAGCCCTCTCCCCGCCAAGTTCAGAGGCGGCGAAACTGGGGGTAAAAATACACCCATTTTTGGGGGGCACACATTTGAATTCAGGACAACACAAATTTTCGTTTAATTTTTTTTCTAACGTATAAAACTTGTCACATACTGGTTCAGGTGGACATTTATCCACATGGCAAACTTTGTCTAAAACGGGACAGCACCCAGTCTCATTTCTGACCCACTCAAAACCAGGTTCTATAGACTGCAGGTTTAATTTCAAATCGGGACAATCGGTTTTAGGAATACACTCTAAAATTCAAAAAATTGTTTATTTCTGCCGATTTTAGGCCCAAAATAAATGAATACTCACGGCAAACAAAAGCAAGACATCCGTCTGAACGGGGTTCAAGTCTTCGAACCTGGTTTAAACCACAGTTTAAGGACTGTGGTTCAGTACAATTTTTTTTTGTTGTATTTGACTTAACTGCAAAAAAAATTGAATATCTCAACAATGGTTGGAGTTAGGGCCCTAATTTTTGCAAATTTGGAATCTACATAGTCGAATTAATATATCTACACTGATAAGTGGTTAAATAAATGGTTTTAAACCTCTTAAAACTTGGATCAAATCTTGACATTTTTTTGTGAAAATTACACGTATTTAAACCCAGTTTTCATGTATTCGAAACAACTTTTTAACCACTTTTAACATGCTAATATATCAAATAAACCCTGTAGATTTCAAATTTGCAACAATTAATCGTCTATTTTTAACCGTGCATGAGTGGTAGCGATTTAAACTCACCACAAACAAATTTTTCGCAACATTCATTTGCAGTTTTTATTTTGACTGCTTCAAAACCATTTTCACAAACTGTGTCCATTGTTGGGCAGGCAGTTGTTTCACATTTGACAGAGTGACTTGTGACGTCACATGTGCATTTAGTACATGGATCAGGCTGCCAACTGTCGCCCGCAAAATGCCCTAAATCGTCACATGGATAGCAAAAACGTTCTTGGACACATTGTGAATTATTCTTCAATACCAAACCTGTAATTTGAATGCTATTAGCGGGAGGTACAGTGGGGGTATAGTTTGAACTGTGGAGCATATATGCCCCAATTTTTTTTTTAATATTGAATAGTTTTTGACTTATGTATTTTTGAAAAAAAATCACTTACCTTCAGGGCAGAAACAGCCTTCTTTTGGCACAGTTTGTGTGCATTTGTTTGCACTTTCACATGTTTTAGGGCAAGGGGGACCACATAAATGATATGCCATCTCAGGGGGGCAATTTTTGGGGGGGCACAGGGCAGTATGATAGTCGAGACAAACGCCTAACGCTCTGCAACCCAATGCATATGTCTGTATGGATGTACACGCACTTTCAGGAATATCTACGGTTAAAATTAGGGGTTAATTAGACCCCACTTGGTTTATAAAAGGGTATTAAACCCATTTTAATATATACTTACTGTTACAAGTTTCGTGGTAACATGTATTCAAAAATATTGTAGGATCGAGTAATAGATGACATTTTCCAAAAATGTCCGGGTCTAATATGACCATACAGGGGTCTTTACCGTCTGGACCTTTTAGCTCGGGACAGTCTTTTGTTTGTTCTTCAGTACATGTAGCATCTGTATCGTTTAAACCTGGTTTTGGAACCTAAAAATAAAAACAATAGACAATATTTTGAAATTTTTCAATTTCCTCCTGAAACAATTGATATTTCAGGCTGAAATTTGGTATACATATACTTCAATACATATATTATAAGCTCATGAAAAAAATTACAACACCTCCCGCCAGTATTAAAACAAAACACTTACTTTCCAAGCATTCAAAAATTCTTTTTCATCTGAAATGGGTTCATCATTAGGGCTTAAATTGTCGTTGTCAGGGTTACGGTTACAGTCGCCACATATGCCCTCTAAATGACCTTGATAGGTCAAAGATGGTAGCCTCAAACTCGCCCCCAAAGTCGGATAATATACCCTCAATTCGATCTAAAATTTATGCGTTTTTTTACAATGTTTTCGACCCTTTTTAATTATTTTGGCTATGTATACTTACTTGTAATTTAGGTATAATGATGTTTATGTGTCTCTGAACCAATTTGGTTACACTTAGCCACCCATTATCAAACGGAATTGTGTCAATTTTATAATTATCGATAAAAATGTTGAAATCATTATTTAAATTTTCATCTCTTGTGACTTCAATTCGGTGTTTATTGACTATAAGATTGATTGCAGACGTACATAATTTTTGGGGATTGTTAGGACAATTATTGTTGGTGACATATACCTGAAAAAATTGCTGAAAATCACTTAAAAGTCCTCGAAATAGCGTAAACAAATATTTTGATTACACTCATTCATTAGAACATTTCCAAAATAGCCTCCGATATTTTCAAAATAGCCTCCATTATTTTCAAAATAGCCTCAATTTTTAATTGATGCTCAAAAGTATTAAATTAAGTTTATTTAAATTTGTTTCAGAATCCTGTCCTGATTTTTGCTGTCATCAAAATAGCCTCGCGGTTTTTGGGTAAGTCTTTTCTTATTACTCACCTCAAATTCCCGATTTTGGGGAGTATTCCCCCCTAAAATAGGCAGTTTTTTCCGGGCCATTACATAAGTACAGTTAGTATTAGCGTTGTAAGTTTTCCCGTCATATGTAACAAATTCTAAATGAGGCAATATATTACATTCACAGTCTCTGCACTCTTTGGGGGGTACACATTTATCCCCCCCTTTTCTGACAAGTCCTGGGGGGCAATAACATCCCGGAAAACACAAATTTGGCAGAACTGGACAAGAATTTTCTTCTGCTAAATTTGAGCAACTTAATTCGCATCGCCTCCGATAACAGTCATTTGGAACTAAATTGGGCGGACAATTTGAGGCTAAAAATATAAAATTTTATAATGGGGGGATACATAAAGCTTGTATTAGACTTACGGCATTCTAAAGACATTCGCCAGTCGTCTAAAGCGATGTTAGGACGAGCTGTAACGCAGTCGACGACAAACGATTCTAGAACGTTACAACGACATGATTGTTCTAGTTCTAGAACGGTGGTATTTGTTCTAGATTGTTCTAGACATTGGCAGGTTGTTTCTAGGCAACGAGAGATCCACCTAAAATATTTTTTATTGATTTTAATTAATAAAAATTGCCTCCAAATTTTTAAATGTTAGAAATTTATCCAAAATTGCTTTAATAATTTTCAAAATTGCCTCACATTGAATTCGAAAATAGCCTCAATTTTTCAAAATAGCCTCAAATTTTATATTAATGGTACGTACCCATCTAAATCTTCCATGGCGTGAACACAAGGGCTCAAAATTTGATTTTTGACTGATTGACAAATTTTGTAAGCCTGATTTTGAATTTGTAGCCCACATATTTTCGTTTCACAATTGTCTGGCTTGTCATTTTGGACCAACCAACTGTCCCCAAATTGAGCAGATGTTTTGGCCTGGGATCCCAAAGGCGTTCTTTTGTCATTTTGGGGGTTGTTGTCATAGTAACCACACAAACCATCGACTTGAGAATATAGTTTTGGAGTTATACCTATTTTTATATTTGATTGAGAATTGAACATTACCCAGAAGCCATAATGGTTAGAGACAAATAACAAGGTGTGACCCATTTTAGATAAGGAGTATGCTAAATTTCTGGCGCCTATTTTAGATGTCTGTTCGGCAGTATATTTAAAACCATTGACTTCCATGCTAAAATCTGGATATATTTTTATTATTTGATTTCCATGGTTAATTGTTAGTATTTTGATGCATGCGTCTGCACATTTTTGCGTCAAAATAAGTTCCCATTCTTCACTGTAGATGTCTCTAGCAAGCACATGATTACAAATTTCGTATTTGTACTCCAAACCGTCAAATGTTTTAAAGTTTCGACCAGTAACATTACAAATATCGTCTTTTATTGGGGGTGGCTGACATTCATATGTTTGGCACGTTTCCATGGTTTCATGTGTATCATAAACAACTGAATAACCCGGCGGACATCTTGCCTCTGGACAGTTATTCGTTTGTTCGGGTTGACAAATGAAATCAACGCAGTTTTTATGTTTTTTTGGTATTGTTTTTGTCGGTTTCCTAGGTAATGTTTTCGTATAGCGATTGTTAATTGTTCGTCCTTTATTTCCGAAATATTTGGCTGTTAAATGATTGGCTGGTACCTTTTGTTTCCGTCCGCCATACATTTGAAACATTGGCGAATCGTTTTGGGGTTCATTTTGTTTCAAAACAATTTTAAAACCTTTGGGACAAACAATTGGTGGACATTGCTGTTTTGATTTTTTTTTCGCTTTTATTAATGGTTCAATTGTTGATGATTCGCAGTTGTTTTCGTCGTCTGAACAATCGACAATACCGTCACACCATTGGTCCAAATTTATACAAACATTTGAAGTCGGACAGAGTATTTGACCAATGGGACATGGTTCGCAAAAACAGTCGCAGTTTTGGCCCAAAATTGGCCGTAGGCCTTTTTCACAAGGTGGACATTTTTTAGGAGTACATTGGGATGTTCCACCAATCACACACAAGCATTCTTGACAGTCAGATGTTTCAAAAATTGTACCAACTTTATAAAACAAATTATTTGTTATGCATGGACATTCAAATCTATTAACACAATTTTGGCCGTCAAAATATTTGTTGTCTGAACAAACACATACGCCATTTAAGGTCTCGGAAACGGGTGTAGATATTTTTGGACAATGGTTACACCCTAAAATGGGTTCTTCCATTTCTGGCGCTACAGTAGGAATAGGTAAATTTGTTATAAAACCTTCAAAGCAACCTATAGGTTCTGTTTTAAGTTGAATGTTATTCGTCCATTTTTTCGGCACAATTTTCAAATACTGAGCTCTGATTGGTCGATCAAATTTATTTGTATATATAGTATTTTGGTCAAAATTACCCGGAAATAATTTCTCATTCCCAAATTCGTCTAAAATGGGTGTAAAAATCATATTATCTTGTGAATAAAATACTTTGTAAGATTGGACCCATCCATTTTTTCCTCCTTGTGTTTTTAGACCATTTATTGGTAAGCGGGAGGTGAAATTAAACCACACCCATTCATTTGGCGTGTTGGACAATGGTTGCCAACTGTCTGGACCGTTTAGTTTCAAACCAAAATACTCCAAATTTGGTGTTTTTTCAGAACTGACTTTTATTAGATTTTCGGGTAAATTTCCCTGTTCTACGCCCATGGGTTCGTCGCAGGCATAACCAAATATGGGCGTGGTGGTTGCTAAGGGTGTGTCAGTTGTTTCAGGGTGGTCGGTTGTCAGATGTTCTTCTGAACAACCAATCAAATCAAAGCGTAATGAAATATGGTTATGCCAAGTTTTTGGTATAATTTTTATGTAACGTGCTTCAAAAGGCGTGTCAAAGGGGTTTTTCACTGGGGTTAAATGGTCTACATTCCCGCGGAACAATTGGGGCTGACCGTCTTTTGTTTTTGCGTACCGGAAATGCGCTGGTTTTTGTTCTGGTGTGTACATAACATAAAAACTAGTTATATATTGATCATATATAGGATGCCCAAGTAATACTATATCATATATAGGCTCATTAGTTCCTAAATCGACTTGTATATACTCGTCTGGGGAGTCGTTTAAGGGCTGCCAACTTCCAGCGGATAAAACAGGAAGTTTGGCATTTATTTGCGCATACCACGGTTGGTGATATTCATTTATTTTTGAAGAGGCAATAAAATTAGATTCTAATATATTATCATTATTAAAAACACTTTCTTTTAAATTTTGGGGACATTTTACCGGTTCTGAAACATAGGATGGCAATAATTCTTCCCCGGTGAAATTAGCGGGAGGCGTTGTTAATTCATTGGCAGGAGTTACCGTTAATAAACAAATATTTTCACAAATATAATTATTTTCAAGACATTGACAGATTGTACAAGCGTTTTCTTTAATTATTGTTGATGGCTTAACCGGTTCGCCATTTTGGGATACGCATAGACAGTCTTTTGTTTCTACGCATGTGTTATTGTCGCGCCATAATTGGCCCAGAGGGCAAGACAATTGACGGTGTTCTGGGATGCAACCCGATTCGCATTTTTGTGATGTTAAACAAAAACCTTTGTTTTTTAAAACGTGTTCGTAGTTTAAACAAAGTCGATTGCATTCGATCGAACAGAGACTGTATATATAATTTTTCGGGCATATATTTATATTTGAAATATCCTCAAGGTCACCTTGAATATTTGGTGGTGGTTTAATAGGCCTATTATTAATATTTTCTTCAAAAATCGTACAGTTATCTCGAATTTTTATTACATTTTCTATAAAATCACATATGTTATGTTCTGGGTTGAAATACATATGTGGACCACAACTTTTTTCTATTAATTTGTTATGGGCGCACTGATAAAACAAATGACAATCAAACTCGTGTATCCTGTACTCGTCCCCAGTACAATTTTCATTTTGTACAGTTGGTATTATGTATTGTTTTTCACATTGGCATAAAACTCTAATTTCGAAATCTGGACATAAACTTTTTTTAGTTTTTTTACAAATTAGGCCATTTTCTAGGGAACATTCAACGTCTAAGTTGGTAGCCTTGTAGTCAATATGTCCAGCAACTGTTCTACACTCGATGTCAGTCATTTGTTCCGGGGAACACACCCCTGATTGGTCAAATGTGTTCAAATATATTTTTGTAGGTAATGGTTCAACGTCGAATTTTTTTAAGTTTTTATTGGTTTTTGTTGGTTTTATTCCATCATTGTTAATCCATACGGTCCATCCACTTCGACATTTTAACTGTTGTTCATTTGGCAACACTGTAAAAATATAAATGTAATGATTATAAAAATAATTGGTCCTAGAATAGACCCCTGTGGTACTCCATGGTTTATATTTACCTGTAGTATTTGTCTCGCAAGGCTTTCCAGTACAAATTTTCTTATTATTACTACAAAAACATTTTTGGCAGTCGTCTTCAAACATTATATCGCCCTCAGAATATATTTTGTCATTTAATACCAAACATACAGGTTTACAAGTATTTTTTGGTACACACTCTTTGAGGCTACTATTCAAATAAATAAGGCCTTCTGGGCATTTTTTGGGTTCACACCCTTCCACGCAGACTTCTCCCTCGCACCCATTACCTAGTTTTGGGTGTGATATCAAATTTTCGCATGTTACTTCAGGACATGTTGACATACAAGGTGTATAGTTTGAACATTCTTCATCGCATTGTAACGCTGAAATAGTAAGCGGGAGGTTAATAAATTTATTGGTAAAAGTAAACAGACGGTCCAGACAGTTATAGGGCCCAAAAAATCTTAAATTTTTTAGGTAAAAATGGCCAAAAACTATGAATATAATTTTTATAATAATACTTACGACATAATTCTTGACTTCGCCATTTAATATGTACACCCTTTTCGTTACACGCTTGGGTATATGCCGCTAGGGCTGTACATAAACATTCACAATCTCCCCCCTGATCACATGCACAAGTATCAAAAATGCAACGTTCCAAAAATCTGCGGAAAAATGAAAAAAACTCAAAAATATTTTCAACATTTAAAATAAAATATATTAGCGGGAGGTATTGTTAGTCTTATGTACCATATTATAGCATGGGGTGTCGACCATACATACCCAAAATTTTGTGTCAAAATTCGTATTAGTTTAGGAGTTATCAAATTTTGAAAATGTTTCAAATTTTAGGAAATTTACAAATGTTTATACCCAAAAATAAGGTATTTTTGATAATTTTTTTTTGGGTTTCATACATAATTTAATATTAGGAACATTTTTTGTCATATGATTTTTTTTCGTAAAATTGATAGTTTAGCCGTAAATGAGCCCACACCTTAAAATGGGTGGAGCTATAAAATAAACACCCATTTTTTTGAATTCTACGTATTATTTTGCATACACCCCCAAATTTTGGTTATTTAATATTTTTTACTTCAAAAACTACAATTTTTTGATAATTTCCAAAAATGTACTAAGGCCATCTTACAGCAAACCGCTGAACTTTTTTGAATTTCTGGTGTTTGTCCATGTTGATGGTTTATATACAAGCTAGTATAGTTCACCGGTTTGCTGTAAGATGGCAGCAAAACAATTAAAATTTCAAAAAAATATTGTGCCTGAATTTTTACAATTTTGAAAAATTTTTTGCGATTGAAGTATAAAATATTAAATTACCAAAATTTGGGGGTGTATAGAGAAAAATGTGCAGATTCCAAAAAAGTGGGTATGGATTTTATACCTCAACCCATTTTAAGGTGTGGGATCATTTGTGGCTTAACCATCAATTTTAGGGAAAAAATGTATAGGACAAAAATTGTTCAGAATTAAAAGTTATGTAAGATCCACAAAAAAAAACTGTTCAAAAATATCCCATTTTAGGGTATGGACGCGTGAAAGCATACAGGGCGTAGCCATCTGTGCGCAAACCGTTGAACTATCTCAGCGCGGACACGTATCGCTTAGCACAGACACATACCGGGGATTCCAAAAAGTTCGAGCATTTACTGTAAGATGGCACTAGTACAATTTTGAAAATTTTCATATTTTTTTTGCGATTGAAGTATAAAATATTAAATTATCAAAATTTGGGGGTGTATAGAGAAAAATACGCAGATTTCAAACAAGTGGGTATGGACTTTATAAGGCAACCCATTTTAAGGTGTGAAGTCATTTGGGGCTTAACTATCAATTTTAGGAAAAAAATGTATAGAACAAAAATTATTCAGAATTAAATACTATGTAATATTCGCCGAAAAAATTGATCAAAAATACCCTATTTTAGGGTATGGACAAAAAAAATTGTTTTGATTTTAAAAATTAAATTTTTGAAAATTGTTTAACTTCTGAATTAATGCAGATTTCAGGCTGAAATTTAAAATATACATAGTTGAAAGTCTATATTTTAATCGTGTATATATATCCAACAACACCTCCCGCTAATATGTGTAAAAACTTACCTCTCAACCTGTACTTCGGCGTGACATTTTCTAAATAACTCTGATTTCAAAATTCCACATTTTTTTAGGGCCCAAGCTTTCCGCTCGGGTCTTAAGGCACAAGTATCAATTATATCAATGCCCTTTTGGCAAAATTTATCCACTTGCCACGAATCCCCAAAAATTGTAGGACTAATTTCAATAAAACCGCCACTTGGACTTTGAAAATCGTCATTTGGGTCATCATTGTAGTTCCCACATAGGCCCTTGAGGCGATTTTGCCATCTTGGATCCACTTTGACACTAAGCCTAGTGCCCTTGTCCCAAATTAGGGTCACCCCTAAACTTTGGGCCTCAACGATTACGTATAAATTGGTCTGTCGTAATGTCATTTTTTTAAAAAGTTGTATATCAGGTATCGGTTTATCTTTTTGTAGTATTAAAGTCTCTCCTGATATGGTAATTGATATACTTTTTGTACAACTGACACCTGAAAGGCATAAAGAATATATATTTTTTTCAATCCCAAAAATGGGTAAAAATTAACATACCTAAAGTTCCGCAAGGAACATGTTGAACAATAATTTCAATAAAATCGTGTTGTCCTAAATGTCCTTTTGTTAAAATATAATCACATTGGCCTTGGTAATCAAAGTCTTTATCGTCAAAAGTCGTGAAGTGGGAGTCGCCCCATGTTGTACATACACCACTACATACATTTTTTTCACAGTTCCAAGTGCCAGAATGGCATAAACATTTATTACAATCATTGAAAATTGTTTGATTTTCTTTATAACTCTGACCCCCGTGGTGGCATGGGCATGCTTCCGGTTTAATACAATTTCCGCTACCGGAAAATGAGTCCTGAAGGACATATCCGGTTTTGCATTTGCACCCTGGACGACAGATGGCAGTAGTTGTTTCAAAAATAGAAAATTCATGCATATTTTTACAAGTTATGGGCTCTGCTGGCTCACAAGTGGTATATTCTTGATTTTTTTTAATGTCACACACTGTCTGTCGATCGGACTGTAATGGATATTTTTTAATATCTTCAGTAGTCGCTGGTCGACAACTCCACACAGCATTCAAACACGTACACAATTCTTGAATTATGTTTTGTCTTATTTCCTTGTACATAGGCGGAAACCTAACGCCGTTTTCGTAACAACTACAACCGGAAATGGGTATACATTCATTTTTTTTATCTAAGGCCTCCATGTCTTTACAGTTACACCCCTCAACACAATTGTTTTTGCAGTTATTTCTCATGGATATATCCAAACATGTTCTTGTACATGAGTTACCACAATATTGATAACTTTGCCCAATAGGGCATTGTATCGCGCATTCTGGTACATCTATGCGCCAGGGCGCACCGGCACCTAATGTGGCACATGATGTGCCATATGCTGCCAATGTGGCGCATAAGCAGTCAGATGTTTTTGTCTCACAAGAGCACATATCGTATAAACAATTTTCGTAATATGGTTTTGGGTCTAGTAACCAGTGACATTCTACAAGAAAAATATTTTTTAAATTAGTAGGCGGGAGGTATTGTTTGGTTTTGTGCCAGATTAAAGTATAGACTTTGGAGTATATATACCCAAAATTTCAAGTAAATATGTTAATTATTTAAAAAGTTATGTAATTTAAAACACAGAGATAATTTTTTTGGAAAATTTGTATATTTTTTTCAAATATCTTTAAAACTAAAAAAGATATGGGTGTGAAATTTTGGGTATAAACAGTTGAAAGTCTATACTTTAATTCTATATATAAGCAGAACACAACCTCCCGCTTATATAATTAAAAACTTACTGTCAAATGTTTTTGAATGTATAAGTCCACAATACTTTTCAGCCTTCTTTTTATTATGTATATTTATTTCACACGGATGGTCATCCCGTAATTTGGGTGTAACATCTTTACAATTTTCGTCCACCTTCCATTGGTTCGCAAATAATACGGCATTTGTTTCTACATCGCCTTCAGGTGTTAAAAAATCATCTTTTTGATTAGAATTGAACGTCCCGCATAGTCCTCGAGTTTGACCCCTTAAACTAGGTGGGGCGTCTATGTACACTCTTGTCACACCATCCCACCATACCTAGAAACGGGTTTGGTTAATTTTTATACCCATAATTTGAAAAATAAATTACTTGTAAATTGTTTTCTAATTCAACTACGATAAACAAACTCGAAGCGGTTCTTATAACGTCATTTGTTTCTCCTATAATATATGGAAGGTCTGTGACGTCATATCCGTCAACTATTACTTCTCTATTTTGTTTTAATCTTATAATATGATTGGTCGGCGTTCGAATTGTTACTGACCGTGTGCAACTTGGTAAACCGGAAGCTATATTAACAGGAAAATTCATGGTTTGAGATATACTTCCGGCACAGGGTACATTTTCGGCTTCGATCGAAAAGTTCGAAGACTTAACCTATTAAAAATATTAATAAATTTGGTTTTTTTTGAGTATAAATTTGATTTTACCAAAAAGTATTTGCATTGTCCCATGAAATCATAGCGGCGACCGTCAAATGTTTCATAATGGGGGTCTCCGACAGCTGAGCATCGACTTCCGCATTCAATTTGGGTACATACCCATTTTCCGGCTTCACATGAACAAGTGTTGCACTCTTTAGGAATCTAAAATCGTCATATATTCAATAAACATTTCCAAAATAGCCTCGATTTATCTCAAAATTGTCTCAGAGGCAATTTCGAGGCAATTTTGTGAATTTTGAGGCAATTTTGGTGGTTAAATCAGTTTGTATATTTTCTTACTTGTGTGCCAGGTTTAAATTCACGACCCCTTAAAGTACATGGGCAAAAGTTAGGCTCTATACAATGTGCATTATGCAACACAAAGCCTTTTGGGCAAAAACAGCCCTCTATACATTGAGAATTATCATTCAATTGTTGATTTTGTAATGTTTCTTCAGTAATTTCAGAGCCACAAGTGGGCTGAAGGGCCGTAACAGAACATGCGTTGTAAATACGGCCGTTTGTACACTCCATGGCTAAAAAAAAACAAAAATTTTGCAAAAAAAGCCTTTAAAAAAATTAATTTTAAAAAATACCACAAGTTTCATTGTCGCGCCATTGTAACACTTCACCGTTTTTCAGTTGTTTTTTGCATTCTTCGACAAATATTTCAATTGTTTGACAACTACACGATCCGGGGTTCGATTCCGAGTCCCCACAATTGCAAAAATCTGATTGGCAGGCCTCTAAAAACAATGAAACGTCAACTAAATCAAAACATTTTGAAAATTTCTTGTCTGTGAATATTTGATTGCAATATTGTTGGGCCCGACTGGCAATTGTTTTGCTGACCAAAGAACAGCTGAATGTATCCCTAATTGGCGCCGAACAAACATCTGAAAGTTTAACAAATTTTATTTAAGTTTTTATTTTAAAAAAATGAAAATGTACCATCTAAAATATTTATTTTCCAACTGTCTAGTAAACTCGCAATTGTTTGTGCATTTTGGCCGTCTTTTGTTTGCATATCATTTGTTTTATGACCGTCCAACGAGCCACAAAGGCCTTCAGTTTTATTCCAAAAAGATTCACCTACAGAAATCTAAAAAAAAATACGGGGAAAATAAAAATAAATAAATTGAAACATATGTATTTTTTTGTACTTGTATTTGGTTTTTTGTGTCCCATTTTAGGGCTATCCCTAAACTATCCAAAACCAAAACTATGTGGTGACCTTGGACCATAGTTCTTAAACCGGAAACAGCCCCCGGAAGTGGCAATTTTTTCCCACCAGGGCCGTATAAAACCGGAATTCCGTCCAGAGAATTTTTTAATGTATACTCTTTTTCGCCAATATACAATAATATATCTCTACTGCATTCTGAGGCAGATTTCACTTGTTTACACCCACTATTGGGTGTGGAAACAATTGAAAAACTGTTGTCCATTTTGTCGCGTACCAGTACATGTGCACAATCAGAGATGGCGCTGAACACAGCGCTGTCAAATGTTCGAAAATGTTGAGCGGACCAATAAGAACATATGCCTGGTTTAGGGAGGTTGTTTTCAATTGTTTTTAGGGTGCTACAAACAAATATTGTTTTAAAACATGTATTACATACGTTATTAGGGTTTCTTACTTGTTTTTTAATGTTTTAATGCCTATTTGGTAATTTAAATTTGAATATAAATTTGATTTTTTTATATGTTCATATTCGTTTGAGTAAAAAGTATGATTTGAATTTTCAATTTGAAATATTTCAATATTTGAATTAAAAATACACTGAGGCACAGGTTGAGGCTCAAAATTGCCTCTTTCAAATGTACATGTGTAAAATTCCGATGGTGTAAACTCGAAATTAATACCTGTAGGGCAGTTTAAAGAACATCTGAACATATCATTGTTACCAGAACAGTTATAACCGCCATTAAAGCCAAGTTTTTGAACACTGCATACATCAGCCCCTAAAAATAAATATATTAGCGGGAGGCATCGTCGAACCCTTATACCATATTAAAGTACTGGGTACACTCCAAATTTCAGGGCAAAATATTTATTAATTCAAGAGATTTTTAAACATTTTTAATTTAATTATTAATTTCGAAACTAATAGACTTACCTACCTGAATTTTGGGGTACATATACCTGAAAGTCCATACTTTAATATGGTACAAGGGTGCAACGGTACCTCCCGCTGATTAATACTTACGATACTGACAATGGGGACCTCGAAAATCTTGGGGACATTGGCATGTGTTTAAACTTAGGCAAACACCTCCATTTAGGCAAGAGGGGTTACAATTAGGCAAACAATCAGGCAAATGGGTCCAATCTTCCCTACTTGGGACCCAGGAGCCTTCGTGGCATTTCATTGTTGTTATAGCCGAGCCGTCTGGGAAATTATGGCCCTTTAGGCATGTAACGGTACAATGGGTAGCACTATAATTTAAAAATAGTTACGTTATGTTAGGTACAGTTGGACCGCACACCCATTTTTGGGTATGAGGATGGTGTGGTTTAAAAAGGGTGGAAATTTTTAAAAAATTAAAAATTCTGAAAATTTGTATTTAAGTAGTTTGAAGGGTGTAGATTTAAGATTTTAAAACCGCAGGTCGATATCTCTTTTCGTGTCCGAGATATTCGTCCTCAAAACTTTGCTCAAAAATGCCCATTTTTGGGCCATATCCCAAAAATGGTCAATTATACACCGCTGGCGATATCACCATTAGATTCTACGAGCAAAATTACATAAGTATACCAATTTTCATAATTTTTGAACAACTATTACAATCTCCAGAAGGAAAAGTCTGAAAATGGCCAAAAACTGAAAAAATCGTAAGGGGTACCCCTTACGATTTTTTCAGTTTTTGGCGATTTTAAAGAATGTTTAATAATTAATGTATCCGTTGGAATATTTTGATGAAAATTGGTATACTTATGGTTTTTGGTACGAGGAATTCACTGGTGAGGTCGTTGAAGGTGTATCGCACACCCATTTTTGGGTATGAGGGTGGTGTGGATTAAAAAAGGGTCGAAATTTTTTAAAAAATTAAAAATTCTGAAAATTTGTATTTAAGTAGTTTGAAGGGTGTAGATTTAAGATTTTAAAACCGCAGGTCGATATCTCTTTTCATGTCCGAGATATTCGTCCTCAAAACTTTGCTCAAAAATGCCCATTTTTGGGCCATATCCCAAAAATGGTCAATTATACACCGCTGGCGATATCACCATTAGATTCTACGAGCAAAATTACATAAGTATACCAATTTTCATAATTTTTGAACAACTATTACAATCTCCAGAAGGAAAAGTCTGACAATGGCCAAAAACTGAAAAAATCGTAAGGGGTACCCCTTACGATTTTTTCAGTTTTTGGCGATTTTAAAGAATGTTTAATAATTAATGTATCCGTTGGAATATTTTGATGAAAATTGGTATACTTATGGTTTTTGGTACGAGGAATTCACTGGTGAGGTTGTTGAAGGTGTAGCGCACACCCATTTTTGGGTATGAGGGTGGTGTGGTTTAAAAAAAGGGTGGAAATTTTTAAAAAATTCAAAATTCTGAAAATTTGTATTTAAGTAGTTTGAAGGGTGTAGATTTAAGATTTTAAAACCAGAGGTCGATATCTCTTTTCGTGTCCGAGATATTCGTCCTCAAAACTTTGCTCAAAAATGCCCATTTTTGGGCCATATCCCAAAAATGGTCAATTATACACCGCTGGCGATATCACCATTAGATTCTACGAGCAAAATTACATAAGTATACCAATTTTCATAATTTTTGCACAACTATTACAATCTCCAGAAGGAAAAGTCTGAAAATGGCCAAAAACTGAAAAAATCGTAAGGGGTACCCCTTACGATTTTTTCAGTTTTTGGCGATTTTAAAGAATGTTTAATAATTAATGTATCCGTTGGAATATTTTGATGAAAATTGGTATACTTATGGTTTTTGGTACGAGGAATTCACTGGTGAGGTCGTTGAAGGTGTAGCGCACACCCATTTTTGGGTATGAGGGTGGTGTGGATTAAAAAAGGGTCGAATTTTTTTTAAAAATTAAAAATTCTGAAAATTTGTATTTAAGTAGTTTGAAGGGTGTAGATTTAAGATTTTAAAACCGCAGGTCGATTCTCTTTTCGTGTTCGAGATATTCGTCCTCAATTTTTGCTCAAAAATGCCCATTTATTTTTTATTTTTTCCTTTAAAAATGGTCGAAAAACAATAGACAATCGCTTGGGAGGCAATTGTTTGGTTGTTAAACAAAAGACAATCGCATGGAAACAATAAAGAAATTGTTTAAATTTAAAAAATTGCTACTAAACTTCTATAACTTGCAATATATAAACATAGGTTTTGTAGCGTCAGTTAGGTTTAGTTAGGCTCAGTTAGGTTAGGTTTATAGCTATATCTAGGATTGTTATGAGTATCATAACTGCCGCAGTTGAAAATTTTAACTATATCAGCCTACTTTTGCATATGTAAACAAAATCTTAATATCTTGAAACCTGTAAATATCTATTACCTACAAGTCCTGTGGGCATTCATAGGTAGAATAGGATAATTCAAGCATGGCTTCCTATGATCTTCACATCGCCTTCCGCTATAATTCTCTGGACAGTTGCATTTATTCGGCTCGTAGCATATTCCATTATTTTCACAAGGTGGGTCGCAGATAGGTTCACAAGACGCTGGTATGACGTCATAAGTGTTACCGACTGTTACTCCAAGCCAATCAGGTTTTAGAACGGCCCATATATTGTCTTTGCACACTAATTGAATCCTATTTTGGCCGTCTGGGAACCGGAAACCGCTTAAGCACGTCGCGTTGCAATTGTTTCCGCTACACCGGATGTGGGAATTAATCGGTGGACGCGGGTTGCTAACGCAACCGCCTGTAAACAAGTTATTAGTGGTTTTGTGATTAAAAACCGCAAATATGATTGGGTATATCCGGTTTAAACGTACCTTTATATTGTTGACCGTATGAACCAATTGTTTTGATTTTATAGCCTCCGTGGCCATAATTAGGCATGGCATTTTTGGTATGGGTTTTTGTAAAAGTTTTCGTAAATGTTTTGACACCCGAACTACGAAAAAAAATTAATTTTTTTTATACACAGGGTAAAAATATTAAAATATTACCTTTGTCTTGTGTTATAAGTTTTTGTATGTTGAAAATTTTTGGCGTAAGGCCCAGTTTTCAAAAATTTAGGGTAATGATCAGGTAAATTACTAAAAAAATAATAATTATTATATATTTTTTGAAAAATAAATGAAAACTTACCTTTGATATTGGGCCCAGATCAAAGAAATTTGTATAAATATCAATAAAAATATTCGTATCTTTATATTTGGTTTCATTTTTTACCAAAAAATTAAAGTAGCACTTGTTTAATCAATCAAAAACTGCACTAACTACGCGAAATTATAATTTGAACCATTTTATATAAAAGTCTTATCAGTTTTTATCCCTACCCAAAATATATGCGCGTAAAATATATTTTAAGATTAAAAATATATCACAAATTATATAAAAAAAATATTACATACAATTTATTAAAATTTAAAATGCAATAAAACTAATAATTATTAATATTGAAAAATTGAATTTATTTAATTTAAATTATCTAAACAAAAGGATGTCGCAAAACAATTGATAGCTCTTTAATTAGGTTAAACCTTGACATTACCGGAAATTGTCGCCGGAAGTTGTCGCATATTTGGAAATTTACTAGATAGACTTCTCAAAAAATATAATTTTGCGATAAAAAATACATACATTGTACATGAGTTTTAAATACCAAATACCTATAAATGACATACATTTTCGCGTTACTAACCATCATTTTTCCGTTGCCAAGCAACAGAAATTGTTTATAAAACAATGTCAAACAAATATATACAAATTTTTATTTAAGTAGTTTGAAGGGTGTAGATTTAAGATTTTAAAACCACAGGTCGATATCTCTTTTCGTGTCCGAGATATTCGTCATCAAAACTTTGCTCAAAAATGCCCATTTTTGGGTCATATCCCAAAAATGGTCAATTATACACCGCTGGCGATATCACCATTAGATTCTACGTGCAAAATTACATAAGTATACCAATTTTTATAATTTTTGAACGACTATTACAATCTCCAGAAGGAAAAGTCCTTTGCGATTTTTTCAGTTTTTGGCGATTTTAAAGAATGTTTAATAATAAATGTATCCATTTTCGCGTTACTAACCATCATTTTCCCGTTGCCAAGCAACATAAATTGTTTATAAAACAATGTCAAACAAATATATACAATGTCAATAATATATTGTGTCAAATAATTTTGAAAAATTTGATTTTAAATGTTGAAATTTCTGTAAAAAATGTATGGTGTATTATGGAAATATCTGTTCATATTTGGGTTTATTTTATGGACATTATTGTGCATCCAAGACCATTATAGGACCATAAAATATAGAAATATCAATTACAACAATAATTTGGAAGATAATCTTAATCAAAATTTTAAGAAAAGTACGCCTTGTTTAACTTTTTGGAAAACATTGTCTATGGTATTAAGTTTAGGCGCATTAGTCTACATTAAAAGGTAAACCAATCTTACACGGTTAAAAATAGGGCGTTATTTTTTTCAAAATTGAATTCTTGAAACTTTTACCAACATTTTGATGTATACAAGTTGTTAAGAACTTGTTATATAAGACGAAGAATCTTGGTTGAAATATTCAAAAAAATTGTTGAATTTTTACAGGTACAAAATTTTAATTTTGGGCCTTGAAAGTTGGCAAAACAGTCGGGAATTCATTTTTTTATAAATTAAGGACTTAGTGTGAATAATTATAATTTTTACAGGACATCAAATGTAAGAAAAAATGTACAACCAAATATTCTAATCCCTATTGAACAAAACGAGAAAAATTTACATAAATTCACAATAAATTCTTATAATTCTGTGCTTAAAAATACTGAAATAGGTCCAGACGAATACGCGGAAACCAAAATGGGACAAAAAAATAAACTCCCCGTCATTTGTGGTGTTGAAATGGTCCAAAAAAAACTGGAATTTCTGGAAAAAAGCGTTCAAAACTTAAAAAAAAGACATTATGGTTCATCGGTTTCTATAACATCAAGTAGCCCTGGTATAGTGAGCGGGAGTCCCCAATTTCGAAATTTTTTACTTAAGCTGACTCCCGCCGAATCATCTGATGATTTAAAACCATCATCACATCAATTATTAATCAGTAGTGATGATAAAACAGCAAATATTGCTAGTACTAATGTTAATTATGATGATAATATAATTGATGATACAATTGATGATACAGTTGATGATAAATTTGATGATATAATTGATGATACGCATATCAGAGTTAATACTTTTGATGATACTTATGAAGAAATTATTGAAAAATCAATAAGTAATGATGAAAACATAAAATCAATCATAAATACGCAAGATTCATCGTGGGCAACCATATCTGAAAAAATAAGTGATATATCCGAGCCTAAATTGAATGTAGTGCCCGATATGTCCAATCAAATGTTAGCCACGCCTATAACGGAAATCTTACAAGCAAGGCAAAATTTTTGTGATATGTCCAAAACGTCTATAGAAGAAAAATCTATAAATAGTATAAATTCTTTGATAAGTTATATTAATAACGATAAATTTGAGTATGATGAGAACACTACGGTCCCGGGTTCGAATCTCGTGCCTAGTGAAAAGTCTAGCCTTTCCTCTAGGAGTATTTCTAGCCATCAACAATTGGGTTACTTTCCTAGCTTTTCTAGTTTAGAAGATGATGATATATTATTAAATACTTTGGACTGAAAAATGTACATAAAATGATTTTAAATAAATTATTGTTTTTGTCATATATGCCATTTTGGATTCATTTAAAACTTAGGCAAAATAAACATACATATATATACTTTACCGTAAAATAGTTTCCAATAGGTTTTGTACAGTAAAAAGGGCTTAAATAAATTAAAAAGTCTTGGGGAAATTATTTAAATTTCACATATTTTTTACTTGAAATATATGAATATATTTCGGCAAATAACTCAAAAAATATTTGAGATATCAACTCAAAACTATCAAAAATCGATTTAGCATAGTTTTTTTGATAATATTACTTTAAAAAATGGTAAAAAAATGGGCACTAATTTTCAAAAAACTGGTTTAATTCTCAACAAAAAATCAACATTTTTTTATAATTAATTAGCGGGAGGTATTGTTAAATTTATATACCAAATTAAAGTATGGGGTGTCCACTATATCCACTTCAAATTTCAGGTAAATATGTTAATTATTTCAGAAGTTATTAATTTTTAAAAACATTTAAAGTAACAATCAATTTTTTTTAAAATTAATTTAAGCCCTTAAAATAAAAATTTTGAAAAATTTTTTGATTGATTCTTACATAACTCAAAATTTTGAACATTTTTTGCCCTATAATTTTTTTTCCAAAAATTGATGGTACGGCCGGAAATGACGTCACACCCTAAAACGGGTCGACTTAAAAAATCCACACCCACTTTTTTAAAACCTACATATTTGTCTGCATACACCCCCAAATTTTCAAAATTTAATATTACATACTTCAAAAACTACAAATTTTTTAATATTTTCAAAATTGTACCCGACATCTTACAGTAAATGCTTGAACTTTTTTCAATTCGCGGTATGTGTATATGCTAGGCGGTGTGTGTCCGCGCTGAGATAGTTCAATGGTTTGCTCACAGATGGCTACGGATGGGTTGTTGTCACTTGACGCCATATAATTGTTGAATTGTGTTTAAAAAGTGTTTTAAAGTGAAAAAAAGTTTAATTATATACAAAATATTGTTGGAAACGTAAGTTAACATATTATTTCATACTTTTTGATAATAATTTATACTTAAATATATGTTTTAATATGGAAAATATGTAAATTTGTATCGTAACTTTTATCTGTATTGTTGTAATCACGAATATTATTGATTTATTAGTTTATTATTGTTGTAAATTGTTGAAAATTATAATTAACTATTTAATTGTTATTTTTTTATATGTGTTTATATAGTTTTACACAAAAATTTGGGTAAATAATAATTTTATTGTTTAAACAAAATTGGGCAAATAACTCAAAAAATTTACGAGATTGACGGCATATATCTCTGAAATGGTAAAAGTTACATTGAAAATATTTAATAAACAATTAAAAAAATATAATTTATTTTTATATACAAATAAATACAAAATAATAGTTGTAGTATTTTTAATACCATTTATTGTTAGTATTATACGACTTAGGCCCCTGTAGTCCACTAGAAGTCCATCTAAGTCCATTTAGAGACTTCTCCCTTGTCCTTTTCCTCCCTTGGCTTTCCAAAATTTGACCATTAGGGCCTTGCGAACTCAAAATATCATTTTCAACACTTTGTAAACTTTGCGCTCTGTGTAAGCTGAGCCTTATTGGTTTTTTGGGAGGTGTAGGTCGTTTTCTAAACCCAGAAATAGGTGTGACGGGTTCTGAGGTGTAGTCGAGACTCTTACGGACCCAATTTGGTGGTGGGGATGCGTCTAATTCCAAAGATTTGACGCTACGCGCGTCTGGGAATTTTGGCGTGTAACTCTGAAAAAAATGAGTGAGTTTGAGACGCGATATCTCGAAAATGGTTGGAGATATGTTGAAATTTTTTGTAAATTTGATAATTTCAGACATTTTTCTATATATTGCCCAAATTTTTATTTTTAAAATAAATAATTTTACCTCATATTCAAAATTCGAATTTGTTTCGTCATTTATGTTAATACAAGGGCTACTAGGTGCTTTTTTAGGGGTACTGTCACACCCGTTTTTTGGTAAATAAGTCCTTGTACCTCCCTTTTGGTAAATCTGTAAAATGACCAGTCAATTTAACCGGTAAAAGTAAAAAAAACAATAAAACCTGTAAATCATCAATTTTTATTTTTGTAATGTTTTGTTTGTTGTTTGTAACGACGCGTATGTTTTGTTCTTTGTTGCTATGGTGATGGTGATGTTTTCTAAGCCTTCTAGATTCTAATAATTCTGATACTTGCTCTTCTAAATACGATATTCTATGGGTTAACCTCAAATTATCAGTTCTGAGAGTTTCTTTCGTTTTTTGAATGTCTTCGGCCCTTTCGCGTACTAGATTTAGTTCGTGCCGAAGACTTGACACTTCAGAATTTTGGTAATGAATCGAGGAATCGTCTGAGTTTCCTCTTAAAACAACAATTTGAGAAAATTCGAGACATAATGAGAAAAGTCGATTAATATCATTTAATGTCGGAATTCGGCTTATTAATAATTTTCCATTTATTTCAATAATCCTGAAAATAATTATTTTTAGCTATCACACCCAAAAAAGGGTATTTTCAAAATTTATTTTTAGCTGCCACACCCAAAAAAGGGTATTTTCAAAAATTAGTTATACCTGTCTCCTTTTAATAATTGGGTGTCTCTGTCACACCATTCCACTATTATTCCATTGTTGCTTATGCCATACCCAAATCTGGGTGTGACTGGATTATAAGGTACTTGCAACGCCAACAACTTTACTTTGTTTCCGAGTTCTGTAACTGTTTTGAATACTGTTGAGTTTTGTGATATTTTACGTTGTTGAGTTCCTGTTTCGTCCAAATTTATTTGTAGTGTTCTCAATTCTTCTAAAAGGCTCAACAAGTTGAGTTCTTCTCTGCCTAGTTGGTATTCAAGTTCTGCTTGTTGAATTCTAATATCTAAAAATTTAAAAACTTATAAAATTTTTGAGATATTTACCAAAAAACTTACCAATATTGTCCGTTATGTCTAATTTATCTAAACACGATTTTAAGTTCTTAATAGTCATTTTTTTATTGTCAACATCAATTTTTATTTTGTGTATTTTGTCTTCGAGACTTTTTTTCTCAATTTCTGAGACTGAAGTGTTGAGACTTTTAGTTGAAACTGGCAAATTATTATTTTTTAATCGTATCGAACTTATTGAGTTTTCTTTGTCTTTTAATTTATTTTTGAGACTTTCTAAGTGGTCTATAGGGTTGAGACTGGAACTCATCAAGTTCCTTGAGACTGGGGTTGAGACCGGCAGGCATTTTTTTCGCCTGGGGGTCGCTGAACTTAAACTAACTTCAATAGACGCCATCTGAAACTTGATAATTAAAATTTTATTTTTTGAGAATTTTTGAGACGTACCTTTGCTTCTAAAGTCTCAAGCTGGGCCATGCGAGGTTGAATAATTGCTGTGGGCTGTAGTGCACTCTAAAATCAGTAAAAAGTGCCCGCATAATTAATATAAAAAAAACATTTTTGATTTTGTAATTTAAAATTTTGATTATTTAATTATTTATTTATGTAAATGCGAAACAAAAGGGAGTGTATGTATATGTGTGGGTAAAACAATGGAGGATCTACGCTCCAGCACCCACGATCGTCAATTATTCGCATTCTTTTGTCCTGTATATACTCAAACAAATGAATAAAAGACGCTTAAACTTTTTTAAAAAATGTTATTTTATATTTTTTCAAAAAATACATACGCCAAATATATATTACATAATATATATTACATATTATTGATGTAATGTAATACAGAAATCGATATTACATGTATTACATGTCTAGTTTTTTTTACAATTTTTAAACGTAATATTTTTTTGATCCTTTGATGCTCAGAAGGCCTTAGGCCATGTCTAAGGAATGTTGTACACACCAGACCATAGGCGTACATCAGGGGCATATCTAGCAAGGGCACAACATCAAAAACTTACCAGACTTTGGCTTCTAAGCCCAATTTTAGGCGTAGAAATTCTACTTTCATTGTCTGTATGTTCTGTATGATAATCTGTTATTTTTTTGGGTCGCGTATAATGGCCGAACCCTTTTTTAGGGGCGGAAGTCCGTCTCAACCCACCACTAGACACAGACATGTTTTTTACAGTGTAAATCTGACTTTCATAGCTGAAATTATTAACTAAAATTGGCTGAAAATCAAAAATATATAGTTAGGGTCATTGAACTTAAGGTCAAATGTTTTCTTGTGGTAGAGGTCTGTAATGACCTCGGTTTGACCTATGAGAATGACCTCAGGTCATTGAAAGGGTCATTAAAGTCATCTATGAGCCGTAAAAATCATTAAAATTAAATTATTGAATGTTGAAATTCGCGACCCAAAAACAAAAGATGACACAGTTTTTTGACCTTCTTTATTAATGATTATTTAATAGACAAACAAAAAACATATATAGTGTTGCGCGTGCTTCTTTTGTTATATACACAAGGGGGTGAAACAAACAATTGACGGTAACCCCATGTGAAACATCTGCCTCAAAACAAACGCCAATCACCACCAAATAGCAATCGAAAATCAACAAAATATAATTAATGATGTTCAACTTTCTAATCTGAATTTCCCACGTTACCATAGAGATAATAACAACAATAATGATACATCTCCCGTTGCCATAGTTACGCAATTGTTTCACCAATAATTAATATTGTAACCATGGAAATTACAGATAAATAAATAATAATTTAATGGTCATTAATATAAAAAATTGGTTTCCGTTATAAAATAAGTATTTCCGGTTAATCCCTTAATCATTTCCGGGTTGTATAAGCGTAAAACAATTGAATGGGGTCGTGAGAAAAAATTGCAATTGTTTCGAAAACAGTTGAATGATGAAACATTACAAAAAAATGAAAAAAATGTTGGATACGTACCATATATTGATAATAATCCCTTATAAACAATTGAATTAATTGTTTTCACAAACTTTTATTATTAAATAATAATTTTTATTAAATAAAAATTAATTATTAATAATTTAAATAATGTTTAAAATATATAACAATGATTAAAACTTAAAAAAACTTTGAAAATATTTCAAAATTTAAAAGTTTTTCGCTATTTTTCCAATATTTTTAACACAATATCACCGCATTACATCTCCCACTTAACGCAGCTGCACGCAAACTGAACTATAAACATCAGAACATCACAGGGGAGTCACGGTTCACTTCTACCGTAACGCTGTATGTATATAATACTAGTCGAAAACCATTATTGTATCAAAATGTTGTGTTTAAGCCTTTATATCTCGGACACGGTTAAAAATATGGTTAAAATTATAGCAAAATCTGATTATTTGGACGTTTTTACGTATGCATACAAATTTTCAGATTTTAATTTTACGTAGTTCAAAAGTTATTAACAGTTTTGTAAAAAATGGTAAAAAAATTATATACATTTTTATCGAAAATCATTAATATTTTACTATATACATGCATAAATTCTATGTAGAATTATGTAAAACAATGATAAAATTAGTTAAATGTAATAAAACAATCGAATAATTGCATAAAACAATAAAAAAACGTTAAAAAACTGCATACAATCTATGCACTAAATTTAAATACAATAATCTATACACTTAAGTAGACAAGTAGAGTATATAAGCATAAACTCTACACTAAATTCTCATCGCCAAAGTGGATAGTGTAACGCAGCCAATATCGTGCCATCTATCGGCAAAAGCTTGAACTACGATTGGTAGTGTTCCACTATACTTGTTTTAGAGTAGAGTATAAGGTTTGAAATGTACATATACATTGAGAAAATAGCTTAAAAACATTTGTGTTATATACTAGATACTTTGAAGGTACACAGTTTAGACTCTGTAATATATATATATATATATTATATATATATATATATATTGGTAGAGTCTACAATGTGTGTAGTGGAACGCAGCCAAATTCAATTGTCGACACCTGTCACCTGTCATCAAATTTGTGAACTAAAACCTGTCAGTTTTTGTTTTAACGATATTTTATTTTAAAAAAACTTAAAATTTGTTAAAAATTAATGAAAATATATAAAAATTAAATGTTTTAAGTATATTTTAATAAGTTTTACATACGAATTAATTGTTTTAAGTGTGAAATTATTGTGTTGGTAATGCTAAAATTGCAAATGGCCGTCAGCTAAGGACAGAAAAGTCAGTTAAGTCTAAAAATTCGCAAATTAGACCCATTTTAGCTAGTTTTTAATTATGGCGTTAAACCCGGCATACGAAGCTATCGGAAAAGGGTTTGTCCAACAATATTACGCTATGTTTGATGACCCAATTCAGCGTGCCAATTTGGTCAATATGTACAACGTGAGTTTTTGAATATTTTGAACACTTTACATACTAAAATGGGCCTTGCGTTACAGACAGAAAGTTCGTTTATGACCTTTGAAGGAATGCAGCTACAAGGGTCTATTAAAATAATGGAAAAACTTAATGTAAGTGTAGGGTTAGTTTTCGAAAAATTTGAGGCTAATTTCGTCCCATTTTAGAGTCTATCGTTTCAAAAAATAAACAGAATTATCACTGCTGTCGATTCTCAACCAATGTTTGATGGCGGGGTATTAATTAATGTTTTAGGAAGATTACAGGTAATTCTTTTGTTTTATTTGGAATAAATGATTGTTTATTGTTTATTATTGTCATGGCAACAGACAGATGAAGATCTGCCGCATGCATATGTCCAGACATTCATTTTAAAACCAATTGAAGGCAGTTTTTTTCTACAACACGATTGTTTTCGACTGGTTCTTCACGATACTATTTAAAACATCTGTATGTATGTGGTTGCTAGGGTAAATAACCCTCAAAACAATGTTTTTCTGACAGTTATGATTACAACAATGATTTTTTGCCTCTAACAATGTGTTGATTACAACAATGATTTTATGATTACAACAATGATTTTCGCCTCACAATGTGTTGTTTACAACAATGATTTTATGATTATAACAATGATTTTTTGCCTCTAACAATGTGTTGATTACAACAATGATTCTTGCGTCTAACAAATGTGTTGATTACAACAATGATTTTATGATTACAACAATGATTTTTTGCTTCTAATGATGTGTAGATTACAACAATAACTTTTGCCTCACAATGTGTTGATTACAACAATGATTTTGTGATTACAACAATGACTTTTTGCCTCTAACAATATGTTGATTACAACAATAATTTTATGATTACAACAATAACTTTTTGCCTCTTACAATTTGTTGATTACAACAATGATTTTTTGCCTCTAACTATGTGTTGATTACAACAATGATTTTATGATTACAACAATGACTTTTTGCCTCTAACAATATATTGATTACAACAATGATTTTATGATTACAACAATGACTTTTTGCCTGTAACAATGTTGATTACAACAATTATTTTTGCCTCACAATGTGTTGTTTACAACAATGATTTTGATTAGAATAATTTTTGCCTCTAACAATATGTTGATTACAACAATGATTTTATGATTACAACAATGACTTTTTGCCTGTAACAATGTGTTGATTACAACAATAATTTTTTGCCTTAACAATATGTTGATTACAACAATGATTTTATGATTATAACAATGATTTTTTTGCCTCTGACAATTTGTTGATTACAACAATGATATTTTGCCTCTAACAATGTGTTGATTACAACAATGATTTTTTGTTCTTTCGCCTTAACAATGCATGTTTAATGGTTGCTATGGATACAAAAACAATTGAAAAACGTTTGCTCCTCGTAACAATGTATGTGTGACAATTGCTATGGTTACCAAAGTGTTACCAAGACAACAATGAATTATAAAGTGTGTGCAATGGTTGCCATGGTTTTTTGAATGTATTGGCGTACAAAAAACAATTGAATAGGATTGTTTATTTGGTTTCCAGGCCGACGAAGACCCTCCGCACGCATTCTCTCAGGTGTTTATATTAAAACCGCTTGGTAATTCATTTTTTTTGCAACATGATGTGTTCAGACTTGGTATCCACGATACGGCGTAAACAAAATGTTTAAAATGAGATTCAGTGCTTTGCAGATGTTTTACTTGCTGTTTTTTGTAATTTAAAATAAATAAATACTTTTGTAAAATTATTTACTTCTGTTTATCCCCTGAAAATCCCTAGAAAAGTCACTAGATATTTTCGAGGTTAGGTTAGAAATTGATTGTCCGACTGTCATTTGTTGAATTGAAACATTATGCGATTGTTTCAACAGCATTCAATTGTTTAAACATAAAATGTTGTACGTGACAGTATTTGTTTTGTATGTTTTTTCTTTTGAAATATATTCGACGAACAGTCGAACATCGTCGTTATGGAAACTGAATACAGAGGAAAATAAAATAATTGAAGCGAGCCCTTTTCACCAAGTGGTGACTTTACCAAGTGGTGGTCAATTTATAACCGAGGATGACCCCATATTTAATATTATTACATCTACTGTACATTTTGGGTCAAGTTGGACCAAGCAGAGTGTTGAATATTTTTGTACAGAGTGTCCACATCTGTTGGGAAGGTAAATCATTAAAAACAATTGAATAAAAGTGCTGAAATTACTGAAAAATTCGCTGAAAACTTCGAAAAAGTGATACAGTGTTTTTGACCCATTTTAGACGGTAATATCTCGAGAAATATGAGAGGTATTGTGCTGGAAGCTGAAAAATTAGATTCAACAGACTTTTTTCAGTAGGATTACATAAATTTCAGGAATTTCAGTCTGCTGAAAAACATGTAAATCTGATTTTTTCATGTACTTGCATGAAAAAAATTTGTGTGAGTTTACGGCCAGTTATCTCTAAAACTATAAGAGATATTGACATGAAATCTTAAAATTTGAATTCAGCACACATTTTTTTATATTGTTTATAAGTTTCAGCGTTTCAGCTCGCCTGAAAAAAAATTCAGCGCGAAAAATGTGAACATATAATTTTTCATGTATTTGCATAAAAAATTGAGTAAGTTTACGGCCAGTTATCTCCAAAACTATAAGAGATATTGACATGAAATTTTAAAATTTGAATTCAGCACACATTTTTTTATATTGTTTATAAGTTTCAGCGTTTCAGTTCGGCTGAAAAAAAATTCAGCGCGAAAAATGTGAACATATAATTTTTCATGTATTTGCATAAAAAATTGAGTAAGTTTACGGCGAATTATCTCTAAAACTATAAGAGATATTGGCATGAAATTTTCAAATTTGAATTCAGCACACATTTTTTTATATAGTTTATAAGTTTCAGCGTTTCAGCTTGCCTGAAAAAAAATTCAGCGCGAAAAATGTAAACATATAATTTTTCATGTATTTGCATAAAAAATTGAGTAAGTTTACGGCCAGTTATCTCTAAAACTATAAGAGATATTGACATGAAATTTTCAAATTTGAATTCAGCATACATTTTTTTATATAGTTGATAAGTTTCAGCGTTTCAGCTTGCCTGAAAAAAAATTCAGCGCGAAAAATGTGAACATACAATTTTTCATGTTTTCTCGAAGTTTTTTTGAGTTTTCAATAATTATAATCACTTTAAATTTTAAAACAACTATTTATAATAAATTTTGAATAGTTTTTTAATTAAATGGTTACAGATTCAACACAAAAAACACATCTGAAGTCGATATAATCGATGAAGAAATCCTAGATTGCGGCAAAAGCGTCAATTTTACATATTACGATAATCTAGTAGGCGTTGCAAACCGGAAACGGCACCCTATCGTACCGGAACCTCAAGTCGCGTTAATATTCAGTAAAAAAAATAAAAATCTACAGTCGGTTTTACAGGAATTCGATGTAAATTCTCTTGAAAAACGTTTGAAAAAAGCAAAACGCGAAAAGCCGCGAAGCGTTAGTTTGTATAATCAAATCGGTAATTTTTGGAGGATTAAAGGCAATGCGTATAGGTCTATAGAATGCTTCAGAAGGGCCTTAGCAGTTTCCCCGCATAATGCAGAAGTTTTGTTAAACTTAGCGCGCGTTTTGTTCAATTTGCAATATCTAGATGACGCTATTTATTTGACCCGACGTTCACTTGAAGTGCAACCCCCAGATCGGTCGGCATGGCAACAATATTTTACCCTAGGGGAAATTTTTAAGGCCTATGGGCACTATCAAGAAGCTAGCTTGCATTTGAGACATAGTTTGGAGTTAAGGCCCGACTTTGAACCCGCCATTTTGGCGCTTAAAGAGATGGAGTCAATCCCTGAAGCGACCATCCATGTATACACTCTTTTGATAATTATTTGTCTTGTCTTGGGCGTTCTGTTGGTAATACTGTCTAGTGTTGACTCGAATTTAGATGAATTTAATACCGAAATTAAAACTCAAAGACATTTTAATAGAGCTATGGCCATGAGAAGTCTGAAGGGATTCGCCAATAAAAGTTTTCGAAGCAAACGGATTTAAAGCGCTTTGAACATAATTATTTTATTGATCTCATATTTATTATAGCTTAAATATATGTATTTATTTGAAATGTACCTGTTTCTGTTAATAAATAATGTTATAAATAATAATCATTTTATTTGTTCCACTTCTGCTCTGAATATCTCTAAAACTATTAAAGCTACATTATTAATTCTTGTAAATTTAGATTCCCTGGACTTTTTTCTATGTATAATCTAATTTTCATGAAAAAATTCGTGAAACTTCCTGAATTATTTAAAAAAATATAAAATATGGCGCACATTTGTCTTAGCAGACCATTTTATTTGTTCAACTTCTGTGCTGAATATCTCTAAAACTATTAAAGCTACATTATTAATTCATGCAAATTTGGATTCCCCGGACTTTTTTCTGCATATAAACTAATTTTCATGAAATAATTCCTGAAACTTCCTGAATTATTTAAAAAAATATAAAATATGGCGTACATTTATCTTAGCAGAGACACATACCAGTCATTGGCATCTTGCGGCAAACCAGTGAACTGTCTAAGCGAAGACACTCACTCTTAGTGCGGACACACTCCTAGTAGTTCAGCAGTTTACTGTAAGATGCCACCAGTCGTATTCTTTTTTTAATTTTATTTATAATTTATAAATAATAATTTTACATGACATATTAGTTTAAATGTTATTTTAAATATTTCTTTAATAGTTATTGATATCAATGATGTGGTTTATCTAGACTAGATTATTTTAAAGAGCGGTGCGTTAACCGAATGTTTTCAAGTTGAACAGTACATTTTAACCTCAAATTTAAAAGTCAAACTAATATTTTTAATCAAAAATAAATGTTTATGACTTGTTTAAAGTATAAATAAATGATTTTCAGTTAATTTTATATGGGTCCTGTAAATTTCAACCGGATTTATAATTAAATAAAATTTTGTAGTTCAGCGGTTTACAGTAAGATGTCGTCAGGGGTATTTTGAAAAATTTTATCTTTTTTAAATTTTATTTATAAATATTAAATTATCAAAATTTGGGTATGTATAGAAAAAAATACGTAGATTTCGAAAAATTGATTGTGATTTTTCCACATCGGCCCATTTTTGGGTGTGACGTCATTTCCGGCGAAACCAGCGATTTAAGGGAAAAATGTTATATGACAAAAGTTGTTCAAAACTATTTAATATGTAAGATTTACTTAAAAGAAATTATCATAAATACCCCAATTTTGGGTATAGGAACTTGGAAGTTTTTTAGTTTTTACCAAAAAATGATTAAAAATTGATAACACGTGAACTAATTAAGATATTTACACCAAATTTTGGGTATACTTAGTTAAATGTATGTACTTTAGTATGGTCTAATGGATGACAATACCTCCCGCCAATATATTAAATTTGATTAGTAATAAATCCAGAGTTCGTTTTTGCAACAATTAACATTTTTGACAATGTTCAAAACTTAGTTACAGCTGAACAAATCAAAGTAGATACCTTTAATTTAGGGTACATATACCTGAAAGTCCGTACTTTAATATGGTACAAAAGTAGAGTGGTACCTCCCGCCGATTAATACTTACGATACTGACAATGTTCAAAACTTAAGTACAGCTGAAATAATTAACGTAGCTACCTTTAATTTACGGTATATACCTGAAAGTCCATACTTTAATATGGTACAAGGATACAGTGGTACCTCCCGCCTATTAATACATACGATACTGACAATATGGATCATTTAAAGGTTATTTAAAGGACAAAAATTGATGTTTCTTTCCATATTAGAATAAGGTAGAAATATAATGTTTCAAAATTTTTTGAATGATAGTATTTGGGTATCGTGAGGAAAAAATCAAAAATAAACTTCATATTGATATTTATTAATTTTTAATATGAACAAGACTGACATTTATCTGGGCATGGATGGCATGGGTCTGGGCATGGTTGCATTGGATCCGGGCATGGACCCATTGGGTCTGGGTTGGGCGCCATTGGATCTGGGTCAGGTAATTGTGGATCTGGCGCTGGCGCCATAGGATCTGGATGGGGCGCCATAGGATCTGGATGGGGCGCCATAGGATTTGGGTCAGGTACTCGTGGATTTGGGTCAGGTACCATCGGATCTATAAACTTAAAACAATCAACATCTTCGGTACATTTGATACACGGTACATTGTTATCTTCTATTGGTGTTTTTGGTGGTTCTGATATTTTGGTATAAAATTGTAAGGTTGGTACTTCTTGCTTGTCATCGTATTTTGGTTCTTGGGTTTGTTCTGTATCCGTTTGTTCAAAAGTGTAGTCGGGGTTTTCTTGTAAATTTTTTCTCGTGTCAGAGTATATTCCATCTAGATCGCCTGGTCCATCGTCGGGAGGTACTACTGGACTCTGGTCAACCCCTTCTCCTTCCATATGCATCTACATACAATACATTTTTAAAGTCCTAGCACTCTATTATATACACTTACCGGTTCTGCATTTTCGTCGTGTGCATACGCCTCCATTTTGTCACCAGCATTGCTTGTAAATGGTTGCCCGTCTTTGGTAACTTCAAAATTTGATGTATACTGATCATTTCCGGCCTCATCTGAGTCACTTCCGCATGCACAGCCCATTTGGCGAAACCATTCTTGGATATCCATGCCTGATTTTTGATTCGAATGTGCCTTTTTGGCCTCATCTTTGGATGTGTACATGGCGATTTTTACATTGGAAAATCCGTTCGTCGGACGCGACGTCACCTTCAATTACATATTAAAGAATAGCTAAGCAATGAACTGAAAAAAAATTCAGCAACATTTTTGAAAAATGTCTGAAAAAATATTTGACCATACGGCACAATATCTCTGGAAATATTAGAAATAAAGACTCCAAATTTGCAAATTTGGATTCTGTGGAACTTTTTCAGTTGGTTACATAAATTTCAGAGATTTCAGGCCGCTGAAGAACATTTCTCAAATAACAGACAATTTGTTCAACTTCACCGCTGAATATCTCAAAAACTATTAAAGCTACAATATTAATTCTTGCAAATTTGGATTTCCCGAACTTTTTTGTATATATAAACTAATTTTTATGAAATAATTCCTGAAACTTCCTGAACTATTTAAAAAAATATAAAATATGGCGTATATTTGTCTTAGCCTAGTAG
Organism: Harpalus rubripes; assembly: GCA_963082715.1. Taxonomy (NCBI): domain Eukaryota; kingdom Metazoa; phylum Arthropoda; class Insecta; order Coleoptera; family Carabidae; genus Harpalus; species Harpalus rubripes. Next base: position 26,529,781 of record OY720466.1, on the reverse strand, counting down.
TTCAGCGTTTTACTGTAATATCTCTGAAAATATTAGAAATAAAGACTTCAATGTTGCAAATTTAGATTCAGCGGAACTTTTTCAGTTGGTTACATATATTTCAGAAATTTCAGGGCGCTGAAAAAAAATTCAGGAAAACATTTCTCAAATAACAGACAATTTGTTCAACTTCAGCGCTGAATATCTCAAAAACTATTAAAGCTACAGTGTTAATTCTTGCAAATTTGGATTCCCTGAACTTTTTTGTATATATAAACTAATTTTTATGAAATAATTCCTGAAACTTCCTGAATTATTTAAAAAAATATAAAATATGGCGTATATTTGTCTGTAAGATGTCACCAGCAGTATTTTCAAAATTATATATTTTTTTAAATTTAATTGTAAATATTAAATTATCAAAATTTGGGTATGTATAGAAAAAAATACGTAGATTTCGAAAAATTAGGTGTGATTTTTCCACATCGGCCCATTTTTGGGTGTGACATCATTTCCGGCTAAACCAGCGATTTAAGGGAAAAATGTTATATGACAAAAGTTGTTCAGAACTATTTAAAATGTAAGATTTACACAAAAGAAATAATTATAAATACCCCAATTTTGGGTTTGGGAACTTGAAAATTTATTAGTTTTTACCAAAATATTATTAAAAATCGATAACACGTGAACTAATTAAGATATTTACACCAAATTTTGGGTATATATAATTAAATGTCTGTACTTTAATATGATATAATGGATGACAGTACCTCCCGCTAATATATTATTAAAAAAATTATATTACTTACCATACATAGTGCTGATGTTGTTATAAACAAATATATTATAAAATATGTCATTTTTACTGAAAATTGTTCATAAAATTTCTGGATTAAATACTAAAAGAGGTTATTAAATATTTAATTATTTGTATTAATCATTTTCATTAGTAATAAATTTTATTATAACATAAATCTGTTTTGATTTATTATTAGTATATTATAAACAATTCAATGTTGTTTTTCTTTTGTTTCAGGCTACCTTACGAGCCCTCAAACCATTTAGGGATCTTCACAAAAGGTAAAAAAAACTATAATTTTTTCAAAAATTTTATTTATAACGTCGTTGATTTATAAATCTCTTGGGTGCAGCATTATTAGGCAATTGTTTTATAGGATCTAATTTAAAACCAACTTGCAGTTGTTTCTGTGTTGTTGCATTGTTTATCAGATCTTGAACAAACTGTCGGTAAATAGATGTAATAATTAATGGTTCTATTTTGTTTTTGAATTCATCCGAAGTTATTGTAGATTTATTAGCTCTTTTGAGTTCTAAAAAAACCATTTTGTCCTTAGCTGTGTTATTCAAAGATGTCACTAATATTAAGTTTTTATTTTCCGGGGGTTTTTTTTCATCATTCAATATATTTACGTAAAAAAAAATACCGTTTTTGTCCTGTTTAACGGCTTTAACATCAAAATTTTCTTGTTGGTCATATCCGGCCATTTCAGAAATTTGGTCCCGGACAATATTTTTGTCCACGTCTTGGCTCCAAAATGTTTTTGGCCAATTATAAAAATGCGGTTGTGGGGAACTTTGGCCTATTTTTGGCCGATATGTCGGCGTTTTTGGGGGATTGTTTCGGGGATTAATGGTTTTAGGCGTTATATCAACTGTTTTGTTGATAACATTGTTTAGATATTTATGTAACTCCTCTAATTTTATGGCGAAAGTCTCTACATGGTCTATATTTTCGGGTGCATATTGTAACTGATCGGAATTATAATATTTTCGCTCTAAAAAATTGTTTTTAGAGAAGTCGCTTTCTATTGGTTGTTGCATAAATCTTCCGATTTGTTGATCAGTAACAGACGACGGCGGGAGATTTTCATTCGACTTTCTTAAAAAAAAAAGTTATAAAAATAATAATTTGAAGGTAGTTCTATCATAACAGTCTTGTACAAAAGTTTTACCAAGTAATTCTTAAAAATAAATATAATATAAAGTTTTGAAGTGCTCTTCTCTTTCATGTAATCCTGATACCATCAGAAATATTCACAAAATTCGACGGTTAAACATAACAATTTAAAAACTACTAAAAATTCTCGTATCAAATTTATTTGTTTCAAATTTGAATTGCTAGAAACATACATGACAGGCGATTTATTACAAATTACGTAAGATCTAAGCGTCAAATCCCAATTTGGACACCGGATTCGAAATCCTTGGGGTCGAATTAAGGGGTTGCCGTGGCTAACTCAAAATTTATTTTCCCGATCGAAACTAAAAAACGTGGACTATAGCCTTGGTGTTTTTTTGGCAAAAAAAACTTTTTGACTCGTTTCAAATTTCGTATACGTTAACTAGGGACAAAGGGCTAATGGATAGCCAAATCTGAGCCCATAGGGGTTGATATTAAGGGAGTTATTGAAGTCTAAGTGGGACGATTTTATTTGTTCAACTTCAGCGCTGAATATCTCAAAAACTATTAAAACTACAGTGTTAATTCCTGCAAATTTGGATTCCTCAGATTTTTTTCTATATATAAACCAATTTTTATGAAATAATTCCTGAAACTTCCTGAATTATTTAAAAAAAATATAAAATATGTAAGATGTCACCAGCAGTATTTTCTAAATTTATATATTTTTTTAATTTAATTGTAAATATTAAATTATCAAAATTTGGGTATGTATAGAAAAAAATACGTAGATTTCGAAAAATTGAGTGTGATTTTTCTACATCGGCCCATTTTTGGGTGTGACGTCATTTCCGGCTAAACCAGCGATTTAAGGGAAAAATGTTATATGACAAAAGTTGTTCAGAACCATTTAAAATGTAAGATTTACTCAAAAGAAATAATCATAAATACCCCAATTTTGGGTATAGGAACTTGGAATTTTTTTAGTTTTTACCAAAAAATGGTTAAATATCGATAACTCGTGAACTAATTAAGATATGTACACCAAATTTTGGGTATATTTAGTTAAATGTCTGTACTTTAATATGGTGTAATGGATGACAATACCTCCCGCTAATATATTTTGGATACATGAAAAATAACACAATTAAATATCATTAAAAACTGTCGTATATACTTATAATGATAGAACCACCTAATAATGTTTATTAAATTACCTTCTTAGGGTTCCAGGGTCCTGATAAACAGGCACCCTTTTCAGGGTTCCATTCGGCAGTGGCAAATGGGCAACAATGTGCAATTTCGGCCATTTTAGCTGTATCTGATCTTTATTATTTATTTTTGGAATATGATGATTAATTATCTATTAAATTATCGATTAATAATCGTTAAAAACAATTGATTTTGTACTTACCTGGGTTCGGGAAACATCTGAAAGTGTTAGACAAATGATCAACGCATGAAACAATTGCATTTTGAAGAAATTCAACCAATAGAATTTGTTTAATTTATATATGAAGTTATAAACGTTTTTATTGATAATAAATCAAAGTGAAAAATGTTCCCAAGCTATAACAAATGAATAATGGGGATAATTGATGGGTTTTTGTTTTTTAACAACAATTAAATTTGTTCATAACTCATTTATTTTGGCAATTAACAGTCGCACTTGTTTAATTTCTGCGTGTCCGGGCTCTAGATAATTTCGTTTTTGTTTTCTAATTATTAATATCTTTTTTTTAATGTCAATGAACTGCATGAGTTTGTAACAATTAAGTAGGGTAGGATTTATTAAGGGATGAAATCTGTAATATATAAAAAAAAATATTTTCTTTAATATGAATTTTGAACCCATTTTTGGGTGTTAGTTGTGGGAATTTGGGTGTGGGGATATGAAAAATGAAATCTGTGGGGTTTTTTACATAAGGGATGAAGTTTTCAACTCTTAATATTTATTAATTTAAAAGATATTAATAAATTTGTAATTTGAGAGCACGGCAGAAAATATGTATATTGTAACTGTTGTGGTTATATGAAGTTTACACCTATTTTTAAGGTATTTAGGGTTGAAATTAAGGGTTAACAATGCAAAAAATGAAATCTGTGGGGTTTTTTACATAAGGGATGAAGTTTTCAAGTCTTAATATTCATTAATTTAAAAGATATTAATGAATTTGTAATTTGAGAGCACGGCAGAAAATTTATGTCGTAACTATTGTGGTTATATGAAGTTTGCACCTATTTTTAGGGTATTTAGGGTTGAAATTAAGGGTTAACAATACAAAAAATGAAATCTGTGGGGTCTTTTACATAAGGGATGAAGTTTTCAAGTCTTAATATTCATTAATTTGAGAGATATTAATGAATTTGTAATTTGAGAGCACGGCAGAAAATGTATATTGTAACTTTTGTGGTTATATGAAGTTTGCACCTGTTTTTAGGGTATTTAGGGTTGAAATTAAGGGTTAACAATGCAAAAAATGAAATCTGTGGGGTTTTTTACATAAGGGATGAAGTTTTCAAGTCTTAATATTCATTAATTTAAAAGATATTAAAGAATTTGTAATTTGAGAGCACGGCAGAAAATGTATATTGTAACTTTTGTGGTTATATGAAGTTTGCACCTATTTTTAGGGTATTTAGGGTTGAAATTAAGGGTTAACAATGCAAAAAATGAAATATGTGGGGTTTTTTACATAAGGGATGAAGTTTTCAAGTCTTAATATTCATTAATTTAAAAGATATTAATGAATTTGTAATTTGAGAGCACGGCAGAAAATGTATATTGTAACTGTTGTGGTTATATGAAGTGTACACCTATTTTTAGGGTATTTAGGGTTGAAATTAAGGGTTGTGAGTATAAAAAATGTGTTCTACAGGGTGCAAAATATAAATTGACTTATTTTCAAGTGTTAAAACCGTCGGGACAAAGTTTTATTTAAATATTTGTAAGATTACTCCCATTGGGAATTTCTCGCAACTCTTCCAACACATGAAAACTTTTATTTGGTTATATATCTGGCTGAAATTTATAGGATCCACATAAAATTAAATGAAAATCATTTATTTACCCTTAGAACTAGTCAAAAACATTTATTTTTAAATAAAAACATTTGTAAACATTGGGCTAACGCACCGCTCATTAAAATAATCCAGTCTATATAAACGACATCATTGGTATTCATAATAGTTATTAAAATAACAATAACATTTAAGCTAGTATTTCATTTGAAATTATTGTTTTAAACAATATTAGAATATAAATTTAATTTTATATATAATTTTCAGTAAGTTTTGTGCATTAATAATTAAGTAATCTAAACATTTTTTTCAGGTTATGGAAACTGTCAACGGACATCACATCGTGAACGATGATTGGCCGAAGACAACGCGAGCAAATGGGGCCCTGCGGCCGAACAGATGGACAGACATCGCGCCCTGAATCTTTTTAGGTAGGATAAGTTGTTTTGATTTTTAAATTCATATCTCGGAAACGGTAAGAGATAGAAAAAAATCGTATAGGACCTTTCTCATAGCAAATCGAATTCTAGGGGGGGTGTACATTTAACTTTTTATCATACGACGTACCAGTTCCGAGTTACGACGGTTTATATGAGTTTTAACGGGTTTTCAGCCTCCACACCCTAAATTTGGGGTAATATCAAAAAATTTATTATGTAAAATCGACATAATTTAAAATTCTCTACAACTTTTGTCATATGACATTTTCTCGTAAAGTTGATAGTTTAGCAGATAATCACATCACACCCTAAAATGGGTGGAGATACAAAATTTGGATACCGATTTTCGGATTCTACGTATTTTTCTGCGTACATATCCAAAATTTGGTTTCTCAATTATGAAAAATAAGAAAAGTTCAAATTCTCCACACCCAAAACTAGGTCGAATAGGAAATATATTTTTGGTGTATCGTACATAACTTTTGATTCTCTACAACTTTTATCATTTGCAATTTTCTTCTAGAATTGATGGTTTAGCCGGAAATGACGTTACACCTTAAATTGGGTAAAGATACAAAGTCGTCGTATTTTTTTTCGGAATCTACGTAATTTTCTACATATGTCCCCAAAATTTGGTAATTTAATATTTGTAAATGGGTCCAATATATATAATACATCGTGTTGTCACCGAGAAATGTACGGACTTAACACTTTGTTTCCCATTAAAAATTACAGTAATAAGAAGAATTCATTAGAATGAAATAGTTATATATTTCCCTCTCTGTCTTACACAAGTCAATATTTGCCATTTGAAATTGTTGAGTGTTCACTCCGGTTTGTGTTATTCTATGTCGTGTTGTCTCTGTCGCACAATATATCTTTCTCTGTCAGAAAATCAATATGCACTCGCTAGTAATTAAGAGGGGGAAGAGAAAAGACCAACAATAGCTCCCGCTAATTATAAATGAAGATATAGCACAGTACCTCCCATTAATAGAAAATGAGGATAGGGCCTATGTTTACAAACATTAAATAACCAAATTTTGGGTACAAATGTAGAAAATTACGTAGATTCCGAAAAAAAATATGTCGACTTTGTATCTCTACCCAAATTAAGGTGTGACATCATTTCCCGCTAAACCATCAATTCTAGAAGAAAATTTCAAATGATAAAAGTTGTAGAGAATCGAAAGTTATGTATGATACACTAAAAATATATTTCCTATTCGACCTAGTTTTGGGTGTGGTTAATTGAAAATGAGGATAGGGCCTATGTTTACAAACATTAAATAACCAAATTTTGGGTACGTATGTACAAAATTACGTAGATTCCGAAAAAAAATATGTCGACTTTGTATCTCTACCCAAATTAAGGTGTGACATCATTTCCCGCTAAACCATCAATTCTAGAAGAAAATTTCAAATGATAAAAGTTGTAGAGAATCGAAAGTTATGTACGATACACTAAAAATATATTTCCTATTCGACCTAGTTTTGGGTGTGGTCAATTTGTACTTTTCTTATTTTTAATAATTGAGAAACCAAATTTTGTGTATATACGCAGAAAAATACGTAGATTTCGAAAATCGATATCCAAATTTTGTATCTCCACCCATTTTAGGGTGTGACGTGATTATCTGCTAAACTATCAACTTTACGAGAAAATGTCATATGACAAAAGTTGTAGAGAATTTTAAATTATGCAGATTGTACATTATAAATTTTTCGATATTACCCCAAATTTAGGGTGTGGGTGCTGAACACCCGGCAAAACAATTTGCTATAAAAAATTGACGTATAATGTTGTAGGCTACTGATATTTTTATTTCTAATTAATAATAACTGTTTCTTTAGGATCAATGAACTGCATTCAACTGCCGGGTGTGGCAACTACAGAAATCGTGGGAATTCTGAACCTGCAGGACTTGGAAAACATCTCCAACGACTCGTCTGATATCCTGCCTTCATTCCAGCGCCGATATCACCTGAATTGATTGAAATTTCGCATCGATTTGAACTTCATGTGGAGTTCTACGTCTATATTTGTTAAGTTAGTCTTTAAATTTAATAAGGGTAGGAATTATTGAGTGATAACAAATTTCAGAATGTGCTTTACATTTTATTGTGTGTTATTTATTGTAAAATACATTGTATTTGTTTTAAAATGAATAAAACTTATAATAAAATAATATATGCTTTTATTTTACAACCCCTATTATTGATTTTCAGTGAAAAACGTGCATTTTAAATTTTTGAAGTACTCTTCTCTTTCCTGTTACCCGGATACCATCAGAAATCTTCAACAATATTCGACGAAAAGGGTGCCCGAATTCGACAAAAGATTAAATTTTTTTTCGGTGCATGGATGCTTCAAAAAAGCAGCCATGCACGCAATAAAATTTTTTTCATTGGCATCTCGCGACAAATCAGTGAACTGTTTAAGCGAGGACACCTACTCTTAGTGGGGACACACTCCTAGTAGTTCAGCGGTTTACTGTAAGATGTCACCAGTCGTATTTTAAATTTTTTCTTTTTTGGTGCATGGATGCTTCAAGGTAGCATCTATGTACCAAAAATATTTTTATTTCTAACATAGATGCTACTTTCAGGTAGCATCTATGTACCAAAAATATTTTTATTTCTAACATAGATGCTACTTTCAGGTAGCATCTATACTCGAAAAAAATTACTTTTTTCTCGAATTTGGGCACCACTTTGTCGTATTTTGCTGAAAATTTCCGATGGTATCAGGATAACAGGAAACAAAAGAGCACTTTTAAGAAATATTTGCAACATGATGGGGCACCCTTTTCGTCGAATTTAAAAAGTGTCGGAAGGTTTTTTAGACAATATACGAATCCGAAAAGAACTCTTCTATTTCATGCTACTAATAATAAATAAGACATTTTTAAATCAAAAATATATGTTTATTGCAACAATTACATGTACATCATTATTACAAAACGAATTATAGTACACATATATACACAATAAATAAACAACAATCATAATTACAACAATTACAAACATTTTATTTGTATTACAAGCCAAAAGGAAAGGAAATAAATGTGTACAACAATACAATAACACTTTATTATTACAATTATACAAATACAAGTTACCAACAGTCTAGAATGAACAAAAGGGGTACTTTACTTGAACAAAAATCGATTTTTTTTCATATATTTCTTAAACTATAAGAGATAAAAACTTGAAATTTCATATCTAAGTTAATTATACAACAATGCATTCATTAAAAAATTACCAAAAGTCTGGGGTGAACAGAGGGGGTACTTTAGTTGAAGAGGAATCCATGCCGTCGACTCTACAAGTTCTCCAGGGCTGAAATCCAACGGTGGAAGTCCGCGCCTCTCGTCTCCAAGTTTCTCAGCATCTCTGGTCAACAGCAGCTCGTCTCCACACATCTGAAATTTATCAGAAACATTAATTTATAGGTTAACAATTACTCGAAGTCTCATTCAGACATTTATTTTTGCTAAACCGATGTTTCTTTATACATTTACACCTTTTACAGGGTAAATAAGATCTTATAGATTCTTTAAAAAGATCTTACTTACTCTGAAAAAGGTGTAAACGTATAAAGAAACGTCGGTTTTGCACAAATAAACGCTGTATGACACAGATTTCGTAAGAACTTGACTTATTGGACGTTATAAACTGCAAAAAAACAACTGTCTTACCTTAAAAGTTTCATGAACATCTGCGGGGCGATGCCTCACAGCTGTAGGGCCCCATTTCCACACGATATCTTGGGGCAATCATCGTTCATGTTCAAAACGACCGTCGATCATTTTCTCTTGTTCATAACTCCTCAACGAGTAGAAATACCGTCAATTCGAGTGCAGAATCGGATTCCTTGGACTTCAAACTATAAATCACAACATTTTCACCCCTTAAAACTGTTTGGTATAAGATTCCGAAACGGTTTTGTTTTGTGATGTCCGTTGACAGTTTCCATAACCTATAAAAAATGTTTAGATTACATTACTTTATTATTATTGTACAAAACTTACTGGAAATTATGTGTAAAATTAAATTTATATTCAAATATTGTTTAAAACAATAATTTTAGATGAAATATTAGCGCATAAATGTTAATTTAAATGTTTTTCCAATTAATCAATACCAATGATATAGTTTATATAGACTAGATTTATTTAAATGAGCGGTGCGTTAGCCCGATGTTTGCAAGTTGAACAATACATTGTAACCTCAAATTTAAATGTCAAACCAAATATTTTTATGAGTAAATCAACAATTTTGACTAATTTTAATTATAAATAAATGATTTTCCATTAATTTTATGTGTTTCCTGTAAATTTCAACTTGATTCATCATCAAATATAAAACAGTTTTGACACTTTGACATAATCGCTGAAAGATTGAACCATTTTTCAGTTATTTATTTGTGGTTTCCTCACGGTTAATAATATTTTCATGAAAATTTGGTTATATATACTCAAAAGTACGCGGAATCCAATGCTGTTAAAATCAAACCGATATTTTGATTAGTGTTTGAGATATTAATTAATAAACTTGAACATATATATGTAGAGAAATTTTCACAAAATTTTGTTGATCATTTTTCAGTTTTTTGTATGTATCTCCTGAAATATTAATTTTACAGGAAAAACACACTGAAGATAAATTGTTCAGCATTAAATTCTCTATAAAATGGTGTAAAATTGGTCGCTTAAATATTAGTGTAATCCGAGATATGCTCCATTGAAAATAGTGCAAATATTTTGATCAAAACCTACCGTTTTTCCAGTAATTTTCATGGATGTATTTTCAGTTTTTTTGATTATCTGCTGAAATATTAAGTTTACAGGAAAAATGTATAAGAGATAATTTATTAAGCATGAAATTCCCTACAAAATGGTGTAAAGAAGGTCGCTTAAATATGAATGTAATCCGAGATACGCTGCAATGAAAATGAACAACACAAATACTGTTTATTTAATAAATATATTTACACAAATATATTATTATTAATACTGAAATTAGAACGGTTAAAGTTGTTGTATTTATTTAAAAATTCGCTAATATGTATTTGAACTAATTCTGGGCTATTAACATGGACATGATGAGTACCTTTTACATATTTATAAAAAAAATCAAGATTTGACAATTTTAAAATATTTATTACATCATAAAAATATTCCTTTTTTTCGAAATATGTACTGTCAACTGCTTTTAAAACTAAAGTCGGACATTTAACTCTTTTAGCGTACTCTAAAATGTCTGTATGTTGCATGCCAATTAACGGTCCGACTTTTAATCGATTATCGCGCGAGAAAATATATCGATTATCGTCAATTTGTTCGATTATTCTTTCTAAAATATATTTACAACTATTTTTATCGACGCTTTTATTAGTTCTTTCATAGATTCTGTCAATCATTTCTTGTATTGTATAACTGGGAGGTTGTGTTTCGCTTTCATTTAATGCCTCGTACTTTAAAAATTGATCTATGTTCTCTAAAGTCGACTTTATTGCGCTGCCAGGAAATTTACTAAAAGGTTTAACTGAAACATAAACAATTAGTTTTGGCGCAATTTATTTTTTAACTCCGTACAACACGGTTTCAGTGTTAATTTGAAGATATATGTCAATATCTCGATTTTGGTTAAAGATAAAGTGTTAATTATTGCAGAAACGAACTCTAGAGGGTTGATATGTACATATCCGGTATAAAAGTGGTTAAATTTCCGGTTAGAAACTCTTTAAAACCGGGTTTAAAAATTGTACATTTTTAGCTAAAAATGTGAGGTTATAAATCTGTTAATATCTCAATTTCTGTTGAAGATAAAGTGTTAATTATTGCAGAAACGAACTCTAGAGGGTTGATATATACATATCCGGTATAAAAGTGGTTAAATTTCCGGTTAGAAACTCTTCAAACCCGGGTTTAAAAATTGTACAATTTTGGCTAAAAATGTGAGGTTATAAATCTGTTAATATCTCGTTTTCTGTTGAAGATAAAGTGTTAATTATTGCAAAAACGAACTCTAGAGGGTTGATATGTACATATCCGGTATAAAAGTGATTAAATATTCGGTTAGAAACTCTTCAAAACCGGGTTTAAAAATTGTACATTTTTGGCTAAAAATGTAAGGTTATAAATCTGTTAATATCTCAATTTCTGTTAAAGATACAGAGTTAATTATTGCAAAAACGAATTCTGGAGGGTCGATTTAATATATATTAATATTTTAAGAGTGTCAAAAAGGCCGTATGGACTCCAAAAAATAAGTTGAAATTTTAGAAAATTTGCCCCAAAAAATGTACATTTTATTTTGCTCATAACACCTCAACGGTTTAATTTATCCTCAAATTAACACGAAATTCGTGTTCTACGGGGTTTAAAATATAAACCAACTCATTTTCAAACTTTAAAACCGTGTGGACAAAGTCTTATTTAAATATTTGTAAAATGACGTCCGTTCCAAATCTTCTCCAATCCTAACAAAACTGTTTTACCGACAGAGTCTTCCAAGTCAAACAAAGTTCGAGCACTTTGGCGCTGTAACCAAGCCGAATGTTTTTGAGACGAACATAATTTTTAACCTCAAATTTCAGCTGTCACACAATTATTTTCATTAAAAAATAAATGGTTTCGACTAATTTTAAGTATAAATAAATGATTTTCAGTTAATTTTATGTGTTTCTTGTAAATTTCAGCCAGTTTCATAACCAAATAATAGTTTTGATGTTTTGGAAAGATTGGAGAAGATTCGGAACGGACGCCATTTTACAAATATGCAAATAAAACTTAGTCCAGACAGTTTTAAGATTTGAAAATCAGTCAGTTTATATTTTAAACCCCGTAGAACACGAATTTCGTGTTATTTTGATGATTATTTAAACCGTTGAGACGTTGTGAGCAAAATAAAATGTATGAGTTTGGCGCCAATATTTCCAAAGTTTCGACCATGTTTTACGCAATCCCTAAAGCCTTTTTGACACTTATAAAATATTATATATATATCAAATCAACACTCCAGAGTTCATTTTTGCAAAAATTAACACCCTATCTCTAACCAAAATCGAGATATTGTACCATTTATAACTCTCGAATTGTTTGAAATATTTTCAAACTAACACTAAAAAACCGTGTTGTATGAGGTTAAAACATATATTAACCCGCAGTTGCGATATTTACCTGCATCTATACATATTAACATGTCGACATCATCCGAATACAAAGTTGTGTACATAAATGAGGTTATAGCTCCCATTGAGTGTCCCAAAAGTGACACTTTAGGCCACGCAAAGTAATTTTGAATTCTACGGATCAAAATGGGTGCATCTATTCCATGATAGTAAACGCCTTTAGGTAATCGACTTGATAAACCATGTCCCGGAAAATCAAACGATAACAGACTTAAGTTAGACGGAAGTAGCTTGAAAAGCGGATCAAAACTTCCGCAACTTTCCTGAAAGTAAGTTAGAGTATCACACGGATGAAGGACTATCCGTAAACATGGCGAGAAGTACTAGGAAAACAATCAAATTTGTCCCCAATTTTTTTTAAATTTTGTATCAATTTTACACCCAATTTGCACACCCTAAAACGGGTTTTAACCACTGAGCATATACTATAATACAGATTGAAGCCTCTAGTTTCCAAATTTTCAAGAATCAAAGCGATATCTCAAATATTTTACGAGATATTTAATTTTAAACATTGTCTCGTCCCGAATTTTTTTACAAAATTTATTCAAATATTTCATCAGGTTTTACACCCAATTTTCACGCCCTAAAATGGTTATTTAACCACTGAGCATACACTATAATACAGATTGAAGCCTCTAGTTTCCAAATTTTCAAGAATCAAAACGATATCTCAAATAGTTTTCGAGATACATAATTTTAAACATTGTCTCGTCCCGATTTTTTTTACAAAATTTATTCAAATATTTCATCAGGTTTTACACCCAATTTTCACGCCCTAAAATGGGTAGTTAAGCATTGAGCATACACTATAACACAGATTGAAGCCTCTAGTTTCCAAATTTTCAAGAATCAAAGCGATATCTCAAATAGTTTTCGAGATACATAATTTTAAACATTGTCGCGTCCCGAGTTTTTTTTACAAAATTTATTCAAATATTTCATCAGGTTTTACACCCAATTTTCACGCCCTAAAATGGGTAGTTAAGCATAATAACACAGATTGAAGCCTCTAGTTTCCAAATTTTGAAGAATCAAAGCGATATCTCAAATAATTTTCGAGATTTTTAATTTTAAACGCAAATACATCCAAATAAATCCGACAATAATTTTCTCCAAATAAGTTTTGAACCCAAGTTTCACACCCTAAAAACGGGTATTTAACCACTACACTATCACATATTACGTAAAAAATATCAAGGATTCCAAATTTTAAGGCCCCAAATCCCCATTTTTAACCGTGTCCGAGTAATTAATATGATTAAAAATACATACTTGCCATCCATGCAGACACAAAATAGGCCTCTGGTCTGTTGGGCCCCACCATTTGCCTGCCAAATGGCCCCAAGGTACTGGAATTCTGCATTCTTTATACCGATTTTGGAAGTCGGAACGGTCTACGAGATGTATTCCTCGAATGAATTTTGTGGTGTTCGACGTAAATTTTGTTAGTTGGCGATGGAAAATGGACATTTTGTTATCTAGAAAACAAATTAGATTGTTGTAGCAACAATTAAAATAAAAATAGAACACTTACATATAGGTTATGTATCGAAATAAGTTATATAAATACTTAAGAGTAATTAAATAATGCTTTAGTATTAGTTTTATTATATTTCTTATCGAATATTCGTCATAATTTCAACCTTTGTACAATGTTCTTAGTTTTTATGACGTTCATAATAATTTCATAATTGTCAAACGATACCAATGATGTAGTTAATCTAGACTAGATTATTTTAATGAGCGGTGCGTGAGCCGAATGTTTGCAGGTTGAATAGCACATTGTAACCCCAAATTTAAACGTCAAACAAAAATTATTAGTAGAAAATAATTACTTCTTGGCTTGTTTTACATATAAATAAATGATTTTTAGTTAATTTTATGTGGTTCTTGTAAATTTCAGCCGGATTTATAACCAAATAAAAGTTTTGATGTTTTGGAAGAATTGCGAAATATTCCTAACAGACATCATTTTACAAATATTCAAATAAAATTTTGTACAGACGGTTTTAAAGTTTGAAAATGAGTCGATTTATATTTTAAACCCCGTACTATACGTTTTTTACACTGTCAACCCTTAATTTCAACCCTAAATACCTAAAAAAGGGGGGCAAATTTCAATAAACTCAAAACAAATTTTCCGCCAAATCCTTAAGTTACAAATTCGTTCATAACTTAAAAAATAATAAATTTCAACGGTTCAAAAGTTGGTATAATATATAAAAAACATCACAGATTTCATTTTTTATATTGCTAACCATTAATTTCAACCCTAAATATCTAAAAATTAGCAGCAAACTTCATATAACCTTAAAAATGACAGCACAAATTTTCTGCCGTGTTCCCAAATTACAAATTTATTAATATCTATTAAAATAATTTATATCAAGCCTTAAAAACTTCACCCCTATATAAAAAAAACCCGCAGATTTCATTTTTCATATTGTTAACCCTTAATTTCAACCCTAAATATCTAAAAATTACCAGCAAACTTCTTATAACCTTAAAAATGACAGCACATATTTTCTGCCATATTCCCAAATTACAAATTCATTAATATCTTTTAAAATAATGTTTATCAGCCCTTAAAAACGTCACCCCTATGTAAAAAAGACCCACAGATTTCATATTTCATATTGTTAACCCTTAATTTCTACCCTAAATATCTAAAAATTAGCAGTAAACTTCATATAACCTTAAAAATGACAGCACAAATTTTCTGCCGTGTTCCCAAATTACAAATTCATTAATATGTTTTAAAATAATGTTTATCAGCCCTTAAAAACTTCACCCCTATGTAAAAAAAACCCACAGATTTCATTTTTCATATTGTTAACCCTTAATTTCAACCCTAAATATCTAAAAATTAGCAGCAAACTTCATATAACCTTAAAAATTACAGCACAAATTTTCTGCCGTGTTCCCAAATTACAAATTCATTAATATCTGTTAAAATAATGTTTATCAACCCTTAAAAACTTCACCCCTATGTAAAAAAGACCCACAGATTTCATTTTTCATATTGTTAACCCTTAATTTCAACCCTAAATAACTTAAAATTAGGAGCAAACTTCATATAACCTGAAAAATTACAGCACAAATTTTCTGCCGTGTTCCCAAATTACAAATTCATTAATATCTGTTAAAATAATGTTTATCAACCCTTAAAAACTTCACCCCTGTGTTAAAAAAACCCACAGATTTCATTTTTTACGTCGGCACACCCAAATTCTTACGTCTAAAACCCAAAAATGGGTACGAAAGTCATTTTTCTTACCTTGACGCATCCATGTTGTTCAGAGCACTAATTAATATATTTGTATTAGTTTTTTAGTCGAACTGTTGTTGGATTTTAATAATATAATATTATAACTTTTAATTTTGGGTAAATTCATTTTAAAATTAATAGTTTTTTGGACGATAAATCGTTGGAATCTCTGGTATCGACCATTTTGTAGTTGCGACCATTTTGGCGCTGTCATCACAACTTATTTGAAAATAAATACATGTATTTTATATTTAATTTGTATTTATTGTAATTTTGAAGTGTTTTAAATGTTTGAAAATAAATTTAAATAATATTTGAATTGTAAAATATATGTTTATATAATGTATTTGACAGTTTTTTGTTAAAAAACTTCCCAAGAATATTAGAACGATTTTAATGAATATAATAATAAAATACTGCATTATAATGTAAAATAATAATAAATAGTGTATAATTTTTACCTTATTGTAGTTATTTAACATTGTTAGACATTATTAAGTGTATAAATAATGATCCGAGGACTCATAACCTCAAAAATTAACTGTTTTTTATATTTTCTATGAAATGCGTACAAAAAACTTTATAATTTTTCTATTTTTCGTTATTTTCTTAAGCTTAATTTTAATATATTTCGGTCCACAACGTTCAGAGAGCTTTCAAAATATCGTTTCAACAACTCATCAACATATACGATATTTTCAAGTTAGTCAATTTTCTAATAATTTGATGCAGTTTTAAGGGCCGTAATTATTCTTTTAGGATACTTTAAGGGATGCAGAACAGAAAAGTTTGAACGTAGACGAAAAATATTTGAAGATATTAGGGTTTACAAACGAACCGAGATTGTATCCGAAAGATATCTGGAAAAATACGAGTTTGCCAGTTATTGTGACTTATGTTTTCGATGGACAAGAGGCACAAGCAATCGGATTGGTTAATAATATATTCAAAATATTACAGAACAATACTTTACTAGTGTATAATTTGGGGTTAGGATCTTACAGTTTACAAATAGTAAGTATAACTTAATAACCGATATTTATATATAATTTATATTTTAAACCTCGTACAACACGATTTGAGTGTTAATTTGAAGATATTTCAAACAGTTCAACAGGTTATGGGCCCCAAAATGCATGATTTCTTGTTTAGTTTCGGCCAGAAATGTGAGGTTAAAATCTGTTAATATCTCGATTTCTGTTGAAGATAAAGTGTTAATTATTGCAGAAACGAACTCTGGAGGGTCGATTTAATATATATTAATATTTTAAAAGTGTCAAAAAGGCTTTAGGGATACCGGAAAACATGGTCGAAATTTTGGAAAAAATAGCACCAAAAACATGCATTTTATTTTGTTCACAACTCCTTAACGGTTAAAATAATCTTCAAACTAACACGAAATTCGTGTTCTACGGGGTTTAAAATATAAATTGACTCATTTTCAAATCTTAAAACTGTCTGGACAAAGTTTTATTTGCATATTTGTAAAATGGCGTCCGTTCCGAATCATCTCCAATCCTTCCAAAACATCTAAACATTTATTTGGTTATAAAACCGGCTGAAATTTACAGGAAACACATAAAATTAACTGAAAATCATTTATTTATACTTAAAATTAGTCGAAAACATTGTTTTTTTACATAAAAATATTGATGTGACAGCTGAAAAATAGGGTTAAAAATTGTGTTCGTCCTAAAAACATTCGGCTGGCTTACAGCGCCAAAATCGTCGAACTATGTTTGACTTGGAAGACTCTGTCGGTAAAACAGTTCATATAACATTGTTATAATCATTGTTACAGCTTTTAAACTATTGCAACAATAGCAAATGTCAAATAGTTACCTTTAATTTTGAAGAATTTCCTTCACATGTCCAAGAAGAACGTATACACGCTTACAGACCATTAATAATACAAGTAAGTACAATTTAAGGGCCTTAAAATAAAAATAGTACGCGCACAAAAAAACTGTTTAATTAGAACCCAGTTTTCACACCCTAAAATAGGTATTTAACCGCTGTGCACATGATATACTATAGTTTGAAGTCTGTAGATTCCAAATTTTCAAGAATCAAAACGATATCTCAAATAGTTTTCGAGATTTTTAATTTTAAACATAGACGCGTCGCAACAAAAATTTAACAATTTTTTTTGTCAGTTGTACAAAATTTATACCCAATTTTCATACCCTAAAATAGGTATTTTACCACTGTGCTTAAACCAAAATATAAATTGAAGTGTGTAGTTTTCAAAACTTCAAAAATCAATACGATATCTCAAATACTTTTCGAGATTTTTAATTTTAAACATAGTCGCGTTCATTCACAAAATTTTGTTGAAAATAGTCCAAGTTTTCACACCCTAAAAACGGGTATTTAACCACGATATCAACATATATTATGTAAAAAACTCCGTAGATTGCAAATTTTCAATAATTGAACCGATAACTCAAATATTTTTCGAGATTTTTAATTTTAAACATAGTCGCGTTCATTCACAAAATTTTGTTGAAAATGGGCCAAGTTTTCACACCCTAAAAACGGGTATTTAACCACGATATCAACATATATTATGTAAAAAACTCCGTAGATTCCAAATTTTCAATAATTGGACCGATAACTCAAATAGTTTTCGAGATTTTTAATTTTAAACATAGTCGCGTTCATTCACAAAATTTTGTTGAAAATGGGCCAAGTTTTCACACCCTAAAAACGGGTATTTAACCACGATATCAACATATATTATGTAAAAAACTCCGTAGATTCCAAATTTTCAACAATTGGACCGATAACTCAAATATTTTTCGAGATATTTAACTGTTTATGTAATCGCATCATTTTGGCGCCAATTTTTGATACTGCAAACATATTATATATTTTTTGATTATTTTAAGGGCCTTAAAAGACATTTTATGTTTTTTTATTAATATATAAGGGCCTTATTAACTAAGTATATTATTTTTAGGATGCTTTGAGCAAAACTGGCGCTATATTTTTTATGGAAAACAACCAACGTTTCACCAAACAAATGACGTACGACCGGTTTGACAGTTTATTCAAAATGGCCGCTAAGAAAGGCGGGATTTTAGCGTGGCCATTAAAAAAGGCCGTAAGTAGCTTAACACACAAAAAAATGTTCGAATTTTTTGATACGACTTTTGATAATTTCTTATTTTTACAAATGATTGATTTAAAACGACTAATTTTTATTAATACACAATCTATACACAGCGATGTTATGTTGCCATGGCTACAGTGCTCGCTGACGTCAGAATGCGTGCATCCGATTGGTTCACAGAATTCCGGATGTAGATTTGACAAAAAACCGCAGTACAGATATTCCGGATGTCATAATTATGACATTTCCGCTTTGAATATTGTCTTAGGGCTCAAGTTCAAACTTGATTCAACAATGTATACATTTAAAGATAATATATTGTTGTTTAATTCCGTTGACTTGGAAACGGCGACGTCAGAATTACAGGAAATGGAAAAAAATTCGACAACTGAAAAAATTGAATGATCAAAATGGCGCTTGATGTAAAACAAATGAACATTTTTGTAGCTATAACAACCATTTTTGTTATTAATTTATTAATAAATAAATAAATATTGCATGTGTTGTTTTATTTTTTCATGTACACCCAATTTTGGGTGTGTATACAAAAAACATTATATTTTATTTTATGGGGCCCCAAAACTGAAACTAAAATTAGTTGGGGCCCCATTTCCGTCGTGTAGGATGCCTGGGAAACCTTGCGCAGTCCCTGGGCCCCCATACAGCCCCTCATGGGGCCCATTTTGTCCAGAACTCCCCTGTTGTTGAATATATGAACTTAAATGATTTTTACTTGTATTTTGGTGGGAATTTTGCTGATTTTGATAGCGCATTTGGCGGGTAGAAGCCATGGGGCCCTTCGTAGGGCCCCACGCAGGCGCTGCGGTGCTTGAAGGGGGCACAGAAGACCCCTAAAAACCATAACAATTTTTTTTAAATTGTCGGATGCTTCGTAGCTCAGTACCTTATTTATTTCCGGAAAGATGGCGCTGAGGTTGAAATTAGTTAAGCTACTCGCCACTGGTGTCGGTAGCGGCGGTGGGGCATTTAAAAATGGCGTCGTTGAATGAAATTCTTCTTGTAATATTGGAGAACTGACAGCGCCAGTCATTGATAAAAAACTTAGCTCTGAGAAGCCACTGGTGGTATTAGCTGCTATTGGGTTGGTAGCAGTGGACCCTAAAGGGTCCCTAGGTGCTGCGGGCGCAGCCCTAGGGCTCCTGTGGCGTCTGCGATCCGAGTCGGAAGTCACAGTTTGATGTGATCTGAATTTTAAAATTTTTGGTAAGTTTAGGGCGGCGTATCTCGGATTACATAAAAGATAGAAGCATGTATTAGGGCTCATTTTATAGCAAATTTTATTGACTTTATTTTATGCCCTATAAATTTTTTTCATATTTTGCTCCATTTTCGAGTGAATTAAAAAAAACTAACCTATGATTTGATGCGTTATTTTTGGGTAAGTTTAAGACAGCGTATCTCGGATTACACAACAGATACAGGCATGTACTACGGCTCATTTTATAGCAAATTTTATGGGCTTTAATTTATGCCCTATAAATTTTTTTCATATATTGCTCCATTTTGGAGTAAATTAAAAAAAACTAACCTATGATTTGATGCGTTATTTTTGGGTAAGTTTAAGGCCGCGTATCTCGGATTACACAAAAGATAGAAGCATGTACTAGGGCTCATTTTATAGCAAATTTTATGGACTTTAATTCATGTCCTATAAATATTTTTCATATTTTGCTCCAATTTGGAGAAAATTAAAAAAATGTAACCTATGATTTCATGTGTTATTGTGGAGTAAGTCACAGTTTGATGTGATCTGAATTTTAAAATTTTGGGTAAGTTTAGGGCGGCGTATCTCGGATTACACAACAGATAGAGGCATGTATTAGGGCTCATTTTATAGCAAATTTTATGGACTTTATTTTATGCCCTATAAATTTTTTTCATATTTTGCTCCAATTTGGAGTAAATTAAAAAAAACTAACCTATGATTTGATGCGTTATTTTTGGGTAAGTTTAAGGCCGCGTATCTCGGATTACACAAAAGATAGAAGCATGTACTAGGGCTCATTTTATAGCAAATTTTATGGACTTTAATTCATGTCCTATAAATATTTTTCATATTTTGCTCCAATTTGGAGAAAATTAAAAAAATGTAACCTATGATTTCATGTGTTATTTTTGAGTAAGTCACAGTTTGATGTGATCTGAATTTTAAAATTTTGGGTAAGTTTAAGACGGCGTATCTCGGATTACACAACAGATAGAAGCATGTATTAGGGCTCATTTTATAGCAAATTTTATGGGCTTTAATTTATGCCCTATAAATTTTTTTCATATTTGGCTCCATTTTGGAGTAAATTAAAAAAAACTAACCTATAATTTGATGCGTTATTTTTGGGTAAGTTTAAGGCGGCGTATCTCGGATTACACAAAAGATAGAGGCATGTACTAGGGCTCATTTTATAGCAAATTTTATGGACTTTAATTTATGCCCTATAAATTTTTTTCGTATTTTGCTCCAATTTGAAATAAATTAAATAAAACTAAATTATGATTTGATGCGTTATTTTTGGGTAAGTTTAGGGCGGCGTATCTCGGATTACACAAAAGATAGAGGCATGTATTAGGGCTCATTTTATAACAAATCTTATGGACTTTAATTTATGTCCTATACATTTTTTCATATTTTGCTCCAATTTGGAGTAATTTAAAAAAAACTCACCTATGATTTGATGCGTTGTCTGACCTTGAACCAAACGTGTCATAACTTGTCGAGGGAGGATGTGGCGCTTTTACATGAACAAAACTATCAAATGTTTTGCTGTATGTATCAACAACTGCTGCACTCAAAAGGGCACTAAATTCCCCATGATTTGGGGGGAAACTAGTTGGATGTCGCTGTTGGTACCCTTGATTTGTCCTTTGGGGATTTTGAGGATTTGGGGGATTTTGGTGCGGGTTTATTGGTTGATTTGGGGCATTTTGGTGTCTATGTTGGTAGAACTGATCGTTTAGTGGGTAGTTAGGGATATTTGGATTTGGGGGGATATATTGGGTGTCCCCAATTAATTCTTCCGCGGAATAACCTCCGGTATATTTTTTGTCTAAAAAATTTTCATTTTTGTGTTTAGTTTTTTCGCGCCGTTTGTGTTGGCCAGACTGTTGGTGGTTTTTTCTGGGTTTAGTGCCTTCTACCAACATTGAACTAACTGATAAAAATCCCCCAGAATTTTCTTTTCCCCCCAAATTTGCGTGTTCATAATTATATGAAAAATTATTTGTTGTAACATTTGATTTTGTGTTGGTATTCGTGTAAATCCCCCCATTTATCGGTGCAGAAGTGTTGCCAACAGTTACCCCTAACGCTAAATCCCCTATAAGAGTCGGAAGTACCCCCCTATTCCCCCCGGAAGTCCACGAAAAGTCCCCATTATTATTATTTGCGTTTTGATGAATTTCTGATGTAATCGCACTTGAAATACCCGAATATACGTCGCTAAACGGGGGGAGGAAATAGTCAGACGTCACCCCGGAAGTCCCCCCAGATGTCCCCCCCTCGTTAGGTTGGTACCCCGTGCGTATATCCGGTGATGTCATCCAATTTACGGGAGCGCGCGCGTTTTGAATTTTCTGTCTTTTTTTGTCTTTTGGGGCACTATTTGACGGGTTATTTGGGGGGAAATTTTGGGGGGCTTCCGGTAGATAAGGGTAGAAGTTGTTTCCGGTTTGATTGATGTTTTTTTGTTCGTATAAACAAGCGTGCGAGACTTGTAAAACAGATGATATTAGCGGTTCTTTATTTTCTGAAATTTGGGGAGTGTTTTCAGGGTTTTTTTCTATTTGTGTGGCATTGTTTGCCACCCTGAAATCTTCAGTGGCGTGCCTGTTTTGCGGGAACATGTTTTGGGGGGCCGAATTTTGGGGAAAATCCTTGTAAAAGTTGTAATTTTCAAATTTTGAGTCACACTTTTTTATGTTTTCATTTAACTCCGAAAATCTGTTTTTTAATGTGTCCCCAATTTGTAATAATGTTGTATTTTTGTCCGAATTCATATTCCCGCCAATTTGCAATAAAGTGGTGGGGGTAGACTGTCTATCATCGTCATTTGTTTGGTCATTACGGTCATTGTTATTTCCGCCATTATTACTATTTATTAAATTGCCTCCCGCCGTTAAATTATTAGAGGGATCCCCCCTACTTCCGGTTAGGGTGGAAACTAGGGGAAACGCGAGTAAAAACGCAGCAGTTGGCGACATTGATTCAGTGTGTTGCCCGCCAATTACACCAGAATTGCCACCCAAAGTTGCAAAAATGTCATTTGACAGTTCCGAGTGGTCTTCGTGTTCCCCCAACGTGTCATTTCCGGTTGGAGGGTCAATTAATAAATTGTTTGTATCATTAGGGGGATTTTGTTGTTTTAGGGTTGGTATTTCCGGTTCTAAAGACCCTAAATTGTCAATAGATTCATTAATTTTTGATTCAGAAATCAAATTTTTATCTTGTAAGTTTTCACTGTTTTCAACCAATTTTTCGTCGAAATTTTCGGCCAAATTTTGTCCCGGTTTAATATTTTGTCCATCCTCATTATTTTTGTCCACGGAAATGTCCGTATTTTTGTCCAAATTGGACGAATTTTCGGCCAAAACTTGAGGATTATTATCAACGATTTCTTTTTGGTTTTGGGGCAAATTGGGCGCCGAATTTTGGCCCTCTTGGGGCAAATTTTTTGGGGGGATATCTGTACTTGAATTGGGGATTGATTTTTGACCATTTTCAGGACTTTCCCCAATTTGGGCATCGTTTTTAACAGTCAAATCTATATTTTTGTCCAATTTAGTTTTTTGGCCATTTTTGGTCATTTTTTTGGCCAAATTTTTGCGTTTTGGCAAAGGGGGGATCGCGACCTTAACTGGGGGGACATTTCTGGGGATACCGTTACCGTTTTTGGGCCGTAATGTTGGCAATTTTGTTTTTAAATTATTGGTTTTGTTATTGTTTATATTTTGTTGTGGCATCAATATTATTGAATTTTGCACGGTATTTGGGGGGACAGGGGGGACTATTTGAATTCTATGTAATGTCCCTGTAGTGGGGGGAACCGGAACTACGCTCCCATTGGCTAAAATCAAAGTTCCGGGGCCTAAAATTGGCGCAACTTTCGACGCCAAATTTTCAGTTGAAAAATTTTGTTTTTTGACCTTTTTTACACTTTGGGGGGAATTTTTGGAGGGGATATTTTGTTTTTTCGAAGGGGGGATGTTTTCGGATTTTTTTGAGGGGGTAAGACGTTTTCGTTTACGATTTTTAGGCGTAGAATCTTTTGCAGGTTTGATATCTAAAAACATGAAAGTTTGAGACTTGATATCTCTAAAACTATAAGAGATATTGCTATAATTTTTACGCCATTCGATTCCTCGAAGTTTTTTTTATACATGTACCAATTTTCAATAAAATATTTTGAACGTAACTCGAGTTATGTAAAGTTAAATAAAAAATGAGACTTACCATCATGTTGTTTTTTCAAGATGGCCGCCTTTTCTTTAGAAATTCGGCCACTCCACAATTTCGGAGGGCCTTTAAACACATTTTGGGGCATAGTTGGACCATTTTGGGTCCTTGATAAATACTCTTTAGGGATCTTAATGCCCGCGGATTTTAATAAAGTGCAAAGTTGTTCGCTTCGAACGCTCAATTTCCGACATTTTTCTCTCAGACGTCGGACCTCGTCTCTTTGGGCGATATTGGCACTTTTTTGATCGCCAATTAATAACTGCTTATTTTTTTGTTGTAAATCGGTTATATGAGAAGCAGCCCTTTGCAAAATTTCGAGTTTTGAGGGCGTTATTGACGGATCATACGACGGGAGAAGTTTTGACAGAGCATCGAAACAAGTTTTTAGTCTTTCACGTCGTTCTTTTTCCCATACGCGACATTTACTAAAATATTTATTGTTTTGCAATCTAAAATAGTTGTTTTATAAGTACATACCTTAATTCTCGTTTGGGCATAACTTAAAATTAAGTTTTTTAACATTTTATTAAGCACAAATTTTGTTAAAAGTTTACACTTAATTTTTCGTATAATTTTCGGTTTTAATATATTTTACACATCCCTATTATTATTATTTATATAAATATATTATAAATAAACAATTCGCAACACTTTTTATTAGTTATTTATAGTTTTAATTCGAGAAAATACGTAATTCATAACCTATAACAACAATGAAATATTACACGATTTATACGTAAAATATATGTTTAATATATAATAAAACACACAAACTATTATTTTAAATATTATTTTAACTAAAAACTCATTAAATAATTATTATAAACTACTTATTTTCACGTTAAAAAAGGTTATGTTGTTACTTTAACTGTCATTGTAAACTTCCGCCATCTTACATAAAAACGATGAACTACCAAATAATTTTTTTATAATTTTATATTAAATTAATGCATAAAACTAATATTATTAATATATATATTAATAAAATAAAACATATTATTCATATAATTATTTATTTTACACATATATTTGTGTTTAAAACTATATATAACCTTGAAAATCAGGGGCGTACTTATAAAATATTAAACACAAACTTTACCGGTCATTTTTATTATTTATTCATGTAAAAAACACATAAAATTAAATAAAAAAACATGTATTACTGTCTAAACTTTTAGATATATTAAATATTTATACATTTACTAGTATAAAACGAAATAAAAACGTGGTTTTTTTCTTACACATTGTTGTGTGTTTTACAACAATTTACGTGCTTAAAAATGTCTTTAAACGAGGTTTAACACAAAATATATTAATATTAAACAATCTCAATTTATTTATTTTGTAGAAATTTAACGTAGTCGCAGATAAAGTGCGAAAATTTTCAAAAAAACCTGATCAAAACGATTTATTAGAATTGTATTCGTTGTACAAACAATCGATGTTTGGTGACTGCAATATTCGTAAATTTTAAATAATATTTAAAGTATTTAAAGTGTAATTAACTAATTTTTAGCTAAACCAAATGATGGTGAAGGAAAATTAAAATGGGACGCGTGGAATAGCAAAAAAGGCATGTCACAAGTTGACGCAAAAAATGCATATATTACAAAAGCGAATGCTGTTATGCATAAATATGCATAGATTAATAGTTTTTACACTGTTCCTCGCAATAATATTATTGTTAACTTAGTTTTGAACACGTATATAACAACAATAAAACACTTTTCACGTATTTTAATTTTGTTCAAGGTCACACAAAATTGAAACCTATTTTTTTGCCCTAAATTTGGTATTTAACCACTGTGTCAAAGTCAAAATATAGTTTCGAGTCTCTAGTTTCCAAATTTTTAGAAATCAAAATAATATCTCATATAGTTTTCGAGATTTTGAATTTTAAACTTAGTTGCATTGCAACAAAATTTTCTTGAAAGTTGTACATTTGAACCCACTTTTTACACCCTAAAATAGGAATTTAATCACTGTGCTTAAGTCAAAATATAAATTCAAGTCTTTAGTTTTCAAATTTTTATAAATCGAAACGATATCTCTTATAGTTTTCGAGATTTTTAATTTTAATGTTAGTTGTGTTCCAAAAAAAGAATTGCACGATATTTTAGTCAAGGTCACACATAATTTAAACCTACTGTTTGTGCCCTAAAATATGTATTTAACCACTGTGCCTAAGTCAAAATATAGTTTCAAGTCTCTAGTTTTCAAATTTTCAAAAATCAAAACGATATCTCAAATAGTTTTCGAGATTTTGAATTTTAAACCTAGTTGCATCACAACAAAATTTTCTTGAAAGTTGCCCAACATTTGGACCCACTTTTTACACCCTAAAATAGGTATTTAATGACTGTGCTTAAGTCCAATTATAGATTCAAGTCTGTAGTTTTCAAATTTTTAAAAATCAAAACGATATCTCATATAGTTTTCGAGATTTTTAATTTTAAAGTTAGTCGTGTTCCAGAAAGAATTGCACGATATTTTAGTCAAGGTCACATAAAATTGAAACCTGTTTTTTGTGCCCTAAAATGGGTATTTAACCACTGTGCCTAAGTCAAAATATAGTTTCAAGTCTCTAGTTTCCAAATTTATAGGAATCGAAACAATATCTCAAATAGTTTTCGAGATTTTTAATTTTAAACATAGTTGTATCACAACCAAATTTTCTTGAATGTTGCCCAACATTTGGACCCAGTTTTCACACCCTAAAATAAGTATTTAACCACTGTGCTTAAGTCAAAATATAGTTTCAAGTCTGTAGTTTCCAAATTTTTAGGAATCAAAACAATATCTCAAATAGTTTTTGAGATTTTTAAATTTAAACATAGTCGCGTTACAACAAAATTTTCTTGAAAGTTGTACAACATTTGAACCCACTTTTCACACCCTAAAATAGGTATTTAATCACTGTGCTCAAGTCAAAATATAGATTCAAGTCTCTCGTTTCCAAATTTTCAGGAATCAAAACGATATCTCAACTAGTTTTCGAGATTTTTAATTTTAAACATAGTCGCGTCCAAAAAAAATATTACAACTTTCATTATTTAAAACATATTATCTTTATTAATTTTGTGTTTTTGTATGATTTATTTTATAAATAAATAATGTATGCATCATATTTTGTTGATTTTATAAATAATAATGTTGAAGAGTTGACCCTTTGACAAGTAATTTCTCTACGTTCATGAATGTAATTACTCCCTACTTTTCGATAAGTAAAAGTTTAGATAAACAGTAATTACACAGCAATATTGTGTTTCTAACCGTTCACATGTGAGTATGGTCTTGTTTTATTCAATTTAATCATTTATATATTCAATTTCAACATTTTAAACTTAAAAATTAACTTTTACGTGTAGGATAACCTCAAAATCCCGCCATTTTTTTTTATTAAACTCATGTTTTTTGATAATATTGTTACATAAAATAATAAATAATCATATCTTATCGCTTATATTCATAGATTTATTGTTTTATTTTACAGAACACTCATTTTAAATTCAAAATGTCGCTTGACGAGGTTAGTACATGAATCACACCATATTTAAATCTACTTTAACGGTTTTTTTCACACTTTAGCGTTTTAACAAAGCAGCGGAAGACGTAAAAAAATTAAAAACGACTCCCGGAAATGACGATTTATTAGAGATTTACGCGCTTTTCAAGCAAGGCAGTGTTGGAGACGTCAATACGGGTAAATGCATAAAACTTGTCATTTTAACCGGTTAAAGTGTGAAAAAAACTGGTAAATGTGTTTTTTATTGTGTGTAGCTCGCCCCGGAATGTTGGATCTCAAAGGGAAGGCCAAATGGGACGCCTGGAGCGCCCGAAAAGGAACCGGACAAGAACAAGCGAAAGAATTGTACATTTGCAAAGTTCAGTCGCTGATTGATTCAATTGGATTCGCTTAAATAACATATTGAATTGTACTTTTATTATTTTGTTGTATATTTTGGGTTAATAAACAGTGGAAAAATAAATATTAACGGTTTTATTTACTAGATGACTTGCAAATTTATTTGATTATTTGACACTTTTTACGTCACGACTGCCTCAAATGTGAGGTTAAAAAACGGCCAATATCTCGATTCCGATTAAAGATAAAGTGTTAATTATTGCAAAAACGATCTCTAGAGGGTTGATATGTACATATCCGGTATAAAAGTGGTTAAATTTCCGGTTAGAAACTCTTACAATCCGGGTTCAAAAATTGTACTTTTTTGGCTGAAAATGTGAGGTTATAAATCTGTTAATATCTCGATTTCTGTTGAAGATAAAGTGTTAATTATTGCAAAAACGAACTCTAGAGGGTTGATATGTACATATCCGGTATAAAAGTGGTTAAATTTCCGGCTAGAAACTCTTCAAACCCGGGTTCAAAAATTGTACAATTTTGTCTAAAAATGTGAGGTTATAAATCTGTTAATATCTCAATTTCTGTTGAAGATAAAGTATTAATTATTGCAAAAACGAACTCTGGAGGGTCGATTTAGTATATATTAATATTTTAAGAGTGTCAAAAAGGCCGTATGGATTCCAAAAAATAGTCGAAATTTTAGAAAAATTTGCTTCAAAAAATATACATTTTATTTTATTCATAACTCCTCAACGGTTTAATTTATCTTCGAATTAACACGAAAATCGTGTTCTACGGAGTTTAAAATATAAATTGACTCATTTTCAAATCTTAAAACTGTCTAGTCAAAGTTTTATTTGCATAATTCTAAAATGACGTCCGTTCCGAATCTTCTCCAATCCTTCCAAAACATCAAAACTTTTATTTGGTTATGAAACTGACTGAAATTTACAGGAAACACATAAAATTAACTGAAAATCATTTATTTATACTTAAAATTAGTCGAAAACATTGTTTTTTTACATAAAAATACATGTGTGACAGATGAAAAATAGGGTTAAAAATTATGTTCGTCCTAAAAACATTCGGCTGGCTTACAGCGCCAAAATGCTCGAACTTTGTTTGACTTGGAAGACTCTGTCGGTAAAACAGTTCAGTCAGCTGTCACATTATTTTCATTAAAATAATTAATGTTTTATGTTTTCGACTAATTTTAAGTATAAATAAATGTTTTTCAATTAATTTTATGTGTTTTCTGTGATTTTCAGCTGTGTTCCGCGAGGTTACTAATTCACTTTAAAGCAAAAAAATGAGGTTAAAAATTTGTTAATATCTCGGTTTCTGTTGAAGATAAAGTGTTAATTATTGCAAAAACGAACTCTGGAGGGTCGATTTAATATATATTAATATTTTAAGAGTGTCAAAAAGGCCGTATGGATTTCAAAAAATAGGTTGAAGTTTTAGAAAATTTGCCCCAAAAAATGTACATTTTATTTTGCTTATAAATCATCAACGGTTTAATTTATCCTCAAATTAACACGAAATTCGTGTTCTACGGGGTTTAAAATATAAACCAATTCATTTTCAAACTTTAAAACCATGTGGACAAAGTCTTATTTAAATATTTTTAAGATGACACCTCAAAATTTTATTTGGTTATAAATCAAGCTGAAAATTACAGGAAACATATAAAATTAATTGAAAATCATTTATTTATACTTAAAATTAGTCGAAAACATAAAACATTGATTTTTTTAATGAAATAGTTTGACAGCTGATTGAACTGTTTTACCGACAGAGTCTTTCAAGTCAAACAAAGTTCGAGCATTTTGGCGCTGTAAGCTAGCCGAATGTTTTTAGGACGCATACAATTTTTAACCCTACTTTTCAGCTGTCACATTTATATTTTTATTTAAAAAAACAATGTTTCGACTAATATTAAGTATAAATAAATGATTTTCAGTTAATTTTATGTGTTTTCTGTAAATTTCAGCCGGTTTTATGACCAAATAAAAGTTTTGATGTTTTGGAAGGATTGGAGAAACTTCTTCGGGACGGACGTCATTTTAGAAAAATGCAAATTAAACTCTGATCAGACAGTTTTAAGATTTGAAAATGAGTCAATTTATATTTTAAACCCCGTAGAACACGAATTTCGTGTTAATTTGAAGATAAATTAAACCGTTGAAGAGTTATGAGAAAAATAAAACGCATATTTTTAGGTTATAACTATTATTGACTATAAATACAAGTTTTTATACAAAATAATATAATATTTGTTGTAAAAACTGTACAAAAATAATATTTAAACTTATAATTAGCAATATATCGTCTTATTTGTACGATTTTAAAAAGTTAAGTTCGGATTTGGATCCCTTTTCAAAAACATAAAAATACGGCGTTCCATCTTCAACAAAATATTCATTCTTCGCTAATATTTCAGCTAAACTAAGATATAAATTCACAAAATGGACCTTTAGGGCCTTTTTTTCTTCGAAATATACATTTATTTTATCAATTTTATACCGGAAATACTTATCCCAAGCTGCCGGTTTTGTCAACACATCTTTCAATTGTTCAAACAACGTATTTTCTTCACAAAACTCTCTAATAAAATCCATTTGACCCATTTCTGGGTATAATAGAGCAACTGGCCATATTAAACAATCAGTTCCGGGTAATAAATGCACCTGGCAGTCTTGAATTTGCGGAAAAATAGGTGTCAAATTATTTGAGGTTAACTTGACATTTTTTGAAGTTATTATCGAAATTAATGATTCATTTTGTACCTTTTTGATATTATTCTGTTTATTTCTCTTCCGCAAATCTTTTTCGTATGTTTTTTTGCGCTGTACAACAGTTTTGCGCAATGTTTGCGCCGCGGAATTCTCTGGGAACTTGAACAAGATGGCGTCGATGTGTTCCAAGCTGTCATCGAAGTTTTCAAGCTCTAAATGGGATTGAGCGAGGCGAATTTGAGCTTTTAAATAAGTAGGATTAAGTTTTAAACACATTTCACAGTCTCGAATACACGAACGGTAGTTTTTTAAATAGAAATTAGCGGCTGAACGATTGTTGTACAGAATTGAGGTTAGTTCATTGTTGTCATGTTTCTGTTTGATGCCTTCTGTGTATGAAAGAATTGACAGACGATAGTTTTTGTGTTTAAAATTAAAGTTGCCGTCTTGTTTGTAATTTTCAGCAAGTTCTTCAGCGGTGTTTTCTTCAGGATCATATTTTAATTGTTGAATTCCCTCTAATAACGGATGTAGCTCATCGCCGATGTTTGGTGCTTTTTTCATAAAAAACGGATGCTTTTCGAATTCTTCTTCCCATTTATCTTCCGGCCAGCCTTCGGTATATTGCCGTTTCTCTAAATTTTCTATGAAATCGTCAAGTTCTGCGTCTAATTTTTGCGCTAATTCTAGGCGTTCGGCTTCAGAAATAACTTTTTTACAGGAATTATCGGCCATTTTGTTGTGAATTTATAAGATTTTGATAGTTGAAAACACGTTTTGACGTCTGTATTTTAGGTTATGTGCCAACTAATACCAACTGTTGTTTGTAACTTGCCGCCATTTTTTATTTTAACAGTTTTATGATTTGAAATTGAGTTAATATATATTTTAAACTCCGTACAACACGAATTGAGTGTTAATTTGAAAATATTTTATACCGTTGAGGGGTTATGAGCAAAATAATATGCATTTTGACAGCAATTTTCTAAAAAAAATTCAGGGTTATTTTCCGTAATCCCAAAAGCCTTTTTGATACTTTTAAAATAATAATATAGCAAATCGACCCCCCACAGTTCGTTTTTGAAAGAATTAACACTTTATCTTCAACAGAAATTGAGATATTAACACATATCAATCGATTTGTAACCTCACATTTTTAGCAAAACATGTACATTTTTTCTGACACTAAACACACGTTTTGGGGTTCATAACCCCTAATTTGTTTAAAATATTTTCAAATTAACACTCAAATCGTGTTGTACGAAGTTAAATAATAAAATAACACGCGGTTTATTACAAATTATCGTAGTAATTCTTTTGTTTATTCTCCAGATCATTTTCTATAGCTTTCGCCTCATTTTCATTCTCTATTTCTGTAAAAAAATAAACAGAAAACTGGTTTTCATGTTCGATAAGTCCGAATATTTCATAAAACTGATGAACTTCTGGTTGATCTTCGAATTCGATGTGATTTAGACATAACCTCACACGATTTTTTCTATTTAAGTCTTCCACAATTTCATAATCTTTCATACGGCCCACTATTCTTAATTTAGAAAATGGTGGATCCTTTTTAAATTCTAAATACGGCTTCAATTTAGCAATCGGCACATAATAATAAATTAAATTCTTATGATACTTCTGTTTGTGTAGTTCATGGAAATTTTCTTGTTGTTCTCTGATTTTTTCTGATACAGAACCACGGACACCCTGGGCTAAATTGGCGACGTCATAATACGGTTTTCGACGAGGAAACATTTTAAATAAATTAATAACCTTAAAACCGTGCTCACAAACTTTTGTTTCAAGCGAAATGAGCGGCAAATCGATTATAGTTAAGTTGTCACGTGTAGATAACTTCGCACTACTTTTCAAGTTGTCATATTTGTCATTAAATAAGTAAAATGATTGAAATATTACGTAATTGTTATTTTAAAAGCATGAAAACCATCAAAAATTAATAAATAATTATTATAATTGTAATATTCGATAAAAGCGACAACAATTACACTGTTTTTTGTTCGAAAACAATCGATAAACGATCGACTATTTTGACAGCCACATATTCCAAGTATTTTTGGACTATTTTATTTATATATTATATACTTTGTGCGCAGTTTAAAACATATATATTTGAAAAAAGGTAAGATATATATTTATATTTTTAATGTAACAATGATTATAGTGTTTTTTTGATGAGGTTATGTCTGTCTGATGAGAGAAAATGCCGAAAAATAATGAACAGGTTCATATTTTATTAGTTTTTTAATATTTACAATATATTTTGCTGTGTTTTATATTGTTTTGTAGCGTAGTTTTTGATTTTGAAATTTGTTGGTTATGTTGTAGAAATTTGCATGTAACTCTGAAAATATTAGAGATATGACTTTAAAAATATTATTTATGAGTTTTTGAGAGTGTTTTACTTATATTTTATGTAAAATTATGCGTAGATTTGATTTGCAAATTGTGAAAAATGTGTTGAATTTTTTTTCGATTATCTTGAATTCTAAATGAGTTATTGTAATTTTTAAAGAGTATTATTATAGGAAATTGTCTGAAAATTACTTTTCTGAAAGTTTTACGTACATATCTTTATTATTTTGGGAGTTATACATGTTTTTAGCGCACATTTTGAGGTTATGTGTCTTATACAACGTTTATATGTTAATATTTTCAAGTTTTATTTATATTTAAACACTTTTTGATTATTTTTGGGCCTTATATGTTTCAGTTTGCATGTTAGACTATTTTTCTAATGTGATTTAAAAATATTCGCGATGTTTGTGAACCGTTCTGTATCTATGTTGGCATCTGGGGACGGCCTACATAACTCGGGCTCCGCTTCTGCTATAATTGACGCCCCATTGGGGCTCCGTAATCATGATACTTCGCCCCTACAGATATTCGTTAAGGCCAAGAAAAAAATAAACGATATTTTTGTTGATATTGAAAACTATGTAGCTGATACGTCAGATTACATGAAAAGTGAGTAAAATGGCGGGTGTTTGAGCGTTTTTTCAGAGTTTATGAATATTTCAGCACTTGATAATACTGTAGCGCCCCCTGAAACTGTAATAAGGGTTTCAGCATATGCTGAAAAAGTTAAAGGTATACGTTATGTCTTAACACGCGATCATATGAAAGTTGCTTTTTTTGGACGGACCAGCAATGGAAAATCAACTGTTATTAATGCTATGTTAAGGGATAAAATACTGCCTAGTGGTATAGGCCATACTACCAACTGCTTTTTGCAGGTATACTGTAAAATACTGGCGCGCATACTATTACAAATTTCATGAAAGTCGGTAAAAAAAAGTTGTGTATCTTGATAAATTGTAATGTATCTTCTAAACTATTAAAGATAAACTGTCAATTTTTGCAAAAATGAATTCCTGAAGGTTCATTTGATATATTTTCATGTTAAAAGTGCCAAAAAGTCTTTAAGAAATACCCGAAAACTTAACCTGAAAAACTTTAAAATTTACATTTTTTTTTGGTAAAAATGTAAGGTTAAAAATCGGTTCATATCTCGAAAACGGTTTGAGATAATGTGTTAATTCCTTCAAAAATCAACTCATAAGAGTTTATTTGCTATTTAAACATGTTAAAAGTGCGAAAAAGTCTTTAGGAAATACCCGAAAAAATAACCTGAAAAACTTTAAAATTTGTTACTTTTTTGATAAAAATGTGAGGTTATATATCGATTAATATCTCGAAAACGGTTTGAGATACAGTGTTAATTCCTTCAAAAATCAACTCCCAAGAGTTGATTTGCTATTTAAACATGTTAAAAGTGCCAAAAAGTCTTTAAGAAATACCCGAAAATTTAACCTGAAAAACTTTAAAATTTGCAATTTTTTTGGTAAAAATGTGAGGTTATATATCGGTTAATATCTCGAAAACAATTTAAGATAAAGTGTCAATTCCTTTAAAAATCAACTCCCAAGAGTTGATTTGCTATTTAAACATGTTAAAAGTGCCAAAAAGTCTTTAAGAAATACCAGAAAAATTAACCTGAAAAACTTTAAAATTTGTTACTTTTTTGATAAAAATGTGAGGTTATATATCGATTAATATCTCGAAAACGGTTTGAGATAATGTGTTAATTCCTTCAAAAATCAACTCCCAAGGGTTCATTTGCCATATAAACATATTAAAAATGTCAAAAAGGCTTTAGGAATTTCGGAAAATATGGCTGAAATTTTGGAAATCGTGATTAATGAAATTTGTATAATATGCGTTCAAATTATCTTAAAAATTATAAAAGATTCGAACCTTTTTAGGTTGAAGGAAGTGATACAGACGAAGCCTATTTAATAACCGAACAAAAACCACTAGACCGTCAAAATGTGAAAACCGTTTCACAATTAGCTCACGCGTTATGCAAAGAAAAATTATCTGAGTCTACTTTAGTTCGCGTATTTTGGCCGAGAAATAAATGTTTTTTATTAAGAGACGATGTAGTCTTCGTCGATTCTCCTGGGGTCGATGTGACCCCAAATTTGGACGAATGGATAGACAAACATTGTTTGGATGCAGACGTGTTTGTACTTGTCGCAAATGCAGAGTCTACTTTGATGGTCACCGAAAAAAATTTCTTTCATAAAGTTTCTACAAAGTTATCAAAACCAAATATATTTATTTTGAATAATAGATGGGACGCAAGTGCGTCCGAACCAGAATTTTTAGACCAGGTGAGTTATATAATGATCCCGGATAATTTTTGAAAAATCAAAATTGCCTCAACTTAATCAAAATTGCCTCAACTTAATCAAAATTGCCTCATGCTTAATCAAAATAGCCTCAATTATTACTGATTGCCTCAAACGTATTTTGCACTGTTTAAAATATGTTTCTTTTGTTTATTGCTATGGCAACAGCAAGATGAACATATCGAGGTATAAATTGAATATCTCGACCACCATTTTGTATTCTGATGTTTTCTCTTTAAAATAGGTACGCAGACAACATCAAGAAAGGGCGTTAGATTTTTTAGTAAAAGAATTGAAAGTGTGCGATTTAAAACAAGCTGAAGAGCGTATATTTTTTATTTCGGCTAAAGAAGTTTTACAAGCGCGTATTTCCGAACAAAATGGCGGCCTTCCGCCAACAATCGACGGTTTTCAATCGCGTTATTTCGAGTTTCAAGATTTTGAAAAAAAGTTTCAACAATGTATTTCTCAGTCCGCGGTAAAAACTAAATTCGAACAACATGGGGACAGGGGCAGAGCGATTGTTTCCGATGTCAAAACGGCTCTAGATGAAATATTTTTATTGTCGCATCAAAATAGAGAAATGTTAGTTACTCGGCGAATTGATTTAAAAGATAATTTAGAACGAACAGAAAGTCAGTTAATGAATATTACATTAGAAATGAAAGATAAAATTCGGAGAATGGTCGATGATGTTGAACAGCGCGTCTCAAAGGCCTTAAGCGAGGAAATCAAACGGTTATCGGTACTTATAGATGAGTTCAGTGTGCCGTTTCACCCCGAACCACTTGTTTTGAATGTGTATAAACGAGAATTACACGCTCATGTCGAACAAGGTTTAGGGTCGAATTTACGCGCAAGGCTATCAACAGCATTAGCCATGAATATTGAACAATCTCAGCAAGAAATGATTGCTAGAATGGATGAACTACTCGTCCCGATTACTAAAAGCCTCGAATTGTTCAACGGCGGGCAAAATAGCGGGGCTTTAAGCCTCGTTTCGGCTTCGGGAAGTTTGCTACCACGTCGACAACCCTTTGAAATTCTATATCGATTGAATTGTGATAATCTATGCGCTGATTTCCACGAAGATTTAGAGTTTAGATTCTCCTGGGGCATAACGTCTCTTTTCTATCGGTTTCGCG
The DNA here is from genome assembly GCA_963082715.1 of Harpalus rubripes. Taxonomy (NCBI): domain Eukaryota; kingdom Metazoa; phylum Arthropoda; class Insecta; order Coleoptera; family Carabidae; genus Harpalus; species Harpalus rubripes. The sequence goes on along the minus strand of OY720466.1, from coordinate 26,492,903 downwards.
CGATAAAACCGACGTTTAATGCGAGTTCAAGTCAAGGGATGCTACATGAGTCGCGAGAGGTCGTGCCGACCTCTCAGTCGACTCAAGGATTAAATTTGGTGCCTATATCCGGCGTTCCAAGAGGCATAACGCCGGAGGATTGGAGCTTGGTGTCTAAAGTAGCCATGGCAGGGTTGACGGGGAGTCAGGGCGGGACTGTAGGCGGGCTGTTCGTAGCTGGATTTGTAAGTAATTTACTTTTTTTTAAACATCAATCAACATTTTACGTTCCAGCTGTTAAAAACAGTTGGCTGGCGCCTTATAGCCGTTACAGGCGTGGTGTACGGATGTCTGTACTTATACGAACGACTCACATGGACTACGAAAGCCAAAGAACGAACATTTAAGCGCCAATACACTCAACACGCCTCCAAAAAACTCAGAATGATTGTAGATCTCACATCAGCGAATTGTAGCCATCAGGTTTGCAACAATTACACAACAATTAACACAAAATATATTCATTTATTCGTCTTTAGGTGCAACAAGAATTGAGCGGCACTTTTGCCCGTTTGTGTCATTTAGTCGACGAATCAACATCTTTCATGCAAAAAGAAATTGAGAGTTTGGATGTTAAAATTCGAGACTTGGAAGAAAAGGCGTCTCAAGCGAAAGTCTTGAAAAATAAAGCTAATTACATCACACATGAATTAGATTTATTTTCTGATGCGTATTTAGGAAATCAAACTTGAATAAATAAAATAAAATTGCTGTAGAATATTAATGTTATAAAGTGTTGTATTATGTAATGATATAAATGTTTAATAAAATATGTATTGTATATGTTTTTTTTGTACTGAAAACAGAAAAATAATCATTAAAACTACCAAAACCTTGCAACAATCAAAATAAACAATGGTAACTAAGCAGTTACTACAATTATAACAGTGGTTGCTAGGCAGTGTCTAAACATAACTCTTATAACAAAACAATGGTTTGTAAGCAGTTTTTACCTTCTCAATTATATATTTTAATTATTGGTAAACAAATGATCATTGTATATTGTTTTTTCAATGCGGCACATCTCGGATTACACTCATATTTACATTTTTACAAAGACAACAAGTTGTTTTTTTACTTAAAACACAAAAAAAATCATTAAAAACTACCTAATACTTGCAACAATCAAAATAAACAATGGTAACTAAGCAGTTACTACAATTATAACAGTGGTTGCTAGGCAGAGTCTAAAGATAACCCTTATAACAAAATTACAATGGTTTATAAAGCAGTTGCTATGATATATAATGCTTGTAACAATGGTTGCTGTTGCTAGGCATTTATCCATTGTTAGTAACGAAGAAGGAGATTGACTCCAATATGGCCTTATCAACGAATTCGTGCTGGTAAACGTATAACCAGAAGTAACTGCATAAATTTTACTGTATCTCATATATATGTGCATATAAAGTCAAACAAACTATTTTAATAATAAATATAAATTATTATGCATCAATCTGTAGAACAAAATTCTAAATATGTTATAATATTTGATTATTTTCTGATATATTAAAGAAATCATGAATTGTACACACAATCCGCGCCATCTATGTGAAAACCTGGCAACAACGAATTGGCAATAGTAAACGTCCGGAGAAGTAACTGTATAAATATTACTGTATCTAACATATACGTGCATATAAAGTCAAATTAACTATTTTTAATAATAAATATAAATTATTATGCACAAATCTGTAGAAAAAAATTTCAAATATGTTGTAATATTTGAATGTTTTCTAATATATTTAAGAAATCATGAATTGTACACACAATTCCCGCCATCTATGTGAAAACCTGGCAACTAAATAAATTATATATTGTAATTATTGGTAAATAATCGATCATTGTAATGTTTTATTCATGTTTTGTTCCTACAGACATTGTTGTAACATAATTGTTGATCTATATGTTATAATTTTTATGTAAATAAATTAAAGATTTTTTCAGAGTATTACATTTAATAGAATTATTTCTATTGTCAAATACCTTTTGGTTCGTGTATAAGAGGTGAAATTTAAGAGATATTCGGTGTTAGGCTAGATACCATACCTATCTACCCATATTGGGTAGTGGGCAGGGGTTTAAATACCAATTTTTGGAAAGGGTTCCTATTGCACATTAATGCAAAACGGGACCCGCCTTATAAAATTCAAACATAGTCCCTCTCTTCTTTTTAATAAATTTTATATATAGATGTCATTTTACAAATGTTTAAATAAAACTTTGTTAACACTGTTTTAAGATTTGAAATTAAGTTAGTTTATATTTTGAACCCCGTAGAACACGAATTCCGTGTTAATTTGAACCGTTGAGAAGCTATAAGCAAAATAAAAGGCATTGTTTTGGGGCAAATTTTTCCAAAATTTCGATCCTATTTCCGCAAACCCTAAGGCCTTTTTGACACTTTTCAAAATATTAATATATCAAATCGACCCTCTAGAGTTCGTTTTTACAAAAATTAACCCTCTAACATCAACCGATATAGAGATATTGACCGATTTGTAACCTCACATTTTTAGTCCAAAATATACAATTTTTGAGAAGGTTTCAATCAGAAATTTATATGTACCACTAAATTTATTTGTATAATGACCAAATATTTCAATAATTATAACTTAACAGACAAAATAAATAAAATATAACACTGTATTAAATTGTTTTAATCCTACCTTGATTGCTTGGTCATTTCGCGCCCATTTTTCTCTGAAATTCCAGCCGAATTCTTGAAAAAACTGCACAAAAGTTACAAATAAACACTTTTCCACACATTGTCCGCAATATTTCACAAAAAAACCGCTTGAAATTACCGAAAAACTACGAGAAACACAATAAAAACAACAATGTCAAAAATTAACAAACAACTGATTGTTACTTGTTTTGTTACGTCATGAATAAGTGTTGCCAACTATATTAAAAACAAATATGAACTTGCACGAAAATTTTGTATGACGGTTTTTCAGTTTTTTGTAAATAACTGCTGAAATATTAATTTTACGGGAAAAATTCATAGGAAATAATTTGTTCAGAATGAAATTCTCTATAAAATGGTGTAATGGTGGTCGCTTAAATATTGGTGTAATCCGAGATATGCTGCATTGAAAATAGTACAAATATTTTGATTAAAACCTACCTTTTTTCTTGTAATTTTCATGGATGTATTTTCAGTTTTTTATGATTATCAGCTGAAATATTAATTTTACAGGAAAAATTCATAGGACATAATTTGTTCAGAATGAAATTCTCTACAAAATGGTGTAATGGTGGTCGCTTAAATATTAGTGTAATCCGAGATATATTTATTTAAAAAAATTATTACAATATTATTCAACTTTTAAGCTTCCAAAAACTTCATTTGGTACATTTTTCTTTTCGAAATCATCCGCTACATCATCAATATCATCATCATCTTCATCGATGTTGATTTCATCCGGGTTAAGCACTTTAGTATCATCATTTTTACTTTGAGTTTCTCCTCTTACAAACATAATATTCGTATTTTTTTGCATTTCAATGGCTTTAGCTTCTAATAATCGCATACCATCTTTAGCCCCAGGGGCCAAATCGGCAATAGTCCCAGCGGAATTAGCATTTGAAATCATTTGCACCGACATCATATTTATTTGGGTATTATAGGTCGCCTGGACCGACCGTTTGACACGCAACATTTCTCTCATCGTATCCTCGTTACCGTGGTTGATTTCGAAGTCTTTCCACTGCACCCAGAAATGGGTGGAGACCCTCGGGTCGCATATTTGCGCGCAGTGGCTGTAGATGGCGCGCGCGCGGTCTATTTCGCCGAGTTTTGTTTCCATTTCGGCGAATCTTAAACACATTTCCCGCGAGTTTTCTTCGGGGAGGACGTCGATGGCTTTTTCGTATATTTGGCGGGTCCGCGGGATTCCGTATATTTCGCTGGCGCGTTTTATGTAAATGTTGAATATTTCGAATTGTTCTTCGGTTGTTACGTGTTGTGTTGCGCGTTCGTATACGGACATAGCGTGACGCGCAAGGCCGTAATTTTCTTCTAGTTTCGCGTATAATAAATAAATGGGTTTGGCATATTCTTTGGGGCATGTTTCAAGACATTGTTCGAATAAATCGCGGGCGCGTTCTAATTTTGTCCCGCCGTATCTCGCCAAAAACTTTGTTAAATATGTGTTCCAAATATCAAAAACATTGGGCCATTTAAATAAACTTATCCCTTTTTCATAACCTCGAAAACTTTCTTCAAAATATTTATGCTCTTCGAGAAACAGGCCGTAATTCATTACAATTTGAGGTGTGGCTATTTTCAAATCTAATATTTTATCGTAAACTGCCTTGCATGATTTAAAACTGCCAAAGCTTTCTTCCAAATCCGCATAAATCGACCATATTTTTAAAGATTTGTGCAACCGGTTTTGAACGGGTTCGTTTTCATCAAAATAATGAACTTTTTTTTGTGGCGGAGTAACCGCTTTTTGCAGTAAACTCAACGCGTAGGAATAATTATCCGCGCGAATTTCCATTTCGACAAATTCGCACCAAATAGAGGCTAACTCATCAACTTTAACAAACTGGACTTGTAACGCCCTGTTAAAAACTAACCTAGCATCATCCAACTGGTTGTTTTTTTCATAAAACTTAGCAAATTCTACCCATAAAGTATGAAGTTTACCAACTGCCAACTTGGCATTTACTGTTTGAACGGCTTCTGTGTATGTATTTATTATTTCGTGGGGCTTACCGTGGAATAATTGAACGCGTTTATGCCATTCGTGCACATTATGAGGATTTTGACGCAATAAAACTGAGTTTAACAACAATAAACGACGTTCTATCAACAATTCAAATCGGGCTAACCTCAAATCCAGGTCAATTTCGTCGTCCAAACTTGGTTTTTGTAGGTTAGTAACTTCTTGCATGCGTTTATTAAGGCTTAGTTCTTCAAACTGAGCGTATGCATCGAATATTTGAGTAAAATCACGCACTGTTGTTACGGTTTGAATTGCTTCTTCATATATATCTCTGGCTCTGTCAAACAAACCCGAACGCACGTAATAATCCGCTAAACTACACCATAACCTCCCTAATTGGTCCGTATACCGTCGTAACCCACCCCGAATAATCGCGTCGACATTTAAACTCTTCACTTTATTCGGATTTTTCGATATTAAATCACACAATTCATTCCAAAGTTGATGATTTGACTTACCGCGTAGTGATACAAAGTTTTCATTATTGACAATTTGCGCCAAAACAACAGCAGCGTCGTCAAGACGTTCGATTGTCTGTAAATAATCGATATATTCCTCCGCGTTTTCTGGAAATAATTTTAAATATCGACGAAAGACACGAATTGCTGTTTCCGGTATGTTGTGTTTTTGAATGAATTTTAAATATAACGGCCAGATTCGATGGTGTTGTGTTATTGGTAATGAACGAAGTGATCTGTCAAATGTCAAACGACATCGTGTTATTAGTTGTTGGTCGGTTAAAAATTTACCGTAGTCCATCCAAATTCGCGGCATTTTGTGCATAAACACTAAAGCCCGTTCGAATGCATTATTAACCTAAAATAAATCATATTTTTAACATGGAACTATTTTTTGCCGCGCAATTTTTAAGGTTAAAACTCATTACAATTTATACTTGTTATACATCAAAATAACCGCAAAACTTCAAACATTTCATATTTTCAATAAATTTTAACTTATCTTTAATAATATTAGAGATACAAACACATTTACCTCTTCATATTCAGGATCTGTTACGCATTTCCCTTTCACTTGTTTTCGCCGCGTCTTTAAATAATTATACCATAATTTATACGACCCTGGAAGTTCTTTTAATGCTCTCTCATATATTATATTAACTGCATGCTTGGGAGAACTTTTTTTATGCTCAATATATCTCAACCAATGTTTGACGGAATACGGATTTCTTAAAATTTCCTCCTCATACGGCAAATCATCGTCGGACTGCAATAAAATGATTTTTAGTTGTTTAAAACATAAATTTATGTGAAAATACTTACAAATATTATTTCTACAACTGGTTGGTCCATTTTAAATATGTTTTTGCGACTTATATACGTCGTTTGACAATTATATTTAAGGTTAAAAGATTGTGTTCGTCCCAAAAACATTTAATTTGTTTGCAGTCCAAAATGCTTATTAAATATATTACCAACACTTTATTATATGTTTAAATATCAATAATTAATAATATATTGATATATTTATTAATAATTATTTGATTCTTTAATAAATTTATCAAACTGTTTTACCGACAGAGTCTTTCAAGTCAGCCATAGTTCGAGCATTTTAGCGCTGTAACCCAGCCGAATGTTTTTGGGACGTACATAATTTTTAACCTCAATTTTCAGCTGTCACATAGATATATTTATTAAAAATATTAATGTTTTAGACTAATTTTAGGTATAAATATGTTAATTTTAGGTATAAAAAATTATTTTCAGTAAAATTCAGTCGGATTCATACGCAAATAAAAGTTTTGATGTTTCGGAAGGATTGGAGGAGTTTCGGAACGGACGTCATTTTATAAATATTTAAATAAAATTTTGTCGAAACGGTTTTAAAGTTTGAAAATGAGGTGAAATATATTTTAAACCCCGTAGAACACGAATTTGATGTTAATTTTAAAATATTTTAAACCGTTTATGAATTGTGTGTAAAATAAAATACATGTTTTGGGGTTAATTTTTTCCAATATTTCAGCCATGTTTTATGATAATCCCTAAGGCCTTTTCGACATTTTTAAAATATTTATATATCAAATCGACCCTCCAGAGTTCATTTTTGCAATAATTAACACTCTGTCTTTAACCGAAACTGAGATATTAACCAATTTTTAACCTCACATTTTTAACGAAAAATGTACAATTTTTGAACGCGGGTTTCAGGAGTTTTTAACCGGAATTTGAACCACTTTTATACCGGAAATATACAAATCAACCCGTTAAAGTTCATTTTTGCAAGAATTAACATTCTATCTTTAACTGAAATTGAGATAATGACAATTTTTAACCTCACATTTTTAGCGGAAAATGTGCAATTTTTGAACCCGGGTTTCAGGAGTTTTTAATCGGATATTTATTCAGTTTTAAGGTTAAAATATATTTTGAACCTCGTACAACACGATTTAGACGCCTGTAAATACAAAAAAAAAAATAAAAAATTACAATATTTGGGTTGTTTATTGTTACAATGTATAAATAAATAAATATATAAAAATACGTAAAAATAATACAATAAAATACTATATAATATATTTGTTCATTTATTCTATAGTTTCATTTCCTTCAGTCGGATCTTGAATGGTCCCCCAAAATAGTGTAGCCTGCGTTTGTTCATGTCTAATAAAAAACAAGAATGGTCTGTCGACCCGGAATGTAACATCGTTTAACATATAATCGATAAAACCTGCTGCAATGGACGCAGCTTCAGTGCCTTTTTCATTTATTGTTAATGTGGTTTGTTGGTATAATTCTCCAAGTCGAAAATCGGGCGATATTGAAATTCCGCTTAAGTCTAGACTTAAATTTGGCGCGAATTCGGGATTTCTGCAAATAAGTAATAATTATTGAAAATTGGCGGGAGGTGCAGTGATTTTGAGGGCATATTCGAAAAGGGGGAGGTTTTTTACGTATATATACATAATTTTAATATATTTTATGCAGGAATACAGAAAATATTGACAGTTATCAAAAACGCGGGAACTGAACCTAACCTATAAAATGAAATTATGTACTTACTTGGTTATATTGCTGAAAAATTTGACACGTTGGGTTAAAATATCCACAGGATCTCCCATTAATTCATTTATTTGGCACTGTTGACAATTTTTAAAGGCGTGGTATTTACGTAAAGGCCCCAAAACTTTGACAGTGTTCGACAACGTCATTTTTGGTAAAGTCATCATAACCTTTCTTTCTTTCGCAGTTTCTATTAACTCTAAAATATCTTTAGGCGTTAAAGACTTCACAAATTTGTTAATATCATATTCAAATCCGCTATTTTCATTCGGAAGGAGAATATACATCATCGCTTCGCGATTTTCGTACGGAATGACCACCATTTTGCAATTTAGACGTTTCGAATCGACGAATTTGTAGTTTTCGAATTCTCCCAACATCATTGTTATGTTTTTCGATGTGGTGTTTGATGTTCGAAATGGTTTTATTCGATTAATTTGGCTGCTAAAAGGTATTTCCCAGTCTGATTTAAAATATACAGCGTTTGCCATAATGGCGACCGTCGACGGACTTAATCCACTCGATATAATTTCTTTTATAAGTCCATTTGTTTTATTTTTGGCCCAATTATTTATAATTTTTACGGAATCCTCTGGATAATTAACAAAATCTAACTCCTGAAAGTCCGTACCATAATATTTTTGTACATTTTGTTTATAACTAGCGTTTAAGGTTAGGTTTTTTTGCGTAAAAAAAACACTAGACGTCTGTAAAGTAAAATTTTGTTGATCCCGTTGCAAGTTTTGCATCAAATCGCCTAATTGTTCGTGTAGACTCGCGTATTTAATATCAGTTAAATCTAAATGTCGAACACTGGTACTTTTATTTGAGGTTATTGTCATCAAATCGTATAACTCTTTTTGAAACTGCCCCCTTGCCCCTAAAAGGAGTTCGCCCACTGCTGAAGCCATCCCTAATGGACTGACGATAAAATTCTTTGACGACTTAGTCCCAGTTTCCGTTAAAAGTGCTTCTAATCTGACAGCTATACTAAAAATGGCCTCTAATGCTTCGTCATATTTTATGCCGAATTTCGTGGCCATATATGGCACTTTAATTGGGTTAAAGTCCTGCCCAATTGTTGCATTTATTATAAATAACAATAATAAATACTTTTTGAACATTTTTATGCTGAAATAATAAAAAATATATTCATAAAATATAAATTAACTCATTTGCAAACTTCAAAAACGTCTGGACAAGATGCGTCAACTTTTTGACCCATTTTCGGGTGTTCAAAATAAAAAATTGGGTGTGGGGTTATTAAAAATGTAATCTGTGCATTTTTTTACATATGCTGTGAAATTTTCAATGATTAATATTCATTATTTTAAAAGATATTCATGAATTTGTAATTTGGGAACACACCAAAAATATTGTTGTAATTTTTGAGGTTAAAAAAAAGTTTGCACCCAATTTTTGGGTATTTAGTGTCAAAATTAACGGTTAACAATGCGAAAAATGAAATCTGTGATGTATTTTATACACTTTACAAACTTTTGAACTGTTGAAATTATTTATTTTACAAGTTATGAACGAATATGTAACTTAAGAATTTGGCGGAAAATTTGTTTTGAGTTTATTGAAGTTTGCACCTAATTTTTGGGTATTTCGGGTGGAAATTAAGGGTTAATAGTGTAAAAAACGTGTTCTACGGGGTTTAATCTATAAATTGACTAATTTATTCAACTTCTTATACCCCAAATATACCTAAAACATTTAAATAATTATTTAATCTATTAATTAACAAATATTATGAACTGTTTTATCGACAGAGTCGAAATGTCATGCATAGTTCGAGCATTTTGGCGCTGTAACACAGCCGAATGTTTTTGAGACGTACATAATTTTTAACCTCAATTTTCAACTGTCATATAAGTATTTACATTAAAAAATAAACAATTTCGACTAATTTTAAATATAAATAAGTGTTTCTCAGTTAATTTTATGTGTTTTCTGTGAATTTCAACTTTATTCGTAACCAAATAAAAGTTTTTAATGTTTTTGAACTGGCCTCATTTTAAAAATATACATTTTTCCAGACGGTTTTAAGTGGTTTTAAGGTAGGAAAATTTTGTATTTTATATTTTAAACCTCGTAGAACATGTTTTTTAAACTGTCAATCCTTAATTTTATCCCTAAATACCCAAAAAAGGGTGCAAACTCAAAACAAATTTTCCGCCTAATTCTTACATTACAAATTACGTCATAACTATTAAAATAATGAATTTCAACGGTTTAAAAGTTAGTATAATATATAAAAAACATCATAGATTTCATTTTTTGCACTGTTAACCCTTAATTTTAACCCTAAATACCTTAAAAATAGGTGTAAACTTCATATAACCACAAAAATTACAACACAAATTTTCCGCCATGTCACAAATTACAAATTCGTTAATATCTTTTAAAATATAAAATATTAATGCTTGAAAACTTCACCCCGTATGTAAAAAGAACCACTGATTTCATTTTTCACTTTTCCACACCCAAATTTTTATTTTTTACACCCAAAAAAGGGGCCAGAAGTTGCAGAATCTACAGAGCTCTCATTTTGGATTGAATAAAACTTTGTCTATAGTCCAGACGGTTTAAAAGTTTGAAAATGAGTCAATTTATATTATAAACCCCGTACAACACGAATATCGTGTTGATTTGAAGATATTTTATACGGAACATCAAAACAATTGGATGGTTTATAGGTTAAAACAATGAATAACACTCTTGTTGATTTTGATTGTTTGTCTGTTGTTTTTTGTCAATAATTTCACAAAATATTAATAAATAAATTGTTAAATCAGTGAAAAACAGTGTTTGTGTTTAATTTTATATGAATTTTGTGTGTTATAAACATTAAATGTAAGTATACATACCTTTTTTTAATTATAACTATGTTTTAATCACATTGACTATGTTTTAAACAATTTTATAACACTTTTCGATGTTCACACTTCACTAGATTATAAAAATAAGACTTCGTGACACTTAAAGTAACTCATTAAATACATTTTCGAGGTCGTATAACCACAAAAAAAATTTTTATGACGCTTGTATACGTCATTGGTGGTTTTCCCAGATTTGGTCATGAATATACAAAAAAAAAACCGATTTTATTAAACTCTGATTAGTCACAGTTCATTGTTGTAACAATGTACAAATAAATACAATATGTTATTTCGTGTTTCTGCATAATTCTTTATATATTTTATTGATTTCTATTGTTGTAAAAAGAAAATGTCATGCTTAGAAATAAAAACAATTGCGTTTGGGCCACCATTTTGTCTAGGGAAACGTCAAATTTCAAAGAAAATTATTGATTACAACAATTATTTCAATATATTTTTAATCTTTAAAGTGTTTAACGACACTATATACAAATTCTTAAGACTTAATCAGATGAAGTTTGACCTTATATTCATAACAGTTCCGTATTTTGTAAATATTAATTTTGCGATAAGAAAAGACATGTTGATAAAAATATTGACATCTTTAGTATTCGAATTTCCTTGCGAGAATAAATGCACATATCTGCTAAATATGGCTTTAAATCATACAGAATCATATTTGAAGTTTTTAGAAAACGAACCCCTTAAAAAAATCGATTATTTTCGTTTATATTGGGTTTGGAGACAAACTAATTACAACAATGAAAATTACAACACAGGTATGTATATTTTTAATTATCTCCAAATTGGGGCGTTTTAGAAAAAAATGTTTCAAATAAAAATTAATCTAAATTCAATGGCGCATCTTTTTTATTTTATGAGTTATGCCCGTATCTCATTTCGTTTTTGAGATATGAACAGACGAATTTTTTTTCAAATTATATCTTCAAATTGGGGCAATATATTAAAAAAAGTTTCAAATGAGTTTTACTCCATATTGAATTCCGTATCTTTTATGTCTTATGAGTTAAGTCCGTAACTCAATTCATTTTTGAGTTATTCATGAAAAATATTTGGAAATCGTGTTATTTACAGATTTTTAATAAATATACTATAAATATTATTGTTTTTAAAATAAATATTTATCAGTTTGATAAGAAAATCTCAAGAATTCTTGTCATATTTTCAATGAACACAAAGCAAAACATGTATTTAATTGATTTTAGTAAGTTTTATAATAAAATAAATGTTTTTATTAATAGTTTATTGATTTTTTACAGACCAATTACGTTATTGGGAGCACTTACCTATATTACCGATAGCTGCAACATTAATTTTGACGTTAATTGTATTTTTGTTACTTGTATTTCAACGCAATCCATCTTTAGTGGCTGCTATTGTTGCAGCAGGCCTTGGAACAATTGCGTTGTATTTATTTTTAACGAACATGAACGAAAATCGAGTGAATTACGAATGAAATGTCATATAAGTTTTTAGGTTAATATCTGTCAAAAATACTCATTTTTATAATAAATATATGTGAAAAACTGTGAATAGTTTTTATATTGTTAGTGAATTTTAAATAAAAACTGTTAAATATTGTTGAGAAAGCTGTCAAATCATATGTAAAAATGAAAGTTTTGAAATGGCGCGCCATTTTAGAAATGTTAATATAAAACTTTGTCCAGACATTTTTAATATTTGGAATTAAGGTAGTTTATATTTTAAACCCCGTAGAACACGAATTTAGTGTTAATTTGAAGATAATTTAAACCGTTTAGGAGTTATGAACAAAATAAAATGCATGTTTTTGAGGTTAAATTTTTCCAAAATTTCGATCCTATTTCTCGGTACCCCTAATGCCTTTTTGACACTTTTAAAGCATTAATATATCAAATCGACCCTCCAGAGTTGGTTTTTGCAAAAATTAACAGTCTGTCATTTACATTAATCGAGATATTTACCAATTTTAACCTCACATTTTTAGCTAAAAATGTACATTGTTTGAACCCGAGTTTCAGGAGTTTTTAACCGAAAATTTAACCACTTTTATACCGGATATATACAAATCAACCCTCTAAAGTTCAATTTTACAAAAATAAATACTTTACCTTTAACTGTCATCGAGATATTACACCATTTCTAACCTTACATTTTTGACAGCTCATAACCTCTGAACTGTTTGAAATATCTTCAAATTAACAATGAAATCGTGCTGTACGGGGTTAATAAATACATTGTTACAACTTATATTTATTATTTTTTATTATTGGTCTAATACATTTTGTTTAAAATAGACAATAAATATTAGTGCTTGAAATAAAAAAAAACCTAATATTATTACAATCTTATACGCTAAATATATTAGATATATATTGTTAAGCCCTTAATCCATAATTTTTACATTTCTACACCTAGTTTAAAATTATACATCGTCAAAAATTCCCCTTGGAACGGGACCCACTCTCGTCCCAGACCTAATTTCGAAATTATCGTCAAGTTGGTAGCTTTGAGACGTGTAATTCTGTATTAAATCTCTTGTACTTGCTCCAAACCTAGCGTCTATGTCATTTATTGCGTCACCTGTACAAAAAAGCACATTTTTCGTACGCTTAAATAGTTAAAAGTGTTTTGAGGTTATAAAATCACACAACTTGTCAACGGTTTAAAATATCTTCAAAAAAACTCGAAATTCGCGTTCTTGGGATAATAAATCATGCTGAAATTAACAGAAAACACATAAAATTACCTGAAAATCACTTAAAATTTGTTGAAAATGTTCAAATAAAATCAAAATGTCAAACATAGTTCGAGCAAATTGGCGCTGCTAACCAGCCGAATGTTTTTGAGACGTACATAATTTTTAACCTTAATTTTCAACTGTCACATACGTATTCACATTAAAAAATAAACAATTTCGACTAATTTTAAATATAAATGTGTCTTTCAGTTAATTTATGTGTTTCCTGTAAATTTTAGTTGCATTAATAACCAAATATATGTAAAATATTGATTGATATTTAACACATGAAGACCAATGATATGTTTATCTAGACTAGATTATTTTAAAGAGCGGTGCGTTAGCCTAATGTTATTGAAATTTAAGTGTCAAAACAAATATATTTTTTCTAAAATAAATGTTTTTAGCTTGTTTTAAGTATAAACAAATGATTTTCAGTTAATTTTATGTGCTTCCTGCAATTTTCAGCCAGTTTTATAACCATATAAATGTTTTAATGGTTTGGAAAATTGCGAAAAATTCCCAACTGGCGTCATCTTAGAAATGTTCAAATAGAACATTGTCCGGACAGTTTTAAGGTATGAAAATGTTGTAGTATATATTTTAAACCCCGTAGAACACGTTTTTCATACTGTCAAACAATAATTTCAACCCTAAATACTCAAAAAATGAGTGCAAACTTCAACAAACTCAAAACAAAATGTCCGCCAAATTCTTAAGTTACAAATTCGTACATAACTTATAAAATAATAAATTTCAACGGTTCAAAGGTGAGTGTAATATATAAAAAACATCTCAGATTTCATTTTTTGCATTGTTAACCCTTAATTTCAGCCTTAAATACCCAAAAATTAGGTGCAAACTTCATATAACCTCAAAAGTGACAAAATGCCGTGTTCCCAAATTACAAATTCGTTCATAACTTTTAAAATAATTAATTTCAACGGTTCAAAAGTTTGTATAATACGTAAAAAACATCACAGATTTAATTTTTCATACTGTTCACCCTTAATTTCAACACTAAATGTCCAAAAAAGGGTGTAAACTTCACTAAACTCAAAACAACTTTGCCGCCATATTCTTGAGTTACATATTCGTTCATAACTTGTAAAATAAATAATTTTATGAGTTCAAAAGTTTGTAAAATATATAAAATACATCACAGATTTCATTTTTCGTATTGTTAACCGTTAATTTCGACACTAAATACACAAAAATTGGGTGCAAACTTCAAGTAACCTCAAAAATTACAACACAAATTTTCAGCTGTCAAATTTGAAATTCATTGATTTTAAAGTTTGAAAATGAGTCAATTTATATTTTAAAAGGCCTAGAACGCGAATTTGACATTAAATTGAAGATATTTTATACCGTAGAGTAGTTGTGAGCAAAATAAAATAGATGTTTTTTTAGGTTAACTTTCTACTTATTAGTCCTTTTTAATATGTTTATATATTAAATTAACACTCCCGAGTTTATTTATGAAAGAATTTTAGCACAATGTACAAACCTGTAGGTAAATTAGTGTCGATATCTTCTGAAAATCTCGTACCGGCGTAGTAATCTAAAGGTTCAGCGGTTCTCAACAATCCAGCCCTGCTCGAATCTTCCCTGTCATCTCTATGAGGCCGAACTGCCGTCACCAGATATTAATTAGCACAAATGGCACAAAAAATAGAGCACAAACAAATAAAAAATAGAGAAAATGCAAGAAATAGTGTTAGTACGCCACGAAAAGTAGTCCTAGATAAAACGTTGAGAAAAATATGTAGATTAAAATACCTGTGTCTGTGCTGTGTCTCATATTTCTGAATCTGGAAGTGTGGAATCTTTCTTGAAATTCTCGGCGTCTATTTGTTGAATCTTCGGCGCGCTGTCTGCGCCTTTTTTCTATAAAAATATACGAAAGTGACATAACCCCAATTGTTTTCTGGGAACTGTCAAATGCAACAAATATCAACAATTATCTTTAAAAACTGCAAGAAACATTAAATATCTCAAATAAAAAGTGAGTTATTTACCTCTTTTGATGAGTTCTTTGCCTTCATCGACGAGATCGGTGGTTAATTCATCGTCTCCTACAAATTGTTGGAACCCTAACATACTTAAAATTCTAGACCCTAGACTAAAATAAGTTGCAAAACACAAAGCTAATATCATCATTGGAAAATAAATATTAAACCCATTAGATATTATTCTAATTACATCCATGTGGCCCATAACCTAAAAATATTACATTTTTAGGTTATGTTTGAACAATTTTATATTATTCTTACTTGTGTATAATGTGTTTCTAAAAACTGTTTTTTGATAATATGGCTGTCCATGTGTATTAAACATAAGAAATTCAAAGACAATGGCGGCGTTAATCGACATAACATCATACCAGAAAATATTAAACTATATTCATTAGTTTGGTGATGTGGGGCCAAATAATATAAATTTAAAACCCTTATTTTTAATACTGTACTATACGCACAATAACATAAATAGGCTATAATCACAGTGGACATAACCTAAAACCACAAACAAGTTATTTGGCGCCAAATGTCCGCCATAGTTCATGCAATTTGTTGAATGTTTTTGAGACGTACATAATTTTTAATGAATTCCCGTGAAAAACTTTAATTTACACTTAAAATTAGTTGAAAACATTAATTTTTTTAATGAAAATAATTTGACAGCTGAATGAACTGTTTTACCGACAGAGTCTTCCAAGTCACACAAAGTTCGAGCATTTTGGCGCTGTAACCACCCAAATGTTTTTGAGACGTACACAATTTTTAACCACAAATTTCAGCTGTCAAACAAATATTTTTATTTAAAATAACAATATTTCGACTAATTTTAAGTATAAATAAATGATTTTCAGTTAGTTTTATGTGTTTCCCGTAAATTTCACGCAGTTTCATAACCAAATAAAAGTTTTAATGGTTTGAAGAATTGCGAAAATTCGCAACGGACGACATTATAGAAATATATAAATAAAACTTTGTCCAGACGTTTTTAATATTTGGAAATGAGTTGATTTATATTTTAAACCCCGTAGAACACGAATTTCGTGTTAATTTGAAGATTATTTAAACTATTCAGGAGTTATGAACAAAATAAAATGCATGTTTTTGAGGTTAAAATGTACAATTTTTGAACCCGGATTTGCGAAGTTTTAACCGAATATTTAACCACTTTTACGCCGGAAATATTATTATTTATGACTTACCTCTATTGTTAAATATTCATATTCTTTTTTTGCGACGTTGACAATTCGCGCAAAAATTGACAACACCGGATATTTGTTGAAAAAAGTCATTTCTGACCATACAACACATACACTTAAAAATCCGCAAATTATAGCGAAAATTTTTTGTAAGTAACTGTGAATTATGCATTTACAATACCATTCTGCAATAAAAATTATATATTAATTATTTTTAGGTTAGGTTAAAGTCACTTACCAATTGTAGGGTTATAAACAACCCTTAACACTTTATTTCTTTGTTTTTGAAAGGTATGTTTAAATCTTTTATCCCTAGAGAGTTGATTTTTATTTATATCTTCTAAATCGAATATTTTTTCAACCAAAATATTCCATTGAGTTTCTGTACGTTGTAAAGTTTGTAGCGATTTTATAACCTAAAAGTTTTTTGTTAATGTCAAAACTATTGCAATCTTGCAAATTTGCAGTCTTTTCGCATGTAATAATGCCAAAATGTCCTTAAATTCAAGAAAAATAAATTTAATTATTTTTAGATATTGAACGATGTCAACAAGATGGCGGCCATTTCGCGCCAAAACCCATCTTCATTTCAAGGTAAATATCTGTCATTTTAAACACTTTTTAACTACGTTTTACATGTTTTTATATAAAATCGATCCTCTAGATTTCAAATTTGCAAAAATTCAGCGGTTTCCGAGTTATAATCGATTACCTGTCGATGTAATCTGACCAAAGTTTTCTCCGAGGGCGCGTCATTTGGCGTGTCATCTGGCAGTTGTCTACGGCCCATTCTGTCGCGTAATTCCGTCGGAACTTTTTGTAAAATAGTCTCTAAGTGTCCGTGAAGATTATGACCGGGTCTTATAGCGAAACAAACGGCTTGAAGACTTTCTAAAATGTCGTCTACACTTTCTTCGGCTTCGCATTTGTCAGAGCTGAGTTTGGCGGCTTTGAAATAACTATGGTTTAAAACATAACCTTGTTTTGAAGAGTTCCAGAGATTGCGCGGTATTTCGACTAATGCGTAACCTAGTAATAAAACTAATAAGAATAAACCCCAAGTGTTTGACGCTGTTGATGCTATGGCTTTTATTTGTTGACTAGAACAAAGAAAATGACAACTTAGTTTCAACGTAACCTCAAAAATTGTTCATTTTTATTGCATTTTACGTTAAATACGGCTTTAAATCGACTTTAACTTACCCGTCCAGATGTATATCAGGTTTTAAGGCTAAATATATCAACAATATTCCACATATAAAAAGGTATGAACCATAATAAATAGCATTATCTATTAGGGCTGATTTTAACTTTCCTTTTACGGAAAAATCGCCCGCTTTTATATATGATTGCATCATTGGTAATATTAACCTAAAAAATTATTAGAATTTTATCTAAAACGGCCAATAATTACATATTTTTTGTTAGGAAATTAGGTTAGAATTTTGACTGAATATCTCGTTTCTGGTTGCAGATATGTTCATATTAACATTAAAAACGTGTTCTACGAGGTTTATTCTATAAGTTGACTAATTTTTAACCTTTAAAACAGTGTAGAATGAGTTTAATTCAAATAATTGTAACCTAACCTCTTTTCAAGTTTGTCAAAATTCGCAACAGACGTCATCGCAGAAATGTTTAAATAAAACTTTGTCCAAATGGTTTTAAAATTTGGAAATGAGTTGATTTATATTTTAAACCCCGTAGAACACGAATTTCGTGTTACTTTGACGATAATTTAAACCATTCAGGAGTTATAAACAAAATAAAATGCATGTTTTTGAGGTTAAATTTTTCCATAATTTCGATCCTATTTCTCGCAATCCCTAATGCCTTTTTGACACTTTTAAAATATTAATATATCAAATCGACCCTCCAGAGTTCATTTTTGCAATAATAAACACAGTATATTCAACCAAAATCGTGATATTGGGCCGTTTTGGCCGAAACTAAAATGTATGAAATCAGCTACTTTTATATATATAATTACCATGTTAAAAATTGTGAAGACCAGTATACAACTCTCCACAGATTTGGAAAAACGTTTTCTGGTACATTAGACCATGGTTCTTTACAAGGAATTGGTGAAATTGTAGCATTTACATCAGAATTATTGAAAATTATATTGTGAGGTATATGGTCTTCTATACATTGCCTGAAAACAGTCTAAACATTCGTTTAAGGTTAAAATATGTATTAGCGGGAGGTAAAAAGGTTAAATATGTTTAGTACTTACGCTGCTAACGTCTAATGGTAACACAAAAATTATTAGAAAGCTAAAATACCACGCCAAAAGTACTGACAAAGTTACGAAAATATGATGCCGAAACCAGTTACCATATCGGTATAAAATAGAGGCCGAAAATATAAACGCACATATTATTTCCGTAACTAAAGGTCCTAGAGACATTTTTCCACAATTTGACTAATTTTTCTTCAGGTCTTTTTGCATATTTTCCAGTTTTTGAAGCGTTAAACTTTTAAGAGGAATCAACCGCGGTTTACACATCACTAGTTCTGTCTTTTCGTCGTAAATTAATAACCCATTTTTGGGTAAAACGCGATTTAAAGTTGCTGACGACAATTTGGGAGAATTGTCAGACATGGTCAATTTGACAGACTGCAAAAATCAATATTTTGTTGGGGACATTTCTATTTTCGTGGCAGTTAGTTTACCGTTATTATATAATTGATTTGTGGAAAATTTTGCTGAAAACGTAACATATGTTTATATATTATATAAAATTTATAGGTTAGCAAGTTTCATATATATATTTTTTTTTAATAAATAAAATTAATTTTACTTTGTTATTTTTTTATTTAATTGTTGTATTAATTTGTATAAATAACAATTATTTGGTACCAATGATGTAGTTTACCTAGACTAGATTATTTTAAAGAGCGGTGCGTGAACGTAATTATACAAGCCAAAAAAATAAAATCAGAGTTGTAATATTTAAATATATTATAAGATTTGTCTATAAAATATATCAAACATATTTATTTAAATTCAAATGTATTATTTCAAACTGACACTTATTTTGTCTCGCGTAGTACTCCGCGCCCAATGACAGCCACCCGTAGTAATTCAACTGTTATCAACAAAATATGGCGAGAAAAGTTGTTGTTAGTGATTGTGTGAATATTAAGTGAAAATTTATGTGTAAATTTAATAAATACATTGTTAATTTATATAAAAACCGTTTTGGGAATGTACAGTGGTCATTTTGACATAAAATTTGTGAGTCTAGCTAAATAAAATACTTTAGTATCAACAAATAATTTTTGTGACAACAATGTTAATTTGATGTAAGTACTTTATTGTATTTTTAATTCATTATTAACAACGAATATTGCATGAAATAGTTAAATTAGATTGTTTTCTAACCTTTTTTCATAATTTGTTCTGGTTATGTAAACAGATATGAAAACATTTTCCGATTGCTCCAAAGAACATTACAAGAAAATATTAGGTATTGTGTGTCTGTCTGTGTGTATGTGTGGGACGCCAAATGAATGATAGAATGTATCGCGGTTTCCCTTTGATAGGCCATTTAATTTATAAGTTAATAAGTAGTTTAAATACTATTCTAATTCCGTTTGTATGAGTTGCAGATACAAAACAATTCGCTGCTTCTTCCAGGACATGAAAACAATCCGCAAATGTGTTTGGTAAATTTATTCTTGTGGTAAGATTGTAATTTATAAAATATTTCGAGTCGCGGTCCCCTTTGTTAGGTCCCTATTAGTTTATAAATTAATACATAGTCAATATTTGATTGTAATTATGTTTGTTTGAGTCTGTTACAGATATGGAATGTCATCGTTAGCTGTAAAAGAAAATAATCGAAGATACAAGATGATAAGAAGTGAACCGAGTGTCTTGAAGAATATTCCAAGAAATATTAGGTATTGTGTGACTGTTTGTATGTGTGGGACGCCCAAATGAATGGTAGAATGTATCGCGGTTTCCCTTTGATAGGCCCTATTAGTTTTTAAGTTAATAAATAGTCCAAATTTTGTTCTAAATCCAGGTGTAAAAGTCTGTTACAGATACCAAAAATTCGTGGCTCCTTCTAGATCCTGGAGATGCAACAACCGCTTCGAGACCAACTACAGATATATTTAGTTCGTAAGATGTATTGTACTTTATTTATTCTTAGCTTTAAGATGTATTGTAACTTATTATTGTAAAAGAAAACAAATATCCCAGTGTTTTAGCTGTGCCAAAGTCGCTGCGCAAAACGGAGGTAATATGGGTTGTAAGTTTGGTAAGAAAAATGAAGTACTTTGCCCAATTCTTCGTTTTTTTGACGTGAAAATATTCATTAAACTTTTCTAAGATGATTTCCACTTTAAATTTTCGCTCTAAACCTTTCAAATCGTCAAAAAAGCGAGGAAAAATTTGGAAATTTTTTACCCTAAGGTCCTTCCACGCAAATTTTTTTTTGACCTTGACGGTTTTTGGCGAATTCCTCGCTTCCTATTGACTTTTTCGCGACATAAAATACACCATTGCATTCTTTGAAGTCTCCTCTATAATCAGAGTATAAATTTATTGCATAAATTTTACTTTTATGGACTTATTTTTAATGTTGGACAGCGGTACAATTTTGCGAATTTAGGTTATCTGTCACAGAGTTAAGCATAACAGCTCGAGCAGTTCTGGTAAAGTCTCCGTAAATAAGATATTTAAAAGGATAGTAAGTGCATTATTTATTAATATAAATATTTAATAGTGTTTTACATTCATAGTTGTGTACATATGCGGTTTTATTCATTGATTATGTGGGAAGAAAAAGTGTGTGGCCAAAGATAGTTTTCAGGTTATGGAAATTGTCAATTGAATCTTAAACGAAACAGTTTTAATGAGTGAAAATGTTGTGATTTATAGTTAAAAGTCCAAGGAATACGATTCTGCACACGAACTGTAGATATTTGTACCCGTTGAGATGTTATGAGCAAGTGAAAAAAGTTCCATTCCTGTAAAAATTCTTGTGACTAGTACGTGAATATATGTATGTTTTGTCTGATAATCTTTGTTCCAATTCTTTAACGTACGACAAAATTGTTTCTTTTTCTTCCTCGGTATTTTCAGTGTTTTCAATATCAGCAGTATCACTTATATTTTCTTGTTTAATTGTCATTGTCTATTATTTCAAATGCAATTCATCAAAATGTAAATAAAACATTAATGACATTTTCTTATTTGTACGTAATAACCTCAATATTTTAGTGAGAAAATGTTCCCATACGTTTTTAAAGAGTTTATCCTGCATTGTTATTACATTTATTTTAAATATGCAGAGACATCAGTTATAAAATACTTAAACTATAACAGGAATGAGGAAGTAAATTTGTCAATTGTAAAGGTAAATTTACATACTGTATAACAACATTTTTCCATGTATTTTGATGTATTTCATGCAATTTAAGGTATAATTATTGTAAATTAACCTTTAGAAATCAGGGCCATCTATTATTTGAGTAGTAGTAACTACATTAGGAATGCGGAAGTAAATTGGATATACATACTGTATATTAAAGTATTTTCAATGTATTTTATACATTTAAAGATGAATTTGGTGTAAATAAGCTTTATAATATAGTGCCATCTATTATCTAAATAGTAGTAACTACATTAGGAATGCGGAAGTAAAGTGAATATATACAGCATATCAATGTGTTTCATGCATTTAATGGTGAATTTGGTGTAAATAAGCTTTATAATACAGTGACATCTATTGTTCAAATTATAATACAAACATTTTATAATTAAATTGGGTTATGTTCATTACTAATCAAATGCCAGTGGATGACATAAAAGAAAATCGGTTCCGAAACTTAAAGCAAACAGTTTCAAGGCGTGAAAATGTTGTGATTTATGGTTTAAAGTTCAAGGAATCCGATTCTGCATTCGAAATGGAAGATATTTCTCGCCGTTGAAGTGTTATGAGCAAGTGAAAATGAAGTTCGATCGCTGGAGAAATTCTTGTGGTTGATATGTGAATACATTTGTGATTCCGTTTGTTACAAGTGTTTTTATTGTTGTTGACAGCTGTATTAAACCATCTTGGATGGACATGCAGACATCGCTTGAATTAATTCTGGAGCTGTTAAACTTGTGGAACAACTTGAACGATGATTGGCCGAAAACAACGCGAGCAAATGGGGCCCTGCGGCCGAATAGATGGACAGACATCGCGCCCTGAATCTTTGAAGGTAGGATAAGTTGTTTTCTTATCAAATTCACGCCGTCCAACAACTCGTGTTTTATCCTTCACATCCTGTGTCAATTGTGTTGTCTTTTATGTGTGTATTATCCTATTTATTGTATTATCCTGTGTTGAGTAATTGTTTATTCTTGTGAAATTGTACATTTGTTCCTTTTTAAATCCTTCCAGAACTCCTGAAATTCCAACGAGTTAGTGACGGTAAGTTTCAATAGATTTAAATAATTTATTAATTCAAGCCAAAAGAATAAAATCAGAGTTGTAATATTTAAATATATTATAAGATTTGTCTATAAAATATATCAAACATATTTATTTAGATTCAAATGTATTATTTCAAACTGACACTTATTTTGTCTCGCGTAGTACTCCGCGCCCAATGACAGCCGTCCGTAGTAATTCAACTGTTATCAACAAAATATGGCGAGAAAAGTTGTTGTTCGTGATTGTGTGAATATTAAGTGAAAATTTATGTGTAAATTTAATAAATACATTGTTAATTTATATAAAAACCGTTTTGGGAATGTACAGTGGTCATTTTGACATAAAATTTGTGAGTCTAGCTAAATAAAATACTTTAGTATCAACAAATAATTTTTGTGACAACAATGTTAATTTGATGTAAGTACTTTATTGTATTTTTATACATTATTAACAACAAATATTGCATGAAATAGTTAAATTAGATTGTTTTCTAACCTTTTTTCATAATTTGTTCTGGTTATGTAAACAGATATGAAAACATTTTCCGATTGCTCCAAAGAACATTACAAGAAAATATTAGGTATTGTGTGTCTGTCTGTGTGTATGTGTGGGACGCCAAATGAATGATAGAATGTATCGCGATTTCCATTTGATAGGCCATTTAATTTATAAGTTAATAAGTAGTTTAAATACTATTCTAATTCCGTTTGTATGAGTTGCAGATACAAAACAATTCGCTGCTTCTTCCAGGACATGAAAATAATCCGCAAATGTGTTTGGTAAATTTATTCTTGTGGTAAGATTGTAATTTATAAAATATTTCGAGTCGCGGTCCCCCTTGTTAGGTCCCTTTTAGTTTATAAATTAATACATAGTCAATATTTGATTGTAATTATGTTTGTTTGAGTCTGTTACAGATATGGAATGTCATCGTTAGCTGTAAAAGAAAATAATCGAAGATACTAGACGATAAGAAGTGAACCGAGTGTCTTGAAGAACATCCCAAGAAATATTAGGTATTGTGTGACTGTTTGTATGTGTGGGACGCCCAAATGAATGGTAGAATGTATCGCGGTTTCCCTTTGATAGGCCCTATTAGTTTATAAGTTAATAAATAGTCCAAATTTTGTTTTAAATCCAAGTGTAAAAGTCTGTTACAGATACCAAAAATTCGTCGCTCCTTCCAGATCCTGGAGATGCAACAGCCGCTTCTTCGAGATCAGCTACAGATATATTTAGTTCGTAAGATGTATTGTACTTTATTTATTGTTAGCTTTAAGATGTATTGTAACTTATTATTGTAAAAGAAAACAAATATCCCAGTGTTTTAGCTGTGCCAAAGCCGCTGCGCAAACCGGAGGTAATATGGGTTGTAAGTTTGGTAAGAAAAATGAAGTATTTTGCCCAATTCTTCGTTTTTTTGACGTAAAAAAAATCATTAAACTTTTCTAAGATGATTTCCACTTCAAATTTTCAGTCTAAACCTTTCAAATCGTCAAAAAAACGAGGAAAAAATTTGGAAATTTTTTCCCCTAAGGCCCCTCCACGCAAATTTTTTTTTGACCTTGACAGTTTTTGGCGATTTCCTCGCTTCCTATTGACTTTTTCGCGACATAAAATACACCATTGCATTCTTTGAAGTCTCCTCTATAATCTGAGTATAAATTTATTGCATAAATTTTACTTTTATGGACTTATTTTTAATGTTGGAGAGCGGGACAATTTTGCGAATTTAGGTTATCTGTCACAGAGTTAAGCATAACAGCTCGAGCAGTTCGTCTGGTAAAGTCTCCCTAAATAAGACATTTAAAAGGACAGTAAGTGCATTATTTATTAATATAAATATTTAATAGTGTTTTACATTCATAGTTGTGTATATATCCGGTTTTATTCAGTGATTATATAGGAAGAACAAAAAGTGTGTGAAACGATTTGCGTGGCCAAAGTTTACGAACAGTTCCAATGGTGGATACCTTTTATATCTCAAATTATTGTTTAATTTTGTTCTAAATCAAGGTGTAAAAGTCTGTTACAGATATGGAATGTCTTCTCGTTTGCAGTAAAAAAAATAATCGAAGATACAAGACAATAAGAAGTCAACCGAGTGTCCTAAATTTCAGCCAGTTTCATAACCAAATAAAAGTTTTAATGTTAGAAATATTTAAATAAAACTTTGTCCAGACGGTTTTAAGGTATGAAAATGTTGTAATTTATATTTTAGACCCCGTACAACACGTTTTTTACACTGTCAACCCTTAATTTCAACCCTAAATACCCAAAAAAAGGTGCAAACTCAAAACAAATTTTCCGCCTAAATCTTAAGTTACAAATTAGTTCATAACTTTTTAAATAATGAATTTGAACGGTTCAAAAGTTGGTATAATACATAAAAAACATCACAGATTTCATTTTTCGCATTGTTAACCCTTAATTTCAACCCTAAATATTTAAAAATTAGGAGTAAACTTTGTATAACCTCAAAAATTACAACAAAAAATTCCCAACTGGCGTCATCTCAGAAATATTCAAATAAAACTTTGTCCAGACGGTTTTAAGGAATAAAAATGTTGTAGTTTATATTTGAAACCTCGTAGAACACGTTTTTTATACTGTCAACCCGTAATTTCAACCCTAAATGCCCAAAAAAAGAGTGCAAACTTCAACAAACTCGAAACAAAATTTCCGCCAAATTCTTAAGTTACAAATTCGTTCATAACTTTAAAAATAATAAATTTCAATGGTTCAAAGGTTTGTATAATGTATAAAAAACATCACAGATTTCATTTTTCTCTTTGTTAACCCTTAATTTCAACCCTAAATGCCTAAAAATAGGTGCAAACTTCACATAACCACAAAAATTACAACACAAATTTACAAGTGAATAAAATCAAATTTATTTATATAATTGTACATTTATTTATTTCAAAACAATATATTTGTAATTTAAATAAACTAATTATTTGTTAAAATATATTTCTTACTGTTGAATCCAGGGAAATTTCTATATAACTTTGTTATACCAATCTTCAAAAAGTCCCCAGAAATGACAGTACTAAAACATGGTGTAAAAATGGCGAATTCTGTCTAATTTTCTGAAAATTCTGCCGTTAAAATGAGTGAATTGTTCAAATCAGCATTCGGGTATTTTACTACGCCTACAAATGGATCTACGGAGAATACTTTTGTTGGACAAATAGTTGAAATAGGTAGTATAAAACTCAAAGTGAAAAAAGTGATAGCAGAAGGTATTGTTTGACGTTTCTTTTGTCATAAATTTTATGTTTTATTTATTGTTGTCGTATCTAGGAGGTTTTGCGATTGTTTTCGTTAGCCAAGATATCAACAATGGTAAGGAATACGCTTTGAAGGTTAGTTATTGTTGAATTTAAATATGGGGGCGTGTTTTTTGAATATGTATTACATTTTTAGAGACTATTAGCCGCAGATGATGAGGCAAAACGCAATATTATTAACGAAATTAACATTTTAAAACAAGTTTCTGGGCATCCGAACATTATACAATTTATTTCTGCTTCATATATTGATAAAAGTCAAACAAATCATGGCATGAGCGAATATTTACTCTTAACAGAACTTTGTACAGGTATTTATGACAAAATATTGTGGGCCCATAACCTGATATCTTTTGGATTTAAGGTGGTTCGTTGATTGATTTATTACATACATCAACTTTGCAAATAGAAAACATTACAAAATTATTTTATCAGACATGTAAAGCTGTTCAACACTTACATTGTCAAAATCCCGCCGTTACTCACCGCGATTTAAAAATGGAAAACCTACTTTTGGGTGTGGATGGATGTATAAAGTTGTGTGATTTTGGTTCGGCGACAACAGACACGTTTCAACCGGATTCAAACTGGACTACGGCCCAAAGAAGCATGTTGGAAGAAAATGTAAGTAATTTTTTTTTACGGTTCGAAATTTTCTCATATATTGTTTAGATGGCCAGGTTTACTACGCCGATGTATAGGGCCCCAGAACTGCTAGATACGTGGTCAGATCATTTCGTAGGGCCCCCAAGTGATGTGTGGGCCTTAGGGTGCATTTTATACGCGCTGTGTTACTTGAAGCACCCATTTGAAGATGGGGCGAAGCTCCGAATTATGAACGGAAATTACACATTGCCTCCTTTAGCTCAAGACAAATACAATTGTTTTCAAGAGATTATTCGTAAGTTTAACGTCCGAAAACTTTTGAAACGCGATAATTATTAATATTTTCAGGGGGGTGCCTTCAGATAAGCCCTAAAAATAGGTTAACAGTAACCCAAGTTTTAGAAAATCTAGCATCCATTGCAGATACGTTTAATTTTAATGTCCGTGCCCCTATATCCCTCCCCACGCCTCCGCCCTCTGTTGGGCCCTCTTCCGCTACCCCTTCCGCCACCCCTTCGCCACCAATGCCCCGCGCTGCGCCCCCCATCCCTCAAACCGCCCCCAAAATACATTCCGAAGAATCAAACGGCAAGATTCAAGCTCCGCCCCCTAGGCCTGTTCCACCGAATGTTGGGCCCCAAAAGGGGGCCCCGCAAGGGCTTTTCAGTAGCTTCAAAGGGGGGGCGGGTAGTTTTTTGAAAAACTTGAAAGACACAAGTTCGAAAGTTATGCAAACTATGCAACAGTAAGTTTAGATATTTTTTTGAAAATTTTTGATATTTATTAAAGCCGTTTAGGTCCATAGCGCGTTCAGATTTAGATATAACGTACATAACCTCAAGAATTTTGGTAATGCCGTATCCGTCGGAAGGTTTGGAGTCGGCTTATCGGACGAATCATATAGACGACGTTAAGGCCTTTTTGGAATCCAGACACGGGACACATTGTACTGTTTATAACCTAACAAAAAAACCGTACCATCCAGGCCGTTTGGGCAACGTTCGAGTTATAGACGTTGGTATGGCCTCAAAAACATTTATTTTGTGTCATTTTGAGGCCTTATTTATATTTATTTATAGGTTTCGCATACCCGGGCCCCTTTTTTGCGCCCTTATTGAACGCCCTGTATCAAATAACAGCTGATATTTACAAATATCTAGAAGGCGATAGAAGAAATGTAGTTGTTTTTCACTGTACTGTAAGTTAAAAAAAGACACATATGCCTGATGTGCAAATTATTTAATTTCATATTTAAGGACGGCAAAGCAACAAGTTCAACTCTAGTCTGTGCCCTCTTACTCTACTCTCATTTTTTTTCCGTCCCGGAAGACGCCCTTCAATTGTTTGCAGTTAAAAGACAGCCACCTATGATGAGACCATCCGAACTACGATATCTCTATTATTTAACCGATGTTGTAAGTTTTTCAAACACTGCAAATATTTTTTTTGTGATTTTGTCCTTCTAGGTTCGTCTGCCCCCTAGGGGGCCACATTTCAGGGCTCTGACCCTCACTCAAGTTGTCTTACAACCCGTTCCGATGTTTACAAAACTCAGGGATGGGTGTAGACCGTATATTGAGATTTATTGTGGAGATAAATTGGTTTTATCAACAGTTAAAGATTATGAAAAGATGAAAATGTTCAGCATTTGTGAAGGCAAGGTAAGATATTTATATATTAACCCCGTACAACACGGTTTTTTAGTGTTAGTTTGGAGATATTTCAAGAAGTTAGACGGTTTCATTTTTAGTTTCAAAAATGGGTCAATATCTCCATTTTTGTTAAAGATACAGTATTTATTCTTGCAAAAATCAATTTTAGAGGGTTAATTTATATATATTCTGTACAAAAGTGGTTAAATTTTTGGTCAAAAACTCTTAAAACCCGGGTTCAAAACTTGTACATTTTTGGCTAAAATTGTGAGATTAAAAATGTGTCAATATCTCGATTTTGGTTAAAGATAAACTATTTATTCTTGCTAAAATCAATTTTAGAGGGTTCATTTGTATATATCCTGTATAAAAGTGGTTAAATTTCCGGTCAAAAACTCTTGAAACCCGGGTTCAAAACTTGTACATTTTAGGCTAAAAATGTGCGGTTAAAAATCTGTTAATATCTCAATTTCTGTTAAAGATAAAGTATTTATTTTTGCATAAATGAACTTTAGAGGGTTCATTTGTATATATCCTGTCTAAAAGTGGTTAAATTTCCGGTCAAAAACTTCTGAAACCCGGGTTCAAAACTTGTACATTTTTAGCTAAAAATGTGCGGTTAAAAATCTGTTAATATCTCAATTTCAGTTAAAGATAAAGTATTTATTTTTGCATAAATGAACTTTAGAGGGTTCATTTGTATATATCCTGTCTAAAAGTGGTTAAATTTCCGGTCAAAAACTTCTGAAACCCGGGTTCAAAACTTGTACATTTTTAGCTAAAAATGTGCGGTTAAAAATCTGTCAATATCTCAATTTCTGTTAAAGATAAAGTATTTATTTTTGCATAAATGAACTATAGAGGGTTCATTTGTATATATCCTGTATAAAAGTGGTTAAATTTCCGGTCAAAAACTCTTGAAACCCGGGTTCAAAACTTGTACATTTTTAGCTAAAAATGTGAGGTTAATAATCGGTTAATATTTCGATTTTGGTTAAAGATAGACGGTTAATTATTGCAAAAACGAACTCTGGAGAATTGATTTGATGTATTAGTGTTTTAAAAGGCCTTAGGGATTTCGGAAAATAGGACCAAATTTTCAAAATTATTTTAAAAATTGTTTATACCATCTCTAATCACATTAAACCCGTAATAAACCCACAAAAATGTTTTCAAAAGTCTTTATAATTATTCTTTACATTTCCAAAATTTTCAAAAAACCCTTAAACCCTTAAGAAACCCATTAAAACTTATTTTATAGCCCTTCAAAATACTTTTTAACTTAAAATATATTTGCAGGTTGTCATACCTGTGAATTTAACCTTATTTGGGGACATCTGCCTAACTGTGTACCACGCGCGTAACACCCTAGGGGGCGTAATGAATCAAGGCCGCCCTACGGGCATCCGCATGGCCCAAATTCAATTCCATACTGGGTTTATAAACCCAGAAGAAACGACTTTAAAATATTCTAGGGGCGATCTCGACGGTCTCGCAGATGAACAGGGCGCTCCGCATTACCCCCAGGGCTTCGGTGTTGTCCTGGGGATTATTGTATCCCAGGAGGATACTAACGTGTTACAACCGGCACCGTGGGCCGTAAATACGCAGACAATAGACCCAAATGCTCTTTTTGGGACGCGAGTAGAATTTGAAGAAAATCGTGATACTTTTGTTAGTAAACCAGTTACGCCGCCGCCTGTACGGCCCCCTAGGGCTCCGGAACGGCCTCCCAGGGCCCCCCCTGCGCCGCCTCAACGACCGGCGCCGCCGTCGCCCCACGCCGTGAGGCCCCAAATGGAAATTGAAGACGAAGCAGATTTATTAAATTTAAATTCAATTCCTGTGACAACCACGCCCCAAAAGGGGCCCAGTTCCAACGTGGACCTTTTGGGGGGCCTCGCAGATTCCAGCTCCGATAGTTTCGGGGACTTTTCCGGCAGTTTTACCAACCCTAATTCAAATTTACTTTTTGATCCGTTCGACAACAATTTAAATCAAAATTTGACGCCCCAAAGTCAGACCAGCTCCTCCGGTGCCCCCCAGAATGATTCCGGGGGGAGTTTATTTTCAGATTGGGGCGATTTGGGGGCGAAGCCCCAAGTTATAGAGCCCCAAAAGTCAAATCCGCCGCAGGACTTATTCGCCGATTTAGGGAATTTGGGATTGGGGTCCCCACAATCCGCGGGCGGTAATTCGGACAATGGGGGGGCTAGCCCTTTAAAAGTGCCCCCCACTACCCCTCAATCGACGCCTATTCATGCGAGGAGTCCCGAACAGAGGCCCGATTACAGCCGAAGTCATTTTGACACTGCTTTCAAAGATCCAACTAAAAAATCCACACCCAAAACTGGGGATGTGTTTGGGGACCTTTTGGGCTCGCAGGGCTACCAATTTGCGTCGAAAAAAGACAATTCCCCCAGAACTATAAACGAAATGAGGAAAGGAGAACTGGCGAAAGACATGGATCCCGAAAAGTTAAAAATTTTGGAATGGGTGCGTACTAAATGTATTATAAATTGGGTGTGGTCAAAAATTTCGCGGAAATTATTGCAGAAATGGATTTTTCAGGGTCGATTTTGTATAAAAACATATAAAACATATTTTAAAAATCTTTAAATTTAACAGAAATTTAACCTCAAAAAAATATTTTTTTAACATTTAATTTCTGTTAATTTTAAAGACTTTTTAACTATGTTTTATATGTTTTTATATAAAATCGACCCTGAAAAATCCATTTTTGCAATAATTTCCTCGAAATTTTTGACCATACCCAATTTATAAAACGATTTCTAAACCAATTTCGCGTTCAAAAATATTTTTTAGGTTGAGGGAAAACGGACAAATATTAGGGCCCTTTTGTGTTCAATGCACACTGTGTTGTGGGAGGGGGCGAAATGGAAATGTGAAATGCACCAAATGGTGACTCCGGCCGATGTCAAAAAGGCCTACCGAAAGGCTTGTCTAGCCGTTCATCCCGACAAAGTAAGTACGAATGAAGTATTGTGAAATATGTTACATATCTTGATTTTTATTGAAGTTAAAGTGTTAATTCGTGCAAAAATTAAATTTAGAGGGTTGATTTGTATATTTCCGGTATAAAAGTGGTTAAATTTTCGGTTAAAAACTCGTCAAACTCGGGTTTAAAAATTGTGGATTTTGAGCTAAAAATGTGAGGTTAAAATTCGGTTAATATCTCGATTTTCGTTAAAGATTAAGTGTTAATTCTTGCAAAAACGAACTTTAAAGGGTCGATTTCATATATATTAATATTTTAAAAATGTCAGAAAGGCATTGGAGATTGCTGAAAATACAGTCGAAATTTTGGAAAAAATTGCCCGTAAAACATGCATTTTATTTTGCATATAACTCCTCAACAGTATAAAATATCTTCAAATAAACATCAAATTCGTGTTCTGCGGGGTTTAAAATATAAATTCACTCATTTTCAAACTTTAAAACCGTCTGAATAAAGTTTAATTAAAATATTTGTAAAATTATGTTCATCCGATTTGTCCGCAATTCTTTCAAAACATGAAAACTTTTATTTGGTTATATATCCGGCTGAAATTTACAGGAAATACATAAAATTAACTGAAAATCATTTATTTATACTTAAAATCAGTCGAAAACATTTATTTTTTAATAAAAATATTTGTGTGACAGCTGAAATTTGAGGTTAAAAATTGTGTACGTCTCAAAAACATTCGGTTGGTTTACAGCGCCAAAATGCTCGAACTATGGTTGACATTTGAGAGTCTGTCGGTAAAACAGTTTATTTGTTACATTATTAATATATTATTTTGTAAATTTGGGGCATAAATACATCAATAATTTATTAATTATTGATCTTTAAAACGTAATAAAGTGTCGGTTGTATAGTTGATAATAGTCGGAAGGCAAATTCGCAACGGGCGTGATCCTAGAAATATTCAAATAAATCTTTGTCCAGACAGTTTTAAGGTATGAAAATGTTGTAGTTTATATTTTAAACCCCGTAGAATACGTTTTTTATACTATCAACGCTTAATTTCAACCATAAACACCCAAAAAAGGGTGCAAACTTCAACAAACTCAGAACAAATTTTCCGCCATATTGTTAAGTTACAAATTCGTTCATAACTTTAAAAATAATAAATTTCAACGGTTCAAAGGTGAGTGTAATATATAAAAACCATCACAGATTTCATTATTCGCATTGTTAACCTTTAATTTCAGCCTTAAATACCCAAAAATTAGGTGCAAACTTCATATAACCACAAAAATGACAACACAAATTTTCTGGCGTGTTTCCAAATTACAAATTCGTTCATAACTTTTATAATAATGAATTTCAACGGTCCAAAAGTTTGTATAATATATAAAAAACATCACAGATTTTATTTTCAGCACTGTTA
This sequence comes from Harpalus rubripes, assembly GCA_963082715.1. Lineage (NCBI taxonomy): Eukaryota > Metazoa > Arthropoda > Insecta > Coleoptera > Carabidae > Harpalus > Harpalus rubripes. The sequence continues at coordinate 26,459,881 of OY720466.1, read as the reverse complement.
ACCCTTAATTTCAACCCTAAATACCCAAAAATTAGGTGCAAACTTCATATAACCTCAAAAATTTAAACCAAGTGAGTTACACATGTATTTTTTGCAGCAAATTGGAACAGATAATGAAAACATAGCCAAACTAATCTTTATGGAACTCAACAATGCTTGGAGTGAGTTCGAAAATGACGCCACTCAACAAAATATGTTCAGTTAATAATATTTTCAATCGAGTGGTTCTGTTAGCACAATTTTCTTTCAATTATAAAAAAAGCTTTCGCGACAATATTAGCATTAGAAATTGAAAATTCAATAGTCATCGTTGCACCCTGTTCCAAAAATGGGTTTATTGTCCGCAAATATACCCAATAATGGGTTTATTAGTGAAATATTTCAATGATATTATGAATTTGTTTATTTCTTTGGATCTCTGACTTATTGATGCTCAGATGTCGATTTTTAAATATTTGCCGTTATTTAACAATTGAAGTCGACTTTGAGGATTTAAATTAAATTATTTTAGTTAAAGTCGTACTATTTTTATTAATAAAGTTTATTTTATTAGAAATTTTTATATAATTTAAGAATTTATGTGTATATAATACAGAAAGTTAATAAATGTATTGAAAAAAAATGTATTTGTTACTATTGATTTTTAGGTTAAAAATCTCGCAAACGGTTAAATATATATTGTTAATTATTGCAAATATAAACTTTAGAGGGTTGATTTGTATAGTTTGAGTCTAAAAGTGGTTAAATTTGCGGTTAAAAACTATTTAAACCGTGGTTCAAATATTGTATATTTTTGGCTCAAAAAGTGAGGTTAAAAACCCTTCAATATCTCACAAACGGTTAAATATGGAGTGTTAATTATTGCAGAAATGAACTCTAAAGGGTCGATTTGATATATATTAATATTTTAAAAGTGTCAAAAAGGCTTTAGGGATACCGGAAAATTGGGAAAAATTTACCTAAAAAAACATGCAATTTATTTTGTTCATATCTCCTCAACGGTTTCACCAATCCTCAAATTGACACGAAATTCGTGTTCTACGGGGTTTAAAATATAAATTGACCCATTTTCAAACTTTAAAACGGTCTGGACAAAGTTTAATTTAAATATTTATAACGCGCCGTTTTCTAGTATTATTGAGGTTAGAATTACTTTGTTTTCCATCAGTTGGCAACACTTTCATGTAACTCAAAACATTTGTGACATTTGTTCCAATCGTTTATTAAACGTTTTTAATCATTTTTCCGTAAATTTAATTGAGTTTTGTGTTAATAATTATGAGTTTTGTGGAATCCGGGGCAGATGATCAGTCGGAAGACGGAGAATTACGACATAGTCCCACTGATGCAAAATTACGACAAGATGATCTTCTGGATTTTAGGTTAGTTTATTTTTTTGTTCATATGCTTTCAAATTTTAACTATAAAACATTATTACGGTTGTTAAATGTTATATTCATTAGTGTTTCATTGTAAATCAAACAAAATTTATTGTTATAATTGCCATCAAAATGTTTTATTTGTTACACATTTTTTGTCATAAATGTGTGGTTAAAAATCGTTTAATATATCGGTTTCGGTTAAAAATACAGTGATAATTATTGTAAAAATGAACTTTATAGGGTCGATTTAATATATAAACAGGGTTAATTTTATTAGGAAATACCTAAAAGTGGTTAAATTGTTGTTTGAAATATGATTATATTTTCTTGAAAATGTGGGGTTAAAACAATGTCATATCTCAGTTATAATTAAAGATATGGCCAAAATTCATCCAAATTTAGTATTTACAGGGTTGAATTGATATATAACCATATATACAGTGGTTAAAAATGGTCAAAAAGTCCCAAGAATCCGTGTTCAAAACCGGTAAAATTTTGCTCTAAAAGTTAGGTTAAAAACAATGTCATATCTCAGTTATAATTAAAGATATGGCCAAAATTTATTCAAATTTGGTATTTACAGGGTTGAATTGATATATAACAATATATACAGTGGTTAAAATTGATCAAAAAGTCCCAGGAATTTGTGTTCAAAATCGGTAAAATTTTGCCATAAAAGTTAGGTTAAAAACAGTGTCATATCTCAGTTACAATTAAAGATATGGCCAAAATTCCTCCAAATTTGTAATCTACGATGTTTATTTGATATGTAAATATATTAAAAAGGCCTTAGGACAGACAAAAAACAGTGCATGACAAAAATTTGAACCCTGTGATTTAACCTCTAAATAAATTCTATTTGGACGTTTATTTTGTTTAGTTTATCAGAAGAAGATGTAGATACAGCCGATTCTTTAGATATTAAGCCGCCTCAAGTAAATAGATTAGCTAGAAATAGTAATAGAAGCAAGCGACGGGATCGTCGTGAAAATAGAACTCGACATTCGAGGTCTGAACGGCATAGAGAAGAAAGAACGCATTTGCATCGAGAAAAACATCACAGGTAGGTCAAATTTTATCAATTTTGTATTAATTAAATATTTATTTAACTTATTATATTGTATAAACATCTTAAAACTGTCCAAAAGTGTCTAAAAGTTGTTGTTATCATTTTTCTCATAACTTCTCAACGGTTTATAATATCTTAAAATTAACACGAAATTCGTGTTGTGCGGGGTTTAAAATATAAATTGACTCATTTTCAAACTTTAAAACCGTCTATACAAAGTTTTATTCGAATATTTGTAAAATATTAATTGATTTTTAACACATGTATATCAATGATGTAGTCTACATAGACTAGATTATTTTAAGGAGCGGTGCGTTAGCCGAATGTTATGCATGTTGGGTAGTACATTGTAACCTGAAATTTAAGTGTCAAAACAAATATATATTTTTTAAAAATAAGTTTTTAGCTTGTTTTAAGTATAAATAAATGATTTTCAGTTAATTTTATGTGTTTCCTGTAAATTTCAGCCAGTTTTATAACCAAATAAAAGTTTTAATAGTTTGGAAGAATCGCGAAAAATTTCCAACTGGCGTCGTCTCAGAAATGTTCGAATAAAAATTTATTCAGACGGTTTTAAGGTATGAAAGTGTTGTAGTTTATATTTTAAACCCCGTAGAACACGTTTTTTATATTGCCAACCCTTAATTTCAACCCTAAATACCCGAAAAAAGAGTGCAAACTTCAACAATCTCGAAACAAAATGTCTGCCAAATTCTTAAGTTACAAATTCGTTCATAACTTTTAAAATAATAAATTTCAACGGTTCAAAGGTGAGTGTAATGTATAAAAAACATCACTAATTTCATTTTTTGCATTGTTAACCCTTAATTTCACCCCTAAATACCCAAATAATAGGTGCAAACTTCATATAACCTCAAAAATGACAACACAAATTTTCCGCCGTGTTCCCAAATTCCAAATTCGTTCATAACTTATAAAATAATGAATTTCAACGGTTGAAATGTTTGTATAATACGTAAAAAACATCACAGATTTCATTTTTCATACTGTCAACCCTTAATTTAAACCCTAAATACCCAAAAATTAGGTGCAACTTCATATAATCTCAAAAATGACAGTACAAATTTTCCGCCATGTTCCCAAATTACAAATTCATTAATATCTCTTGAAATAATGAATATTAATGTTTGAAAACTTCACCCTGTATGTAAAAAACAATATAGATTTCATTTTTCATGCTTTCACACCCAAATTTCCACATTTAACACCCAAAAATTGGTTCGGAAGTTGCCATATCCAGGTTGTTGACAGCTCGTATTTTAAATTGTATAAAACTTTGTCCCAACGGTTTTAAAGTTTGAAAATGAGTCAATATATATTTTAAACCTCGTACAACACGATTTCAGTGTTAATTTGAGTATAATTTGTAGGGAACGCGGTAGAACTCGACCAGAATACCACAGAGAATACAAAGAATTATACAGATATGCAGAGGCGCATTCCAGTACCACAAATCCGATTGTAGGCAAATATGTCGACGTACAATTCGCTCAAAACGTCCGCTATGAACGTAAATATGACGAAACTAAAAAACATGAACGATACGAAAAAGAAATTCGATATCAAGACGCTGAAAAATCGCGTAGATATGACGACAAACACTCCAGACTAAAATCAGTGGCTGACCAAACCCTAGACGATTTGCGCGAGCGCCTTTTGGACAAAAAGCGTCTTAAAGACGCGACTGAAGAATTTACTAAACATCATTCAGAAAAGGAGAGCAGGCGTCGTCTAAAAATTCAAGAACAGTTACTTGAAAATGCGTTGGGGCAAGACGCGGAAATGTTTGTAAAAGAAATTATTGATCTGTCGGAAGAACGAAAGGATAAAAATAAATCAGATAAAGATGATGATAAGAAAATGTTGGACTCGGAAAGTGAAGAACACGAATTGAGAAAGGAAAAACTTTTGCAAGCCGGTGAGTTTTTATCTTAAATTATTTAACACACACACTAAGTCATTGTATTGTGTAATAGTTGTTTTTATACATGAAAGCAGGCACTAGCACTCCATTATATAGGCCTAATACATTGTATAGAATGTATACATTGTATGTATGTATGTATGTATGTGTACTCTTAAATACAAATACATTAAATTATTGTTGTATGTAGTATACAGTATATTGTTCAAGTTCCACTAGCTCTATATCATATGGAACAGTGTTAATGGGATATATGCATTTGTAGTGTGTGTGTATGTGTGGAAATAATGGCATTTAGATTTAGTTGTTTGGTGGAGGCAATTTTGAATACACACACATACACATGCATAGATTTATACACATACATACACAGCATACACACAGATAGACACACACACATACACACACCGACATTTATACATATACATACACACACATGCACACATATACATACACTCAGACAGACAGAGTGACACATTCATATACACACATATACACATACATTTATAGGGCGCGAGCAGACACGTGACTCAAGGGACCTTGACATGCTTAGAATCAGCTGATTTGTGTGCGCATGTCATTTTGACAAGAACATTGTCAATTTGACAAGACCAATGTTTTAACTTATTTTGATTTTGAATTGCTACAATGTTAATATTTTATAATTTTTAGGCAGTAAAACACATGAAATTAAAAATAATAACATTTTAGCAGTTAAAAATCAAAATAAGTCAAAACATTGGTCTTGTCAACATGACATTGTTCTTGTCAAAATGACATGCGCACACAAATCAGCTGATTCTAAGCACGTCAAGGTCCCTCGAGTTACGCGTCTGCTCGCGCCCTATACACATACATATACACAGACAGACACATATACACACACAGACATTCAAGTTACACTAGCATTAATATATTATAATAGGCACTAATACTTCATTATATAAACTTTGTACTATATATATTCATATACATTACGTAAATACTCCATTTTTACTGTATATTTTTTTTGTGTTTTTACACGTATAGCCAATAGTCGTTTTCATGTATGAAAATAGGAACTAACACTTCATTACATATATATTTAATTAAGTATTTCAACAAATGTATATTCAGAGCATTTTACTTTATATTTTTGTATTAATATTTGTTTTTAAACAGTGATAAAGGCACTAACACTTCATTATATACACTTAAATGACTACTTTTAGATGTTATGTTTCATTGGTGTATCAATGTTTGTTTGTATATATTAGAATAGGCACTAGTACTCCATTATATATACTTTGTATTACATTATAGTATATATACAATGTAAATATTTTATTTTATTTATAGTCATTAATTTATTTATTTGTATATATTGACGCTTTTAATTATTCTAGCATGACCCGCCCATGATAATGAGTGTACCGTATGGCTGGTATAACGTTCAAGTGATTCGCATGCATCTTCTAAATTAATCCATAAGCGGTTGAAAGACCACCCTTAATCACTTAAGCATGCTGCCAGCCATACGGTACGTCTGTTATTTTGGGCGGGTCACGCTAGAATAATTAAAAGCATAATATATACAAGTATACATATACAAATAAATAAATAAATTAATGACTATAAATATAATAAAATATTTACATTGTATATATAAGACACCGTATGACTTCGCACGCATCCCTAAACTGATCTATAAGCGGTTGAAACACCATCCTTAATCACTTGGACATGCTGCCAGCCATGGAGGTGCTCCACAACCATATTCACAATCATATCTACCATCTATAATTTATGATTAGCATATAATGGTTAAAAACTCTTAATGGAATGGTTTAGGAGATGCGTGTGATTTTAATGGTAGTTTGTATTCTCATTACTTTTTGTCCACTTGTACATTATATTACAGTGTGCACACACATATATTGGAATCATTGCATTGGGTGGTATACACAATACATTGTTGTTGTTCACTAGCTCTATATTGTCTGTAGTACACTTTATTATACATATAATAGCAGTATATTGTATGTATGTGTTGGCACTTAGATCTCAGTGCATGGTGGAAGCATTTTCATCATTTATAATACATTAGTTATGGTTACACTATATATTATGTATTATTGTATACATTACATTGTTAAAGCATATAAGCAAGTATTATGGGGTATATATGTATGTATAGTATATTAGAATAGGTACTAGTATTCCATTATTATATTATATGCTTTGTATTACATATTTATTGATGCTTTTAATAATTCTAGCGTGATCTGCTGTGATAACATGTATGGATCGCAGCATATCCAAGTGATTAAGGGTGGTCTTTCAAACGCTTATGGATTAGTTTATTTCCTAAAGTGATGCATAAGCGGTTGAAAGACCACCCTTAGTCACGAGGACATGCTGCCAGGCATGGAGGGGCTAGCCGAGCATTCACATCTATTTAACCGTTGTATTGAGTAGTATACAATATATTGATAAAGTCCAACTAGCTTTATATTGTGTATAGCACACTCCATTATATAGTATATGTTGGCACTTATACCCTAGTGCACGGTGGAAGCACTGTTTTCATCATTTGTAATACATATATATATTATATACATACAATACATTACATTATATTATTAAAGCCACACTAGCATATAAGCATAATAAACATTATTGGATATACGTAAATATCCAGTACAGTATGTATATGTTGGCACTTAGATCCCAGTCCACGATGGAAGCACTTTTTTATCATTTGGTTATGGTTATATTATATATTATTGTATACGTTACATTGTTAAAGTATATATGTAAGCATATTATGGGATATATACATATGTATACGTATTTGTTTGTATAATACACAGTACAGTACAGTGTATTGTATGTGTATTGAATATTATGTTGGCACTTGGCCCTTTGTGCACTGTGGAAGCACTCTTTTTATCATTTATAATACATTGGTTATAGTTACACTACGTATGTATGTATGTGTGTATTATATACTAGTACATTATATTGTTAAAGCATATACACATTATGGAACATTTGCATATGTATACAGTACAGTGTGTGTATTGTAGTGTTCAATATTATGTTGGCACTTAGATCCCAGTGCACGGTGGAAGCATTGTATTCACATACATTGATGTGTAGTGAATTACATCAATGTATTATATGTGTACATACATACATTGCATTGTTAAAGCATATAAGCAAGCATTGTGAGGTGTATATTATGTATGTATATGCTTGTAATGTATATAGGTGCTGCGTGATGTATCTTGCGGATTGCATACCTGGATTATACATATGTATATATATAATATACAGTACAGTACAGTGTGTGTGTGTTGTGTATTGAATATTATGTTGGAAATAGTGTGCTTCCACGGTGCACAAGGGTGTGAGTACCAAGCCATTCGTATTTCGTACCATGCCAACGAGTCCCACTCCAATGAACATTCATTCCATGTTGAACCTACCTTTTTTTATGTCTATATGCTAATGCTGAATTAATAATATGTATGGTAATTGGAGATACAAGTACTGGTGATAATGATGGTTGTGAATGTGGTTGTGGAGGTGCTGAATTAGCACATCCATGGCTGGTAGCACATCCTCGTGATTAAGGGTGGTCTTTCAATCGCTTATGGATCGGTTTAGGAGATGCGTGCTTCGCACGCATCCCTAACCCAATCCATAAGCGATTGAAAGACCACCCTTAATCACGAGGATGTGCTACCAGCCATACGGTACGCCCGTTATCACGGGCGGCAAGTCATGCTAAAACAATTCAAGGTCCACAACGCATTCAAACAGTAAGAACATCCACTTTTATTTTATTTATTATTACAAATTATGAATAATATCATGTTAATATTCAAATTAATTTAATTAATTAATGATTAAATGCAATAATATATATATATATATATATATATAATGGAGTACTAGTGCTTACTTCAAAATATACAAACAAACATTAATACAGAAATATAAAATAAAATACTACGTTTACTCCAAACATATACATATCTAAAAGTACTTGTTCAACTGTATATAATAAAGTACTAGTGCCATTTCAAGTTACATTACATCAATGTATTATATACTAGTATATACATTACATTGTTAAAGCATATAAACATGAGATAATGTATATGTATAAAACACAATACAGTGCTGTGTATATTGTATGTATTCAACACCTAAAAAGAGTGCATCCACCGTCCACAAGGGTATAAGTGCCATTAAATTATTATTTCGTACCCATCCAACGTGTACCATTCCCATACTCACACATTCATTCAATATTAAACCTTTTTCTATCCATTTATAATACTATATACTAAATACACTCACTAAATCAATATGATTTATATGTAAATATATAAGTGGTCAAAAAGTAATAAGACTCTAATTGCTATATTTATAACAACTCAATTTAATATATATTAAAATAACAATAATGAATTATTGACAATATGTAGAGTAATTACAGTTACAGCTGTTGATGATGATGATTGAAGAGGTGCTGAGTTAGCACCTCCATGGCTGATAGCACGTCCTCGTGATTAAAGGTGGTCTTTCAACCGCTTATGGATTAATTTAAGAGATGCGTGCTCTGCACGCATCTCTTAAACTAATCCATAACCGATTGAAAGACCACCCTTAATCACGAGAACATGCTACCAGCCATACAGTACGCCCGTTTTTACAGGCGGGTCACGCTAGAATTATTAAAGGCTTATAATGTATGCAAACAATGGGAGCATCCAATCTTATTTTATTTATTATTATAAATTATAAATAGCATAATGTTGATATTCAAAATAAATTAATTAATTAATATCTAAATGCAATGAAATACATATATAATGGAGTACTAGTACCTACTTTAATATATATATACAAACATTAATACAAAAATATTAAATAAAATGCTCTGAAAACATTTATTAAAATACTCTATTAAATGTATATAATGGAGTGCTAGTGCCTATTTCATGTATGAAAACAACTATTGGGCATACATATAAAAGTACAAAAAAGAATGAATGTAATAAAATTGAAATATTTACGTAATGTATGTGATATTTATATAATGGAGTACTAGTACCTGCTATAATATATAAAAACGAATATTAAACATGAACAGAAAAACCCCAAAAGAAAAATAATTGCCGTGAAAATACAATATTTACATAATATAACGTAAATATGTAACACAAAATTGATATAATGGAGTACTAGTGCTTCCTCTCATATATAAAAATAATTATTAAACATAATTACAAACAAAATAAAAAGAAATCAACTGCAATATAAATAAAACAATACAAAATTTATATAATGAAGTATTAGTGTCTGTATTAATATATAAAAATAAATATTAATACAAAATTATAAAATAAAATACTCTAAACATAAACATATCTAGAAATACCCGATTAAATATACACGTATAATGAAGTACTAGTGCCTGAATTAATTAATGAAAACAAATATTAAACATGAATGACAAAATACTAAAAAAAATAATAATATATATACGGATAACTAACACAAAATGTATATAATGAAGTGTTAGTGCCTGACTTAATATATTATCACAAATGGGTCACGCTAGAATACAGAAAATAGTACATAATTTAACACGGACGGGTCACGATAGAATTATTCATTAAATAACAGACACACAATTTTATATACACACTAAAATAAATAAAACAAATAACACACATAGTTTATATTTAGGGTCACGCTAGAATAAATAAAAAATTACACATTTACATAGTAATATATAGGGGTCACGCTAGAATAAATAAAACAAATAACACATATACATAATTATATATAAAGTCACAATAGAATAAATAATACAAATAACACACATATACATAGTAATATATAGGTGTCATGCTAGAATAAATAATACAACAAATATACATGGTTATATATAAGGGTCATGCTAGAATAAATAAAACAAATAACACATATATACAAATATATATAAAGTCACACTAAAATAAATATTTCATATAACACATATACATATTTATATAGGGTCACGCTAAAATAAATAAAATAAATAACACATATAATTTATATTTAGAGTCACGCTAGAATAAATAAAACATATAACACATAGTTTATATTTAAGACCACATTAAAATAAATAAAACCAATAACACATACAGTTATACATAAAAGAAATCAATTGACATCATCGGTGGCCCGTAGCACAATTGGTAGAGCTTACGCCCGGAAAGCGTAAGGTCTCGGGTTCGAGCCCCAGTTATTTAGTTTACTGACACTTGTTATGATCCTCTTTCCCTAATTTGTATTTCAGATCACGCTAAAATAAATAAAACAAATAACACATATAGTTATATATAGGGTCACGCTAGAATAAATAAAGCAAAAAGTAACACATAGTTTATAATTAGGGTCACGCTAGAATTATATAGAAATAATAACAAAGGTTTTAACGCGTTTATTGTATGTTCAAAGTGTTTTAAACAACTTTTAATTTAATAAAAATTATTTCCATACGTCTAGTGCAAGATTCGAACCCAGTTTTCATTTTCCAGAACGCGAGATGTCACGCCAAAAAGAACAATACAAACTAGACCGCGAACGCCGTCATCAAAGACGCCAAGAAAGACAAGAAGCCAAACGCAAAATGCAAGAAGAACAATTAAAAGAAGAAAAAAGAAAACGCCAACGAATATCCGGCGAATTATCAGTCGTAACTGTCTCAGACGCAAGTTCTCAGTCTTCAAAGTCTTCTCTAGCGTCGAGGGGATCCTCTAGTGAAAGGTCCACAACATCGGAGGAGGAAAATGAGGAGAGGTCTGACGCTGAGACGACTTCCGGTGATGAAAAAATAAATTTAGAAGTATTTTGATGATAGGTTATGGGCCCACTAATTTTTTTTTATTTAATTTGTGTTTTTCAGGAGAGAAAAGTTGATAGCGAAGAAACTGATGAAGAAATAAGAAAAGAAGAAGAGGAAGAAAATTATAAAGCAAGTCCAGAGAGTTTACAACTGGCAAAAAGTGATAGAAGTTCTTCAAGTCGGTAAGTTTTCCCAATTTTTATTATTTTTTCTTCATTTTCTTTAATTTAAAAAATACTTTCTTATATTTTCTACTTTTTTAAACATTTTTCTTTCAGTTTTCCTTCAGATTTTCCCGAAATTTCTTCGATTTTTTCGCGTTTTAGGTCAAAATCTCTTTCCCCAAAATCGAATGGACAGATTAATAAAATTCCTGAAGAAAAGCCAAAAAGTCCTTCGCCCAAAAAATTGGATGAAGACTTGCCGCCTTATTTTCCCGCAATACAGGTAGGATTTTTTTAAATTTTAAGGGTTTTTATTAATTTTTTAATGATTTCCAATAGTTTTACAAACATTTAATTGGGTTTATTGGGTTTTTATACATTTTTTAATTGTTTAAAATTATTTTGAACAAATTTAAAAACATTTTACTGGGTTTTCTGTGGGTTTATTTGAGTTTTAGTGGTTTTTAAATAATTTTAAATATGTTTATAATAATTTTACATTGTTTTTAGGGGTTTATGGAGGGTTTATTGTGGGTTTGAAGGTATTTAAAATATTTTTTTAAAGTTTAAAATAATTTTTAATAGCTTTACAACTAATTTAATGGGTTTATGGAAGGTTTATAGGGTTTTAAATAAGTTTCTAAATGTTTCAAATAATTTTAAATAGTTTGGCAAACGTTTCAATGGGTTTCATGAGGGTTTAATGGGTTTAAAAATAATATTGTAAATGTTTAAAATAATTTTGAATGTTTTACAAATATTTTAACGGGTTTATTGTGGGTTTAAGACGTTTTATGATTGTTTTAAAACATTTTTAATTTGTTTAAAATTGTTTTGAACAAATTTACAAACATTGTAATGGGTTTATGCAGGGTTTAATTGGTTTTAGAGACATTTAATTAATTTTTGGAATGTTTCTGAACGAATTAAAGACGTTCTATTGGGTTTATTCAGGGTTTAATGGGTTTTGAGTATGTTTAAAATAATTTTGAACAACTTTAAAAACATTCTAATGGGTTTTAAGGACTTTTAAATAATTTTCAAAATGTTTGAGTTATTTTTGAACAATTTTAAGGACTTTTCAATGGGTTTATTGAGGGTTTAATGGGTTTAGAATAAGTTTCAAAATGTTTGAATTGTTTTTGAACAGTTTTAAGGACTTTTTAACGGGTTTATTCAGGGTTTAATGAGTTTTGAATAATTTTTGATACGATTAAAATAATTTTGGACAATTTTAGGAACATTCTAATGGGTTTATTGGGTTTCAAATATCTTTTAATATGTTCAATATAATTTTGGACTATTTTAAGTACGTTCCAATGGGTTTATTGATGGTTTAATGGGTTCCAAATAATTTTTAATATGATTACAATAATTTTGGACAGTTTTAGGAATGTTCTAATGGGTTTATAAAGGGTTTTAAGGACTTTTAAATAATTTTCAAAACGTTTGAATTGTTTTTGAAGAGTTTCAAGGACTTTTTAATGGGTTTACTGGGGGTTTAATGGGTTTTATATAGTTTTTAATGTGATTAAAATAATTTTGAATAATTTTAGGGACATTCAATGGGTTTATTGTGGGTTTAATGGGTTTCAAATAACTTTTAATATAATTAAAATAATTTTGGACAATTTTAAGAACATTTTATTGGGTTTACTATGGGTTTAATGGTTTTCAAATAACTTTTAATATGTTTAAAATAATTTTGAACAATTTCTCAAATATTTTAACGGGTTTATTGTGGGTTTACGAAGTTTTATGATTGTTTTAAAACATTTTTAAATTGTTTAAAATTATTTTGAACAAATTTACAAATATTTACAGGCATTTAAATAATTTTCAGAATGTTTTTGAACAATTTTAAAGACATTCTAATGGGTTTATTGAGGGTATAATGGGTTTTTGGACTGTTTTAAATAATTTTCAAAATGTTTAAATTGTTTTTTAACAGTTTTAAAGGGTTTTTAATGGGTATATTGAGGGTTTAATGGGCTTCTAATAATTTTTAATGAGATTAAAATAATTTTGGATAATTTTAGGAATGTTCTAATGGGTTTATTGAGGGTTTAATGGGTTTCAAATAACTTTTAATATGTTTAAAATAAATTTGAACAATTTCTCAAACATTTTAACGGGTTTATTGTGGGTTTAAGAAGTGTTATAATTGCTTTAAAACATGTTTAATTTGTTTAAAATTATTTTGAACAAAATTACAAACATTCTAATGGGTTTATGGAGGGTTTAATGGGTTTTAGGGACATTTAAATAATTTTCAAAATGTTTTTGAACAATTTTAAAGACATTCTAATGGGTTTATTGAGGGTTTAATGACTTTCAAATAATTTTTAACATGTTTAAAATAATTTTTAACAATTTCCCAAACATGTTAACGGGTTTATTGAGGGTTTAAACCATCTTTCAGGGTTGCCGCTCGGTGGAAGAATTCCAATGTTTAAACAGAATCGAAGAGGGAACATACGGTGTCGTATACCGAGCTCGCGATAAGCGTACCGAGGAAATAGTCGCTTTAAAACGCCTCAAAATGGAAAAAGAAAAAGAAGGTTTTCCAATAACTTCTTTACGCGAAATTAACACTCTTTTAAAGGGGCAACATCCCAATATAGTCACAGTCCGCGAAATTGTGGTCGGGTCGAACATGGACAAAATTTTCATTGTTATGGATTATGTTGAACATGATTTGAAGAGTTTGATGGAAACAATGAGAAGCAGACGGCAGGTAGGTTGGAAAAATGAAATATTTAAGTTATAATCGTGTTGTACGGGGTTTGAACTTTAATTTAACACGATTGTCAAATTTAGGAACTATTCTTTATGTGGCGTAGGAATACACAAAAAATATGAGGTTAAAAATTAGTCAATATTTCGATTTTAAATATAAATAAAGTGTTAATTATTGCAAAAATGGACTCTGGAGGGTTGATTTATATACTTCCGGTATAAAAGCGGATAAATTTCCGGTTATAACGTCTTCAAACTCGACGTCAAAAATTGTACATTTTTGGCTGAAAATGTGAGGTTATAAATCTGTTAATATCTCGATTTCAGTTAAAAATAAACTGTTAATTATTGCAAAAATGAACTCTGGAGGGTTGATTTGATATATTAATATTTTAAAAGTGTCAAAAAGGCTTTAGGGATTCCAGAAATTATGGCCGAAAATTGGGGAAAATTTGCCGTAAAAAACATGCATTTTATTTTGCCCACAACTCTTCAACGGTTTAAATTATCTTCAAATTAACACAAAATTCGTGTTCTGCGGAGTTTAAAATATAAATTAACTCATTTTCAAACTTTAAAACCGTCTGGATAAATTTTAATTTAAATATTTCTAAAATGACGTCCGTTCCGAAACTTCTCCAATCCTTCCAAAACATCAAAACTTTTATTTGGTTATGAAACTGGCTGAAATTTTCAGGGAACACATAAAATTAACTGAAAATCATTTATTTATACTTAAAATTAGTTGAAAAGGTTTATTTATTAAATCAAAATAATTATATGACAGCTAGAAATTGAGGTTAAAAATTATGTACGTCTCAAAAACATCGGGCAAGTGTCGGTAATATAGTTTATAATAGTTCGAGTATTTTGGCGCTGTGAACCAACAATTTTAATCATAGTTTTCTGCCGCCAAATAAATATTTTCATTAAAAAATAAACATATTCGACTAATTGTAAGTGTTTTTCAGTTAATTTTATGTGTTTCCTGTAAATTTCAGCCAGTTTGATAACCAAATAAAAGTTTTAATAGTTTGGAAGAATGGCGGAAAAATCCCAACTGCCGTCATCTCAGAAATATTCAAATTAAATGTTGTCCAGACAGTTTTAAGGTATGAAAAAGTTGTAGTCTATATTTTAAACCCCGTAGAACACGTTTTTTTATACTGCCAGCCCTTAATTTCAACCCTAAATATTCAAAAAAAGAGTGTAAACTTCAACAAGCTCAAAACAAAATGTCCGCCAAATACTTAAAGTTACAAATTCGTTCATAACTTTTAAAATAATAAATTTCAATGGTTCAAAGGTATGTGAAATATGTAAAAAAACATCACAGATTTCATTTTTTGCATTGTTAACCCTTAATTTCAGCCTTAAATACCCAAAAATTAGGTGTAAACTTCATGTAACCTCAAAAATGGCAACACAAATTTTGTGCCGTGTTTCCAAATTACAAATTCGTTCATAACTTTTAAAATAATGAATTTCAACGGTTCAAAAGTTTGTGGAATATGTAAAAAACATCATAGATTTCATTTTTTGCATTGTTAATCCTTAATTTCAACCCTAAATGTGTAAAAATTATGAGTAAACTTTGTATAACCTAAAAAATTACAACACAAAAAATTCCAAAGTGGCGTCATCTCAGAAATATTCAAATAAAACTTTGTCCAGACAGTTTTAAGGTATGAAAATGTTGTAATTTATGTTTTAAACCTCGTAGAACACGTTTTTTATACTGTTAGCCCTTAATTTCAACCCTAAATACCCAAAAAATGAGTGCAAACTTCAACAAGCTCAAAACAAAATGTCCGCCAAATTCTTAAGTTAGAAATTCGTTCATAACTTTTAAAATAATTAATTTCAACGGTTCAAAAGTTTGTGAAATATGTAAAAAACATCACAGATTTTATTTTTTGTATAGTTAACCCTTAATTTCAACCCTAAATATGTAAAAATTTGGTGCAAACTTTGTATAACCTCAAAAATTTTCTGCCGTGTTCCCAAATTACAACATGACGTTTTTATTTAGGTTTTTGTGCCGGCCGAAGTCAAATGCCTGTTGAAGCAACTTCTAGGGGCCGTGGGGCACCTCCACGACAATTGGATCCTACATAGGGACCTCAAAACATCAAATTTACTTCTTAGCCATAAAGGCAAGTAATATTTTTGCTGAATATATTCAATTTTGTACATTTTTTTCGTTGTAGGGATTTTAAAAGTGGGCGATTTTGGCCTTGCCCGGGAATACGGGAGCCCTTTGAAGCCCTACACTCCAGTTGTAGTGACATTGTGGTACAGGGCCCCCGAATTATTGCTGTGCGCGAAAGAATATTCCACGCCGGTTGATATGTGGTCGGTCGGGTGCATTTTCGCTGAACTACTGCTGATGAACGCCTATTTTCCTGGGAAAAGCGAAGTCGATCAACTCAATCGAATTTTTAAGGAACTCGGGACTCCAAACGAGCGCGTTTGGCCTTCTTGGCCGTCGCTTCCAGCCGTTAAAAAAATGAAATTCACGGACTTCCCGGCTTCGAATTTATCCACGCGTTTTTCCATGCTCAGCGAAGCGGGGCTGAGCCTCTTAAAGGGGCTCCTGGCGTATGATCCGACAAAGCGTTTAACAGCAGACTCCGCGCTTAGGGTTCCGTGGTTTGTCGAAGCCCCGTTGCCGATAGAGCCCGCGCTTTTCCCCACCTGGCCAGCGAGGAGTGAGATGGGGCCCCGCAGGGCCCTACACAGCCCCAAACCGCCCAGCGGGGGCCGGGATTACAAACAGTTGGTCAGTTTTGGGACAGTTTTAACTGTTTTAATTATTTTTAAATGTTTTTTTGTCTGTTTCAGGGCGATAATGATGAGGACAGTGCTTTGGGCTTCCACATGGGAGGCATTCAAAGCTCAGCTTTGGAAGCTCGCCGGCTTGCGATGGGAGCGGGATTTAGTCTTAAGTTTTAAATAAATAATCAAATGTAAAAAAAAATAATAAAACTATTAAAAACCAACAATAGTTGGACAAAAAAATTAAATAAAAATGTATTAGTTTGTGTTGTGAAGAATCTGCATACGACAAGGTAAGAAAAATGACTTCTGGACCCATTTTTGGGTGTTATTTGAGTGTGACTATATGAAAAATGAAATCTGTAGGGTTTTTTACATAGGGGGTGAAGTTTTCAAGCATTAATATTCATTATTTCAAAAAATATTCATGATTTTGTAATTTGGGAACACGGCGGAAAATTTGTGTTGACATTTTTGAGGTTATATGAAGTTTGCTCGTAATTTTTAGATATATAGGGTTGAAATTAAGGGTTAACAATGCAAAAAATGAAATCTGTGATGTTTTTTACGTATTATACAAACTTTTCAACCGTTGAAATTTATTATTTTAAAAGTTATGAACGAATTTATAATTTGGGAACACGTCAAAAAGTTTGTGTTATCATTTTTGTGGTTATATGAAGTTTGCTCGTAATTTTTGGGTATTTAGGGTTGAAATTAAGGGTTAACAGTGCGAAAAATGAAATCTGTGATGTTTTTTACGTATTATACAAACTTTTCAACCGTTGAAATTCATTATTTTAAAAGATATGAACAAATTTGTAATTTGGGAACACGGCAGAAAATTTGTGTTGTCATCTTTGAGGTTATATGAAGTTTGCACCTATTTTTTGTGTATTTAAGGCTGAAATTAAGGGTTAACAATGCAAAAAATGAAATCTGTGATGTTTTTTATACATTACACTCACCTTTGAACCGTTGAAATTTATTATTTTTAAAGTTATGAACGAATTTGTAACTTACGAAATAGGCGGAAAATTTGTTTAGTTTGCACATTTTTTTTGGGTATTTAGGGTTGAAATTAAGGATTAACAATGTAAAAAACGTGTTCTACGGGGTTTAAAATATAAACTACAACACTTTCATACCTTAAAACTCTCTGGATAAAGTTTTATTTGAATATTTCTGAGACGACGCCAGTTGGAAATTTTTCCTAAACATTAATACTTTTATTTGGTTATGAAACTGGCTGAAATTTACAGGAAACCCATAAAATTAACTGAAAATCATTTATTTATACTTAAAACAAGCTAAAAACATTTATTTTTTATAAAAAATATTTGTTTTGACACTTAAAATTCAGGTTACAATGCATAACATTAGGCTAACGCACCGCTCTTTAAAATAATCTAGTCTAGATAAACTACATCATTGGTCTACATGTGTTAAAAAAATATAAATTAAAACATTTTCATGAATGTAAAACACTATTAAATACTTTAATACATTAACTATTAATACCATATAATTCATAATCTAAATTTGATTAATAATAAACATAAACAAATTTAATTTAAAAATAATGTTTGTATTATAATTTGTATAATAGATGGCACTATATTATAAAGCTTGTTTACACCAAATTCACTTTTAATTGTATGAAATACATTGAAAATATCTAGAATTTACTTCCGCATTCCTTATGTAGTTACTACTAATCAAATTATAGATGGCACTGATTTCTAAAGGTTTATTTACAATAACTGAACCTTAAATTGCATGAAATACATCAAAATACATGGAAAAAACGTTGATATATATATATATATATATATATATATATATATATATATATATATATATATATATTACAATTCACAAATTTGTGATGTTTTTACATATTATACAATCTACAGTTGTTTTTTCGCAGTTTATAACATCAAATAACTCCAAGTTCCTACGAAATCTCTGTCATACAGCGTTTATTTTTGCAAAACCGACGTTTCTTTATATATTTACACCTTTCTCAGAGTAAGTAAGATCTTTTTAAAGAATCTATAGGATCTTATTTACCCTGTAAAAGGTGTAAATGTATAAAGAAACATCGGTTTTGCAAAAATAAATGCCTGAATGAGATTTGGAGTAATTGTTAACATATAAATTAATGTTTCTGATAAATTTCAGATGTGTGGAAACGAGCTGCTGTTGACCAGAGATGCTGAGAAACTTGGAGACGAGAGGCGCGGACTTCCTCCGTTGGATTTCAGCCCTGGAGAACTTGAAAGAGTCCACGGCATGGATTCCTCTTCAACTAAAGTACCCCCTCCGTGTACCCCAGTGCCCCTTCCGTTAATTCTAGACTGTTAGTAACTTGTATTTGTATAATTGTAATAATAAAATGTTATTGTATTGTTGTACACATTTATTTCCTTTCTTTTTGGCTTGTAATACAAATAAAATGTTTGTAATTGTTGTAATTATGATTGTTGTTTATTTATTGTGTATATATGTGTACTATAGTTCATTTTGTAATAATAATGTATATGTAATTGTTGCAATAAATATATATTTTTTAATTTAAAAATGTCTTATTTATTATTAGTAACATGAAATAGAAGAGTTCTTCTCGGATTCGTAAATTGTGTAAAAGATTCTTCCGACACTTTTTAATTTCAACGAAAAGGAAGCCCCATTATTTTGCAAATATTTCTTAAAAGTACTCTTTTGTTTCCTGTTATCCTGATACCATCAGAAATTTTCAGCAAAATACGACAAAATGGTGCCCAAATTCGACAAAAGAGTAATTTTTTTCGGAGGATAGATGCTACCTTGAGGTAGCATCTATATTAGAAATAAAAATATTTTTGGTACATAGATGCTACCTTGAAGTAGCATCTATACTCGAAATAAAAATATTTTTGGTGTATAGATGCTACCTTGAAGCATCCATGCACCAAAAAAGAAAAAATTTAAAATACGACTACTGGTGACATCTTACAGTAAACTGCTGAACTACTAGGAGTGTGTCCCCACTAAGGGCAAGTGTCCTCGCTTAAACAGTTCACTGATCTGCCGCGAGATGCCAAAGACCGGTATGTGTCCCTACTAAGACAAATTTACGCCATATTTTATATTTTTTTAAATAATTCTTCTAAACGCTTAAAGCTAGCAACGTGTACGTTCCAAATTTGGAATCTACATGAAATTCTTTATAATAAACATCAGCAGAGATATTTGTATACAGGCTGTTCCAATAGTTACGGGCTGTTAAATGTAACTTATTTTTGAATAATTTTTATTATAAACGATGAATTTTTGTCTAGCTCATTTTCTAAATTTTTGCCTGTAGCTTCTAAACGGTTAAAGCTAGCTACTTTAATATAGCATCTATCCACGATTTTACTATAGAATTTGGTGTATAGAAGCTACTTTAGTGTAGAATCTATACACGATTTTATTTATATTTTTTATGTTTCAAGTATGAATTGCGGGTAACATACATGACAGGCGATTTATTACAAACACGAATTACGTAAGATCTAAGCGTCAAATCCCAATTTGGACGCCGGATTCGAAATCCTTGGGGTCGAATTAAGGGGTTGCCGTGTCTAACTCAAAATTTATTTTCCCGATCGAAACTAAAAAAGATGGACTATAGCCTTGGTGTTTTTTTGGCCAAAAAAACTTTTTGACTCCGATTTGTTTCAAATTTCGTATACGTTAACTAGGGATAAAGGACTAACGAATAGCCAAATCTGAGCCCATAGGGGTTGATATTAAGGGAGTTATTAAATTTTATTATAAACAATAAATTTTTGTCTAGCTCATTTTCTTTTTTTTTGCCTGTAGCATCCAAACGGTTAAAGCTAGTAACTTGTACGTTGCAAATTTGAAATCTACATGAAATTCTGTATAATATACGTCAGGACTAATAATTATATACAGGCTGTTTCAGAAATACAGGCAGTTAAATTACACTTAATTTTGAGCAAATTTTATTATAAACGATGATTTTTTGTCTAGCTCACTTTCTCTATTTTTGCCTGTAGCTTCTAAACGGTTAAAGCTAGCAACTTGTACTTTGCAAATTTGAAATCTACATGAAATTCTGCATAATATACTTCAGGACAAACAATTATATACAGGCTGTTCCAGAAGATACAGGCAGTTAAATTACACTTAATTTTGAGCAAATTTTATTATAAACGACGATTTTTTGTCTAGCTCACTTTCTATATTTTTGCCTGTAGCTTCTAAACGGTTAAAGCTAGCAACTTGTACTTTGCAAATTTGAAATCTACATGAAATTCTGCATAATATACGTCAGGACAAACAATTATATACAGGCTGTTCCAGAAGATACAGGCAGTTAAATTACACTTAATTTTGAGCAAATTTTATTATAAACGATGATTTTTTGTCTAGCTCACTTTATCTATTTTTGCCTGTAGCTTCTAAACGGTTAAAGCTAGCAACTTGTACTTTGCAAATTTGAAATCTACATGATATTCTGCATAATATACGTCAAGACAAACAATTATATACAGGCTGTTCCAGAAGATACAGGCAGTTAAATTACACTTAATTTTGAGCAAATTTTATTATAAACGATGATTTTTTGTCTAGCTCACTTTATCTATTTTTGCCTGTAGCTTCTAAACGGTTAAAGCTAGCAACTTGTACGTTGCAAATTTGAAATCTACATGAAATTCTGCATAATATACGTCAGGACAAACAATTATATACAGGCTGTTCCAGAAGATACAGGCAGTTAAATTACACTTAATTTTGAGCAAATTTTATTATAAACGATGATTTTTTTTCTAGCTCACTTTCTATATTTTTGCCTGTAGCTTCTAAACGGTTAAAGCTAGCAACTTGTACGTTGCAAATTTGAAATCTACATGAAATTCTGCATAATATACGTCAGGACAAACAATTATATACAGGCTGTTCCAGAAGATACAGGCAGTTAAATTACACTTAATTTTGAGCAAATTTTATTATAAACGATGATTTTTTGTCTAGCTCACTTTATCTATTTTTGCCTGTAGCTTCTAAACGGTTAAAGCTAGCAACTTGTACGTTGCAAATTTGAAATCTACATGAAATTCTGCATAATATACGTTAGGACAAACAATTATATACAGGCTGTTCCAGAAGATACAGGCAGTTAAATTACACTTAATTTTGAGCAAATTTTATTATAAACGACGATTTTTTGTCTAGCTCACTTTCTATATTTTTGCCTGTAGCTTCTAAACGGTTAAAGCTAGCAACTTGTACTTTGCAAATTTGAAATCTACATGAAATTCTGCATAATATACGTCAGGACAAACAATTATATACAGGCTGTTCCAGAAGATACAGGCAGTTAAATTACACTTAATTTTGAGCAAATTTTATTATAAACGATGATTTTTTGTCTAGCTCACTTTATCTATTTTTGCCTGTAGCTTCTAAACGGTTAAAGCTAGCAACTTGTACTTTGCAAATTTGAAATCTACATGATATTCTGCATAATATACGTCAAGACAAACAATTATATACAGGCTGTTCCAGAAGATACAGGCAGTTAAATTACACTTAATTTTGAGCAAATTTTATTATAAACGATGATTTTTTGTCTAGCTCACTTTATCTATTTTTGCCTGTAGCTTCTAAACGGTTAAAGCTAGCAACTTGTACGTTGCAAATTTGAAATCTACATGAAATTCTGCATAATATACGTCAGGACAAACAATTATATACAGGCTGTTCCAGAAGATACAGGCAGTTAAATTACACTTAATTTTGAGCAAATTTTATTATAAACGATGATTTTTTTTCTAGCTCACTTTCTATATTTTTGCCTGTAGCTTCTAAACGGTTAAAGCTAGCAACTTGTACGTTGCAAATTTGAAATCTACATGAAATTCTGCATAATATACGTCAGGACAAACAATTATATACAGGCTGTTCCAGAAGATACAGGCAGTTAAATTACACTTAATTTTGAGCAAATTTTATTATAAACGATGATTTTTTGTCTAGCTCACTTTATCTATTTTTGCCTGTAGCTTCTAAACGGTTAAAGCTAGCAACTTGTACGTTGCAAATTTGAAATCTACATGAAATTCTGCATAATATACGTTAGGACAAACAATTATATACAGGCTGTTCCAGAAGATACAGGCAGTTAAATTACACTTAATTTTGAGCAAATTTTATTATAAACGATGATTTTTTGTCTAGCTCACTTTCTCTATTTTTGCCTGTAGCTTCTAAACGGTTAAAGCCAGCAACTTGTACCTTAAAGTAGCATCTATATTAGAAATAAAAATATTTTTGGTACATAGATGCTACCTTGAAGTAGCATCTATACTCGAAATAAAAATATTTTTGGTGTATAGATGCTACCTTGAAGCATCCATGCACCAAAAAAGAAAAAATTTAAAATACGACTGGTGACATCTTACAGTAAACCGCTGAACTACTAGGAGTGTGTCCCCACTAAGAGTAGGTGTCCTCGCTTAAACAGTTCACTGATCTGCCGCGAGATGCCAAAGACCGGTATGTGTCCCTACTAAGCCAAATATACGCCATATTTTATATTTTTTTAAATAATACTTCTAAACGCTTAAAGCTAGCAACGTGTACGCTGCAAATTTGGAATCTACATGAAATTCTTTATAATAAACATCAGCAGAGATATTTGTATATAGGCTGTTCCAGAAGATACAGGCAGTTAAAATACACTTAATTTTGAGCAAATTTTATTATAAACGATGAATTTTTGTCTAGCTCACTTTCTCTATTTTTGCCTGTAGCTTCTAAACGGTTAAAGCTAGTAACTTGTACGTTGCAAATTTGAAATCTACATGAAATTCTGTATAATATACGTCAGAACTAACAATTATATACAGGCTGTTCCAGAAGATACAGGCAGTTAAAATACATTTAATTTTGAGCAATTTTTATTATAAACGATGAATTTTTGTCTAGCTCACTTTCTCTATTTTTGCCTGTAGCTTCTAAACGGTTAAAGCTAGTAACTTGTACGTTGCAAATTTGAAATCTACATGAAATTCTCTATAATAAACATCAGCAGAGATATTTGTATATAGGCTGTTCCAATAGTTACGGGCTGTTAAATGTAACTTATTTTTGAATAATTTTTATTATAAACGATGAATTTTTGTCTAGCTCATTTTCTAAATTTTTGCCTGTAGCTTCTAAACGGTTAAAGCTAGCTACTTTAATCTATGCACGATTTTACTATAGAATTTGGTGTATAGATGCTACTTTAGTGTAGTATCCATACACGATTTTATTTATATTTTTTATGTTTCAAGTATGAATTGCGGGTAACATACATGACAGGCGATTTATTACAAACACGAATTACGTAAGATCTAAGCGTCAAATCCCAATTTGGACGCCGGATTCGAAATCCTTGGGGTCGAATTAAGGGGTTGCCGTGTCTAACTCAAAATTTATTTTCCCGATCGAAACTAAAAAAGATGGACTATAGCCTTGGTGTTTTTTTGGCCAAAAAAACTTTTTGACTCCGATTTGTTTCAAATTTCGTATACGTTAACTAGGGATAAAGGACTAACGAATAGCCAAATCTGAGCCCATAGGGGTTGATATTAAGGGAGTTATTAAATTTTATTATAAACAATAAATTTTTGTCTAGCTCATTTTCTTTTTTTTTGCCTGTAGCATCCAAACGGTTAAAGCTAGAAACTTGTACGTTGCAAATTTGAAATCTACATGAAATTCTGTATAATATACGTCAGGACTAATAATTATATACAGGCCGTTCCAGAAGATACAGGCAGTTAAAATACACTTAATTTTGAGCAAATTTTATTATAAACGATGAATTTTTGTCTAGCTCACTTTCTCTATTTTTGCCTGTAACTTCTAAACGGTTAAAGCTAGTAACTTGTACGTTGCAAATTTGAAATCTACATGAAATTCTGTATAATATACGTCAGGACTAATAATTATATACAGGCTGTTCGAGAAGATACAGGCAGTTAAAATACACTTAATTTTTAGCAAATTTTATTATAAACGATGAATTTTTGTCTAGCTCACTTTCTATATTTTGCCTATAGCTTCTAAACGGTTAAAGCTAGTAACTTGTCCGTTGCAAATTTGAAATCTACATGAAATTCTGCATAATATAGGTCAGGACAAACAATTATATACAGGCTGTTTCAGAAGATACAGGCAGTTAAATTACACTTAATTTTGAGCAAATTTTATTATAAACGATGATTTTTTGTCTAGCTCACTTTATCTATTTTTGCCTGTAGCTTCTAAACGGTTAAAGCTAGCAACTTGTACTTTGCAAATTTGAAATCTACATGAAATTCTGCATAATATACTTCAGGACAAACAATTATATACAGGCTGTTCCAGAAGATACAGGCAGTTAAATTACACTTAATTTTGAGCAAATTTTATTATAAACGACGATTTTTTGTCTAGCTCACTTTCTATATTTTTGCCTGTAGCTTCTAAACGGTTAAAGCTAGCAACTTGTACTTTGCAAATTTGAAATCTACATGAAATTCTGCATAATATACGTCAGGACAAACAATTATATACAGGCTGTTCCAGAAGATACAGGCAGTTAAATTATACTTAATTTTGAGCAAATTTTATTATAAACGATGATTTTTTGTCTAGCTCACTTTATCTATTTTTGCCTGTAGCTTCTAAACGGTTAAAGCTAGCAACTTGTACGTTGCAAATTTGAAATCTACATGAAATTCTGCATAATATACGTCAGGACAAACAATTATATACAGGCTGTTCCAGAAGATACAGGCAGTTAAATTACACTTAATTTTGAGCAAATTTTATTATAAACGATGATTTTTTGTCTAGCTCACTTTCTCTATTTTTGCCTGTAGCTTCTAAACGGTTAAAGCCAGCAACTTGTACGTTGCAAATTTGAAATCTACATGAAATTCTGCATAATATACGTCAGGACAAACAATTATATACAGGCTGTTCCAGAAGATACAGGCAGTTAAATTACACTTAATTTTGAGCAAATTTTATTATAAACGATGATTTTTTGTCTAGCTCACTTTATCTATTTTTGCCTGTAGCTTCTAAACGGTTAAAGCTAGCAACTTGTACGTTGCAAATTTGAAATCTACATGAAATTCTGCATAATATACGTTAGGACAAACAATTATATACAGGCTGTTCCAGAAGATACAGGCAGTTAAAATACACTTAATTTTGAGCAAATTTTATTATAAACGATGATTTTTTGTCTAGCTCACTTTCTATAATTTTGCCTGTAGCTTCTAAACGGTTAAAGCTAGCAACTTGTACGTTGCAAATTTGAAATCTACATGAAATTCTGCATAATATACGTCAGGACAAACAATTATATACAGGCTGTTCCAGAAAATACAGGCAGTTAAATTACACTTAATTTTGAGCAAATTTTATTATAAACGATGATTTTTTGTCTAGCTCACTTTCTCTATTTTTGTCTATAGCTTCTAAACGGTTAAAGCTAGCAACTTGTACTTTGCAAATTTGAAATCTACATGAAATTCTGCATAATATACGTCAGGACAAACAATTATACACAGACTGTTCCAGAAGACAAAAATTCATCGTTTATAATAAAATTTGCTCAAAATTAAGTGTATTTTATCTGCCTGTATCTTCTGGAACAGCCTGTATATAATTGTTAGTCCTGACGTATATTATACAGAATTTTATGTAGATTTCAAATTTGCAACGTACAAGTTGCTAGCTTTAACCGTTTAGAAGCTACAGGCAAAAATAGAGAAAGTGAGCTAGACAAAAATTTATTGTTTATAATAAAATTTAATAACTCCCTTAATATCAACCCCTATGGGCTCAGATTTGGCTATCCATTAGTCCTTTGTCCCTAGTTAACGTATACGAAATTTGATCGAAATCGGAGTCAAAAAGTTTTTTTTGCCAAAAAAACACCAAGGCTATAGTCCACCTTTTGTAGTTTCGATTGGGAAAATAAATTTTGAGTTAGACATGGCAACCCCTTAATTCGACCCCAAGGATTTCGAATCCGGCGTCCAAATTGGGATTTGACGCTTAGATATTACGTAATTCGTGTTTGTAATAAATCGCCTGTCATGTAAGTTACCCGCAATTCATACTTGAAACATGAAAAATTTTAACTGCCTGTATCTTCTGGAACAGCCTGTATACAATTGTTAGTCCTGACGTATATTATACAGAATTTCATGTAGATTTCAAATTTGCAACGTACAAGTTCCTAGCTTTAACCGTTTAAAAGTTACAGGCAAAAATAGAGAAAGTGAGCTAGACAAAAATTTATCGTTTATAATAAAATTTGCTCAAAATTAAGTGTATTTTAACAGCCTGTATCTTCTGGAACAGCCTGTATGTAAATGTTAGTCCTGACGTATATTATACAGAATTTCATGTAGATTTCAAATTTGCAACGTACAAGTTACTAGCTTTAACCGTTTAAAAGTTACAGGCAAAAATAGAGAAAGTGAGCTAGACAAAAATTCATCGTTTATAATAAAATTTGCTCAAAATTAAGTGTATTTTAACTGCCTGTATCTTCTGGAACAGCCTGTATACAATTGTTAGTCCTGACGTAAATTATACAGAATTTCATGTAGATTTCAAATTTGCAACGTACACGTTACTAGCTTTAACCGTTTAAAAGTTACAGGCACAAATAGAGAAAGTGAGCTAGACAAAAATTCATCGTTTATAATAAAATTTGCTCAAATTTAAGTGTATTTTAACTGCCTGTATCTTCTGGAACAGCCTGTATATAATTGTTAGTCCTGACGTATATTATACAGAATTTCATGTAGATTTCAAATTTGCAACGTACAAGTTCCTAGCTTTAACTGTTTAGAAGCTACAGGCAAAAATAGAGAAAATGAGCTAGACAAAAATTTATCATTTATAATAAAATTTGCTCAAAATTAAGTGTATTTTAACAGCCTGTATCTTCTGGAACAGCCTGTATGTAAATGTTAGTCCTGACGTATATTATACAGAATTTCATGTAGATTTCAAATTTGCAACGTACAAGTTACTAGCTTTAACCGTTTAGAAGCTACAGGCAAAAATAGAGAAAATGAGCTAGACAAAAATTTATCGTTTATAATAAAATTTGCTCAAAATTAAGTGTATTTTAACAGCCTGTATCTTCTGGAACAGCCTGTATGTAAATGTTAGTCCTGACGTATATTATACAGAATTTCATGTAGATTTCAAATTTGCAACGTACAAGTTACTAGCTTTAACCGTTTAAAAGTTACAGGCAAAAATAGAGAAAGTGAGCTAGACAAAAATTCATCGTTTATAATAAAATTTGCTCAAAATTAAGTGTATTTTAACAGCCTGTATCTTCTGGAACAGCCTGTATGTAAATGTTAGTCCTGACGTATATTATACAGAATTTCATGTAGATTTCAAATTTGCAACGTACAAGTTACTAGCTTTAACCGTTTAGAAGCTACAGGCAAAAATAGAGAAAATGAGCTAGACAAAAATTTATCGCTTATAATAAAATTTGCTCAAAATTAAGTGTATTTTAACTGCCTGTATCTTCTGGAACAGCCTGTATATAATTATTAGTCCTGACGTATATTATACAGAATTTCATGTAGATTTCAAATTTGCAACGTACAAGTTCCTAGCTTTAACCGTTTAGAAGCTACAGGCATAAATAGAGAAAATGAGCTAGACAAAAATTTATCGTTTATAATAAAATTTGCTCAAAATTAAGTGTATTTTAACAGCCTGTATCTTCTGGAACAGCCTGTATGTAAATGTTAGTCGTGACGTATATTATACAGAATTTCATGTAGATTTCAAATTTGCAACGTACAAGTTACTAGCTTTAACCGTTTAAAAGTTACAGGCAAAAATAGAGAAAGTGAGCTAGACAAAAATTCATCGTTTATAATAAAATTTGCTCAAAATTAAGTGTATTTTAACTGCCTGTATCTTCTGGAACAGCCTGTATACAATTGTTAGTCCTGACGTATATTATACAGAATTTCATGTAGATTTCAAATTTGCAACGTACAAGTTGCTAGCTTTAACCGTTTAGAAGCTACAGGCAAAAATAGAGAAAGTGAGCTAGACAAAAATTCATCGTTTATAATAAAAATTGCTCAAAATTTAGTGTATTTTAACTGCCTGTATCTTCTGGAACAGCCTGTATATAATTGTTAGTTCTGACGTATATTATACAGAATTTCATGTAGATTTCAAATTTGCAACGTACAATTTACTAGCTTTAACCGTTTAGAAGCTACAGGCAAAAATAGAGAAAATGAGCTAGACGAAAATTTATCGTTTATAATAAAATTTGCTCAAAATTAAGTGTATTTTAACAGCCTGTATCTTCTGGAACAGCCTGTATGTAAATGTTAGTCCTGACGTATATTATACAGAATTTCATGTAGATTTCAAATTTGCAACGTACAAGTTACTAGCTTTAACCGTTTAAAAGTTACAGACAAAAATAGAGAAAGTGAGCTAGACAAAAATTCATCGTTTATAATAAAATTTGCTCAAAATTAAGTGTATTTTAACTGCCTGTATCTTCTGGAACAGCCTGTATATAATTGTTAGTTCTGACGTATATTATACAGAATTTCATGTAGATTTCAAATTTGCAACGTACAAGTTGCTAGCTTTAACCGTTTAGAAGCTACAGGCAAAAATAGAGAAAATGAGCTAGACAAAAATTTATCGTTTATAATAAAATTTGCTCAAATTTAAGTGTATTTTAACTGCCTGTATCTTCTGGAACAGCCTGTATTTAATTGTTAGTTCTGACGTATATTATACAGATTTTCATGTAGATTTCAAATTTGCAACGTACAAGTTGCTAGCTTTAACCGTTTAGAAGCTACAGGCAAAAATAGAGAAAGTGAGCTAGACAAAAATTTATTGTTTATAATAAAATTTAATAACTCCCTTAATATCAACCCCTATGGGCTCAGATTTGGCTATCCATTAGTCCTTTGTCCCTAGTTAACGTATACGAAATTTGATCGAAATCGGAGTCAAAAAGTTTTTTTTGCCAAAAAAACACCAAGGCTATAGTCCACCTTTTGTAGTTTCGATTGGGAAAATAAATTTTGAGTTAGACATGGCAACCCCTTAATTCGACCCCAAGGATTTCGAATCCGGCGTCCAAATTGGGATTTGACGCTTAGATATTACGTAATTCGTGTTTGTAATAAATCGCCTGTCATGTAAGTTACCCGCAATTCATACTTGAAACATGAAAAATTTTAACTGCCTGTATCTTCTGGAACAGCCTGTATATAATTGTTAGTTCTGACGTATATTATACAGAATTTCATGTAAATTTCAAATTTGCAACGTACAAGTTCCTAGCTTTAACCGTTTAGAAGCTACAGGCAAAAATAGAGAAAGTGAGCTAGACAAAAATTTATCGTTTATAATAAAATTTGCTCAAAATTAAGTGTATTTTAACAGCCTGTATCTTCTGGAACAGCCTGTATGTAAATGTTAGTCCTGACGTATATTATACAGAATTTCATGTAGATTTCAAATTTGCAACGTACAAGTTACTAGCTTTAACCGTTTAGAAGCTACAGGCAAAAATAGAGAAAATGAGCTAGACAAAAATTTATCGTTTATAATAAAATTTGCTCAAAATTAAGTGTATTTTAACAGCCTGTATCTTCTGGAACAGCCTGTATGTAAATGTTAGTCCTGACGTATATTATACAGAATTTCATGTAGATTTCAAATTTGCAACGTACAAGTTACTAGCTTTAACCGTTTAAAAGTTACAGGCAAAAATAGAGAAAGTGAGCTAGACAAAAATTCATCGTTTATAATAAAATTTGCTCAAAATTAAGTGTATTTTAACTGCCTGTATCTTCTGGAACAGCCTGTATACAATTGTTAGTCCTGACGTATATTATACAGAATTTCATGTAGATTTCAAATTTGCAACGTACAAGTTACTAGCTTTAACCGTTTAGAAGCTACAGGCAAAAATGAAGGAAATGAGCTAGACAAAAATTTATTGTTTATAATAAAATTTAATAACTCCCTTAATATCAACCCCTATGGGCTCAGATTTGGCTATTCGTTAGTCCTTTGTCCCTAGTTAACGTATACGAAATTTGAAACAAATCGGAGTCAAAAAGTTTTTTTGGCCAAAAAAACACCAAGGCTATAGTCCATCTTTTTTAGTTTCGATCGGGAAAATAAATTTTGAGTTAGACACGGCAACCCCTTAATTCGACCCCAAGGATTTCGAATCCGGCGTCCAAATTGGGATTTGACGCTTAGATCTTACGTAATTCGTGTTTGTAATAAATCGCCTGTCATGTATGTTACCCGCAATTCATACTTGAAACATAAAAAATATAAATAAAATCGTGTATAGATTCTACACTAAAGTAGCTTCTATACACCAAATTCTATAGTAAAATCGTGGATAGATGCTATATTAAAGTAGCTAGCTTTAACCGTTTAGAAGCTACAGGCAAAAATTTAGAAAATGAGCTAGACAAAAATTCATCGTTTATAATAAAAATTATTCAAAAATAAGTTACATTTAACAGCCCGTAACTATTGGAACAGCCTGTATACAAATATCTCTGCTGATGTTTATTATAGAGAATTTCATGTAGATTCCAAATTTGCAACGTACACGTTGCTAGCTTTAAGCGTTTAGAAGAATTATTTAAAAAAATATAAAATATGGCGTAAATTTGTCTTAGTAGGGACATATACCGGTCTTTGGCATCTCGCGGCAGATCAGTGAACTGTTTAAGCGAGGACACCTACTCTTAGTGGGGACACACTCCTAGTAGTTCAGCAGTTTACTGTAAGATGTCACCAGTAGTCGTATTTTAAATTTTTTCTTTTTTGAAGCATCCATACACAAAATAAAATTTTTTTCGGTGCATGGATGCTTCAAGGTAGCATCTATACACCAAAAATATTTTTATTTCTAATATAGATGCTACTTTAAGGTAGCATCTATCCTCCGAAAAAAATTACTCTTTTGTCGAATTTGGGCACCATTTTGTCGTATTTTGCTGAAAATTTCTGATGGTATCAGGATAACAGGAAACAAAAGAGTACTTTTAAGAGTTATTTGCAAAATGATGGGGCACCCTTTTTGTTGAAATTAAAAAGTGTCGGAAGGATCTTTTACACAATTTACGAATCCGTAAAGAACTCTTCTATTTCATGTTACTAATAATAAATAAGACATTTTTAAATTAAAAATATACATTTATTGCAACAATTACATATACATTATTATTACAAAATTAATTATAGTACATATATATACACAATAAATAAACAACAATCATAATTACAACAATTACAAACATTTTATTTGTATTACAAGCCAAAAGGAAAGGAAATAAATGTGTAGAACAATACAATAACATTTTATTATTACAATTATACAAATACAAGTTACTAACAGTCTAGAATTAACGGAAGGGGCACTGGGGTACACGGAGGGGTACTTTAGTTGAAGAGGAATCCATGACGTAGATTCTTTTAAGTTCTCCAGGGCTGAAATCCAACGGTGGAAGTCCGCGCCTCTCGTCTCCAAGTTTCTCAGCATCTCTGGTCAACAGCAGCTCGTCTCCACACATCTGAAATTTATCAGAAACATTAATTTATATGTTAACAATTAATAACAGTTAATAATTTAATATTTATAAATACAATTTAAAAAAGATACAAATTTTCAAAATACGACTGGTAAAATTATGTGTAAGATTACATTTATACTCAAATATTGTTTGAAACAATAATTTTAAATGAAATATTAGCTTAAATGTTATTTTAAATATAATAATAACGATTATGGATACCAATGATGTATAGTTTATATAGACTAGATTATTTTAAAGAGCGGTGCGTTAGCCGAATGTTTGCAGGTTGAATAGTACATTTTAACCTCAAATTTAAATGTCAAACCAATTATTTATATTAAAAAATAAATGTTTTCTGGCTTGTTTTAAGTATAAATAAATGATTTTCATTTAATTTTATGTGGTTCCTATAAATTTCAGCCGGATACATAACCAAATAAAAGTTTTAATGTTTTGGAAGAGTTGTGAAAAATACGCAACTGGAGTAATTTTACAAATATTGAAATAAAACTTTATCCAGACTGTTTTAACATTTGAAAATGAGGTAATTTATATTTTAAACCCTGTAGAACACGTTTATTACATTGACAACCCTTAATTTCAACCCCAAATACCCAAAAAAAGGATGTAAACTTCAATAAACTCAAAACAAATTTTCCGCCAAATTCTTAAATTACAAATTCGTTGATAACTTTTAAAATAATATATTTTAACGGTTCAAAAGTTTGTATAATATATAAAAAAACATCACAGATTTCATTTTTCGCAATATTAACCCTTAATTTTAACCCTATATATCTAAAAATTAGTTGTAAACTTCATATAACCTCAAAAATTTCAACACAAATGTTTTGCCGTGTTCGCAAATTACAAATTCGTTCATAACTTGTAAAATAATGAATTTTAACGGTTCAAAAGTTGGTATAATACATAAAAAAACATCATAGATTTCATTTTTCACACTGTAAACCCTTAATTTCAACCCTAAATACCCTAAAAATAGATGCAAACTTCATATAACCACAAAAATTACAACACAAATTTCCTGGCGTGTTCCCAAATTACAAATTCATTAATATCTTTTAAAATAATGAATATTAATGCTTGAAAACTTCACCCCCGATGTAAAAAACCCCACAGATTTCATTTCTCGCATTGCCACACCCAAATAGTTACTTCTAACACCCAAAAATGGGTGCGGAAGTCACTTGTCTTACCTACCGCATTTGAAGATATTTCCTGACGTGTTCCCAAATTACAAATTCATTAATATCTCTTAAAATAATGAATATTAATGCTTGAAAACTTCACCCCCTATGTAAAAAACCCCACAGATTTCATTTTTCATATCGCCACACCCAAATTTCTATTTATAACACCCAAAAATGGGTTCTAAAGTTATTTTTCTTACCTTGCCGAATCCATCTCAGAAATACTTCTTTATTTGTATTAGACTTCTGTACAAAATCAACAAATATATTTTACACCCATAAAAGGGTGTTTTATATTATATTTATTTATATCTTACACATAAAGTTACATGAAGCGAATTAATAATATACAGTAAACATATTATAAAAATATATTTAATTTTAGGAACAATAAATAAATTGCATATCAGAAATCATTAAAAAAATGGGTTGAGGACTGGGTTTAGGGTTTTTCAAATAATACAAAACCCACTTACTTCTTTTTCTTATTCTTCTTTCGATTTTTTGCCGCGCTTTCTTCTTTAGCAGCAGATACATCATTTTGACTGTAAAGATTGTTTAAAAAGTTTTCCAAGTCCTCCTCGCGGTTTTTTTTGCGGGGCCCCGCGGGACTTTGCCCCAAATTGGGACTCTGCTGGGCTTGTTTGCCCAAAACGATGCGATATTGAACGTTGTGGGAATTCGGGCGGAGGTGTTTTAAGTTTTTTCTTTGACATCCGGCCCAGTCGGTAATATCGTAAACGCTGCCGTCCATACACGCGTAGTAATGCCACAGGAAGCCCCAACATGTCGCTTCGGCCCAAATGTCACCCTAACAAAAGATATTTTAATGTTTAACACAAATGACTGTTTTCACTCACTTCTTTAGCTGAGTGGTGTATCTTGCACTGCGAACACATTCTAGCTGCGTAACACGGTCTTTCCACAGCCACCCTACGATGCCGTTTATTGCAATTCGTGCATCGAATTGTATTCGCAGCGTATTCCATTTTCTGGTGTAATTGTGACAATAAATCGTTTAATTCTGACCAAGCTTGTTCGACCTGATGCGATTCTGCCACTTTGCGATCGTAAGATTGACGCCGTTCCTGAAATTAAAGTCAGTTATAGTTGAAAAACGCGCGAAATCGCTCAAACTTACAGGTTCCCCAATTATGTCGAACGCGTGAACTAAAATTTTGAACGCCTCTTCGGCCCCTGGTTGCGGGTTTTTGTCAGGATGGACCAAAAAAGCTTGTCGCTTGTAATATCTTTTAATGTCGTCGTCGGTACAGTCAGCCCGAACACCTAAAATGCTGAAAAAATGGACATAAATATTTTTATTTGGTTATAAATCATTTATTTATACTTAAAATTAGTCGAAAATTAGTCTGACTTACCGACAGAGTCAGTTATGTCAAACATAGTTCAAGAGTTTTGGCGCTGTACACCAGCCGAATGTTTTTGAGACGTACACAACTTTTAACCTCAAATTTCAGCTGTCACATTATTATTTTCAATAAAAAATAAATATGTTTGATTAATTTTAAGTATAAATAAATGATTTCCAGTTAATTTTATGTATTTCCTATAAATTTCAGCCTGTTTTATAATCAAATAAATGTTTTGATGTTTTGGAAGAATTGCGAAATATCGGAAAGGATGTCATCTTACAAATATTAAAATAAAACTTTGTCCAAACGGATTTAAAGTTTGAAAATGAGTTAATTTATATTTTAAACCTCGTAGAATACGAATTTAGTGTTAATTTCAAAATAAATTAAACCGTTGAGGAGTTATAAGTAAAATAAAATTCATTTTTTCTTTGGGTTTTTTTCCGAAATTTCGCTCCTATTTTGCGCAATCCCTAAGGCCTTTTTGACACTTTTAAAATATTAATATATATCAAATCGACCCTCCAGAGTTCATTTCTGCAAGAATTAACACCTAATCTTCAACCAAAATCGAGATATTGACTTGTTTTTAACCTCACATTTTTAGCCAAAAATGTACAATTTTTGAACCCGGATTTGAGACGTTTTGAACCGAAAATTTAACCACTTTTATACCGGAATTATAAAAATCAACCCTCTTAAGTTTATTTTTACACAAATAAACACTAAAATCCTGTTGTACGGGGTTAAAATATTACATTATTTCCATTTTTACGTATAGAATTTGTAACCTCAAATTTCAGCTGTCAAATTAATATTTTCATTCAAAAATAAATGTTTGATTCATTTAAAGTATAAATAAATGATTTCCAGTTAATTTTATGTGTTTCCTGTAAATTTAAACCCGTTTTATAATCAAATAAAAGTTTAGACGTTTTGGAAAAATTGCGAAATGGGTGTCATCGTAAAAATATTAAAATAAAACAGTCCAAACGTTTATAAAGTATGCAAATGAGGTAATTTATAATTTAAACCTCGTAGAACACGAATTTGGAACTTAAAATTAGTCAAAAACATTAATTTTTTAAAATAAATTAAGTCTGACTTACCGACAGAGTCAGTTATGTCAAACATAGTTCAAGAGTTTTGGCGCTGTACACCAGCCCAATGTTTTTGAGACGTACACAATTTTTAACCTCAAATTTCAGCTGTCACATTATTATTTTCATTAAAAAATAAACATGTTCGATTAATTTTAAGTATGAATAAATGATTTCCAGTTAATTTTATGTGTTTCCTGTAAATTTCAGCCCGGTACAAACTCAAATAAAAGTTTTGATGTTTTGGAAGATTTGCGAAATATTCCAAACGATTTTAAAGTTTACAAATGAGTTAATTTATAAATTAAACCCCGTAGAACACGAATTTGACGCAATTAACACTGTAATATCAATAATATGTGCGCTATTTGATCATAAACTAACCTGTACGGATCTTTGCCTTTACAGGCCAGAAGTCTTTTCATCGCTTCTTCTCCTGTTGTCGGCATATTAATATTATGTTCTAGGCCGCTGTTCAGCCATGATTTCGGGTCTGAATCTTGTCGATTTTCGGTATTTTTCCATTTATTCCAAAAAGCAAACCGACTGTTACCTAAAGTTTTGTCTATGTACGTAGCGAGTTTCGTAAATATTTTTACTCGCTTCAACAAAGATATAACATTTTGTGATATAGTTTTTGAATAAATTAATAAATTATCCCATAATAATGTGCCTCTGTAATGTATAAATAGTTTAAAATGCAACAAAAACACAATTTTTGAAAGAAACATAACCACAATTTTTCAGCTGTCAAATTATTATTCAAGCTGTCAAATTAACATTATTAAACATTTTTAAAGGAAAATCTAAATGATTAATGCAATATTTACGTTAAATAAATCATTTTTACTTACAAATCTCGGCCTAGATGAGCGCTCATACTAAATATATCAGAAACTAGATTCAAAAACCAAATCAAACACCCTAAAACAATTTTTGACCATCTGCTTATATAATGCTGGACATTGCGGCCAAAAATTCCTGAAAAAAAATAATTTTGTCCATTTTTGACACAAAACTGCACAAAACAAAAACGTCAAAAAAACAACGGTCACTTTGATTCACTCACCGAAAGAACTGTTGATATATTCTTTTTTTCGAATTCGTTGCGCCCGTTTTGCACTCGGAGGCGATTTTTCCGTGAATTTATTTTGCCGTGCACTGTTCGTCCTCGGTTCTTTAACTGTAAATGATAATTATGCATTTTATCGCGTCAAATTTGCTGTATCATAAATTACATAACCTATAAGTGATTCTAACCTTTTTTGGGTTTGTTGATTTTCTCTTCATTTTTGACATTATCGCTGTCTATCTCATTTTCGGTCCATTGACAACCGATATTTGAGTCTTGAAACGATTTTCGCGGCTTTTCAGGCTTGACAGCTTCCTTTTTATTTTTTTTAACTTTTAGGTTATTTTGTGATTCGTTTATATCATTTTTTATATAATCTTTTTCACAAACATCATCTAACGATACCCATTTTCGACTTAGATTAACTTTTTCTGATTGATTCTTATCGAAATCTTTTTTATCGGATGTGTTTTGTCTTAGTTTTGTTATTGTTTTTGTTTTCTTCAACTGATTGTGTTTTTTATTTGTGATTGTTTCGATTTTCTCTTGTTTTGGCGGCACAGATTTTGTTAAAATATCTGAATACGTCGGTCTCATTGGTTTTACTTCAGCGATTTGCTTTTGTTTTTTCACTGTTTTTAATTTGTGGTTAGGATTTTCGACTTCTTGACAGTTTTGCCCAACGTTTTCGAAAAAATTTGATGTGTTGATAGTCCCAAATGGACTATAAGTGCCATTAGTGTTTGGGGTCCAATTTCCCACTAAATTTTCGATTAAATGAGTTCTATTTTGTATAGGGACGTTTTGGTTAATAAACACATCATTTTGAGATTGATTGTTGTATTCTCTTTGAATATAATTCGTCATGACAAATTGAGGGTTAGGATAAACAACGAAATTATTCGAATTTAGCTTTTCAAAAGAATTATTTGGCATGTCAGGGACGAATATCGAGTTTTGAGGGATGTAATTATAGTTTTGAGGGACAAAACGATTGTCAAAACTTAAATTTTCAGGGGTCCGAGGTGTAAAATGTACGAAAGGATTTTGAGGCATTTGATTTTGGGGAAATTCCCCCCAAATATGTGCGTCATTTGGCGTGGGAGGGGGCGTAAAACCTAACTGAATATATTGACCGTCAGAATTTTGTAAATCAGCTGTCATATGTTCAATTATTTGTTCCACAGTGCCGTTAGATGCTTTTTTGTCACTCATTTTTAAGCACACTTATTTTTAGGTTATATTACGTGTTACACTTAATTTATGGTTATTAATTTATTGTTTAATTGTATATTAAATGTTTATATTTATGTCAAAAGATTAAAATAAATGTTTTTCACACACATATACACATAAAGCCATTTTGTATACGACAGATTTGACAGGAGTACTACGTTTACATTTGACTAACTTTAAACAAGAAATTAGCTGCGTTTATTTCAAAAAATATGTAAATATATATTAATATATTGAAAATCATACATACATTATTAATATTTTAATATAAAACAACTATTATTTCCATTTAAAATATAAAAATTAAACAAATCAATGTTGCCAATGTTTTTTAACTCCAAAGACATCCATTTTATTTTGTTTATAACTCCTAAACGGTTTAAATTATCGCCAAATTAACACGAAATTCGTGTTCTACGAGGTTTAAAATATAATTCAACTCAATTCCATATTTTAAAAATGTCTGCATAATGTTTTATTTAAATTTATTAAATGATGCCCGTTATGAATTTCTCGCAATTCTTCCGAACGATTTAAACGTTTATTTGGTTATGAAACTGGCTGAAATTTACAGGAAATACATAAAACTAACTGAAAATCATTTATTTATATTTAAAATTAGTCGAAAATGTTGATTTTTGAATGAAAATATTGTGTAAGTTTCGAAAAAATCAGCTGGTTTACAGCGCCAAAATGGTGGAACTATATTTGACATGACAGACTCTGTCGGTAAGGCAGTTCAATAATTATTTCAATATTAATGTTTATTATTAATTTAGTGTTTAATTGTATAATAAATGTTTTTATTTATGTTAAAAGATTAAAAAATATAAAACAACAATTATTTCCATTTAAAATATAAAAATTAAACAAATATATTAGTGTTGCCAATGTTTTTAACCCCAAAAACATGCATTGTATTTTGTTCATAACTCCTGAACGGTTTAAATTATCTTCAAATTAACACAAAATTCGTGTTCTACGGGGTTTAATATATAAATTAACTCAATTCCAAATTTTAAAACTGTCTGGACAAAGTTTTATTTAAATATTTCTAAGACAGTTTTTCATAAAATTGGCAACACTAGAATATATTCGAATTCAATACAACGAATATAGCCGTATATTCGACCGTTACATCCAAATGTAAACGTTACACATCTCAGTTCAAATTTAAACTTTATAACGGTTAGACAGTCATCAACATTGTTTATAACGAATACAAATATAATAATTATTAACAAAATGGATCCGTTTCAAACGCCAAATCGATTGAACGCGCAAAAAGATAAAGTGAACACAAAACACAAGCAAAATTCTAGTCCATTTTGTATGTTACCAAATCAAACAACACCCCCATCGCGTTTTATAAAAATTAAAAACCCATTTAAAGCCGCTTTAGACGAACATTTACACAAACACATCTTCAGGTGAGTTTTGTCAACATTTCGGGTTTATTTCGCGTTTTTTTTTACGTTGTGGCGATTTTAGTCCGTCAGTTTTTCAAGATATGAATACACCTAAATCTAGTGACAAGTTTAAGTGGTCTATTGATGATGTAGCTGAATTAAAACCGGCTAATATTGACGTAAATACGATTTCGCAATTTGAGCAGTCGAGTTCTGAAGATGATGTTGAAGTACAAGCAAAAATTGAAAGGTAAGATGTTTAATTATGTATTTTGAGTGCTAATTTTAAGTTCTACAAGGTTTTTTTTATAAGAAAACATCGGAAAATGAACGAAAAGTTGGTTAAAACATCGCGAATTTAGGTTAGAAAAATGTATTGTTTATATATATTTTATGCAATAACAAATTGTTTATATGTTTTGTAAGTTTTTTAATAATATATTTTAATAAATATATGCACATTTAACACTAAATTAATAATAAACAATAATATTGTAATAATTATTAAACTGCCTTACCGACAGAGTCTGTCATGTCAAATATAGTTCCGCCATTTTGGCGCTGTAAACCATCTGATTGTTTTCGAAACTTACACAATATTTTCATTAATAAATCAACATTTTCGACTAATTTTAAATATAAATAAATGATTTTCAGTTAATTTTATGTGTTTCCTGTAAATTTCAACCAGTTTTATAACCAAATAAAAGTTTTAATCTTTCGGAAGAATTGCGAAAAATTCGTAACGGGCATCATTTTATAAATTTAAATAAAACATTATCCAGACATTTTTAAAATATGAAATTAAGTTGATATATATTTTAAACCCCGTAGAACACGAATATCGTGTTAATTTGAACAAAATTTAAACCGTTCAGGAATTGTAAGCAAAATAAAATGAATGTTTTTAGTGCAAATTTTGTCAAAATTTCGCCCCTATTTTCTGAAATCCCTAAGGCCTTTTTGACACTTTTAAAATATTAATATATCAAATCGACCATCCAGAGTTCGTTTTTGCAAGAATTAACAATCTATCTTTAACTGAAATGGAGATATTGATCGGGTTTTAACCTCACATTTTTAACCAAAAATGTACAATTTTTGAACCCGGGTTTGCCAAGTTTTTAACCGGAAATTTAACCACTTTTATACCGGAAATTTATAAATTAACCTTCTAAAGTTCATTTTTACAAGAATAAACATTCTATCTTTAATTTTTGACGTGATATTAAACAATATTTTATAGTTTATTTAACGGGATTTATAACCAAAAACTTATCCCGGTTTTTTACAATTCCTAAAGCCTTTTAGGCACTTGTAATTTATTTATTTATAAAATAAACCTTGTAGATTCCATTTTTACAACTTTTAACGTCGTATCTTTAATGAGATTAGAGTTACAAACATTTTTACATACATTTGAAAGTTTTAATGATTTCTACCCGTTTTTGGGTGTGAAAAAACAGATATTTCAGCGAAACCCACGTAGTTGAAAGCCCGATGACTCAAGAGGGGGCCCAGGCCCCACTTTTAGTGGGGAGTTCGCCACTCGCAAAGATCGTAGAAGAAAAAGAATCAAACACAGGTTTTTTATTAAATTTCATGAATTTTTTTGAGGTTAATATGAAATATTTATTTCAGTTTGGACCCAAACTGTGTTGAGCTTGCCTCCAAAGCTTCCTGAAGCTTTGGAGAAAGCTCTCCTACCTTATTTCACATTCACAGACGATCAGAAGCGACAATCAGTCGATTTAAACTCTTCTTTGTGTCGCAGATTGTTTCATTTTGAGTCAGAACCCGAAAAAGATTTTTCTGAAGACTCAATTCATTCAGAAATTTCAGAAATAGGGTCTCCCTTTAATGAGGTATTCAAAAATTATGCTACATAACCCTGAAGAGCATATCTTTAAAATATTTCGAGATAATTAATGTTTCCATGCCCATTTTTAGGTTCAGGATAGCGATAAACGCAAAAGAACTTACGGCTCATCCCCTGAAGTTGATCTAGTGTTGAGCCCTTCAGATTTGAGCCCCATACCAAGCTCAACCCCTCGAAAATTGAGCAATTGTCCAATATCGCCCATTACAATCAATTTATCAAATGTTCAATGTCGCAACGGGGCGGAAAGTGATTCATTATCGCCCTTGGGCGTTAAATTAACCAGTCAACGGTTGAATTTATCAAAAACATCTAGTGGGCATATGAGTGTTGACAATTCTTTCAATATGGCGCCCGAGAACGAATTCAATGTTGGGGATCAAACAAATTTGAGCGGTAAGCCAAAAAGTCTTTAATTTTTGAGATATAACCTCAAATTTTTATTTTAGATTCGCCATTACAACAAATGGATTCCTCGTGTAACTGGGACTTAGAAAATAATAGTGTTTCAATCCTGGGGCGAAGCTCCCGCCGGAGTTTATTTGAGACTCGAAATGAGACCAAAAACGAAGAAAAAATGGATATTTCTAACCTACAAACGCCCAAATCGAAAATATTGAATTCCCAGCGTAAAAATCTCTCAAATTCGTTCAAATTTGAGAGTTTAAGTGACGATGAGACTTTTTTCGACTTTGAAAAAGACCGAAAATTGAGAAAATTTTTCCATGAAGTCTCAAAAATGGAGGAAAACTCTCACACGTCTCAAAATTCGCAAGATGTAGGTTATGGGTCTGAATTGAGCCAAAACAGCCATGAGAATATATTTGCGTCTACTCCAAGCAAAAAATATTTTGAGACTTTTGAGACCATGAAATAAATCAAATTTTGTATAATAAATATTTTTTTTTAGGTTAAATTCGTTGTAAATATCGACTTTCATTTATTTCTCTGTCATTTTGTCGTTTGTTTTAAGGGATTTCATTTGTTTTATACGCTTATATTTTGTTTTAATATATGACTGATTTTGTATTGTTTAAGGCTAAGTGCAATTTATAAATAAATAAAAAAACACTGTTTATTTCATTTGTTTTATTGGTTATATAAATACTTCATTTGTTTTTACCTGCTACTGGATTGGATGGTCAAAACGGAAATGGCTTTGGCGATGTTTCCGGTTGTATTTATGTTGGATTTAATACCCAAAATGAACGTTTTTTCCAAAATTCTCGGCGCGTGTTCTGAAAAATATTTTGAAATGTATCTCAAAAACTATTAAAGATAAAGTGTTAATTATATAAAAAATGAACTCTACAGGGTTCATTTAATATATAAATATATTAAAACTGTCAAAAAGTCCTTAAGAAAACAAAAAAAAAACATCCACCAAAACGCATATTTTGCACAAAAAACACAAAATTCAAACACAGTTTTCTTCAATTTTTAACCGTAAATTTAACCACTTTAACATATTAATATACCAAA
The DNA here is from genome assembly GCA_963082715.1 of Harpalus rubripes. Lineage (NCBI taxonomy): Eukaryota > Metazoa > Arthropoda > Insecta > Coleoptera > Carabidae > Harpalus > Harpalus rubripes. Next base: position 26,416,479 of record OY720466.1, on the reverse strand, counting down.
TCAACCCCCCACAGTTCATTTTTGCAAGAATTATCACTTTATCTTTTACAATTTTTGAGTTATTATCACTTTAGTTACCTTGTAAACACACGACATATTCGGGAAGTCTCTCCAAAATCCCGTTCACAATTTCTGGATTTTTGCTGTCCAAAGCTTGCAATACGGCCCCTAAAATAGCGTTGGGGGGCCCCAAGTCAACGCCCGGACGGTATTTGAGGTGTTTCAACAAAAGTATGTGCCCCAAATTGCGAACTTGAGATGACGGCGAAAGTATTAATTGACATAATAAAGACACGATGTTATCCAATAAATATTGCCGGCGATTCGTTAATTGATCTATATCTTGAAGAATCGTAGGTAGTTCTGTTAAAAAAATAAACTGTCAACTCTAAATACTCTAAAATTAGGCGCCAAATAATTGATACCAATGATGTAGTTTATCTAGACTAGATTATTTTAACGAGCGGTGCGTTAGCCGAATATTCTGCATATTTTTGACTTGTATGTTTGAAAATGAGTCAATTTATATTTTAAGACCTGTAGAACACGTTTTTTATATTGTTAACCCTTAATTTCAACCCTAAATACCCCAAAAAAGGTGCAAACTTCAATAAACTCAAAACAAATTTTCCGCCATATTGTTAAGTTACAAATTGTTTCATAACGTTTAAAATAATTAATTTCAACGGTTCAAAACTTTGTATAATATACAAAAAACATCACAATTTCATTTTTCACACTGTTAACCCTTAATTTCAACCCTAAATACCCAAAAATTAGGTGCAAACTTCATATAACCACAAAAATTACAACACAAATTTTCCGCCGTGTTCCCAAATTACAAATTCATTAATATCTTCTAAAATAATAAATATCATTGCTTAAAAACTTTAATACTTATGTATTAAAACCCACAGATTTCATTTTTCACAATCCCGCACACAAATTTCCATTCCTAAAACCCAAAAATGGGGCTGGAAGTCAATATTACCGAACCAATGGATTCATGTGTTTATTTTACAAATTGCAGCTCAAAAAAGTATTTTCTATATTGTTATGAAAAAATTAGAAGATATGTAGACTTACCACATATTTTTTTAACACTTTATACACAAATAAATTAAAATAATTATAGTTTTAACAGAAACACATGTTTACTTCGAGTGACAGTTCACGCAAGATGGCCGTGACAATGTTGCCAATCGTTTGGCACAAAATTTCATTAAAATATACGGATTTAAGCGATGCAAAAATGAGAAATTTTATATTTAAACTCCGTAGAACATGTTTATTACACTATCAACCCTAAATATCCAAAAAAGGGTGTATATCTAATTCGTTTTGACTGGATTTAAAACTGCCTTACCGACAGAGATAAAATGTCAAACATAGTTCGAGCATTTTGGCGCTGTAAACCACCCGATGTTTTTGAGATGTACATGATATTTAACCTCATTTTTCAGCTGTCACATTAATATTTTCATTAAATAATAAACGTCTTTGACTATAAGTATAAATAAATGATTTTCAGTTAATTTTACGTGTTTCCTGTAAATTTCAGCTGGATTTGTAACCAAATAAAAGTTTTGATGTTTTGGAAGGATCGCAGTACATTTGGAAGAGGCGTCATTTTACAAATATTCAAATTAAACTTTGTCTAGACAGTTTTAAAGTTTGAAAATGAGTCAATTTATATTTTAAACCCCGTAGAACACGTTTTTTTATATTGTTAACCCTTAATTTCAACCCTAAATACCCAAAAAAAATGATGCAAACTTCAATAAACTCAAAACAATTTTTCCGTCAAATTCTTAAGTTACAAATTCGTTCATAACTTTTAAAATAATGAATTTTAACGGTTTAAAAGATTGTATAATATTTAAAAAACATCACAGATTTCATTTTTTGTACTGTCAACCCTTAATTTCATCCATAAATACCCTAAAAATAGGTGCAAACTACATTTAACCCCAAAAATTGCAACACAAATTTTCTGGCGTGTTCCCAAATTACAAATTCGTTCATAACTTTTAAAATAATGAATTTTAACGGTTTAAAAGATTTTATAATATTTAAAAAACATCACAGATTTCATTTTTCGTACTGCCAACCCTTAATTTCATCCGCAAATACCCTAAAAATAGGTGCAAACTACGTATAACCCCAAAAATTGCAACACAAATTTTCTGACGTGTTCCCAAATTACAAATTCATTAATATCTTTTAAAATAATGAATATTAATACTTGAAAACTTTATCACCTATGTAGAAAACTCCAAAGATTTCATTTTTCACACAGCCATACCCAAATTCGCTCTCCTAACACCCAAATATGGGTCATAAAGTCATATTATATTTCAACCTACCGTCATCTTGAAGTCGGGCCAAACTATGTATCAAATTATTCCAATTTTGGGGCAAAGGCTCCGGACTGGGGGCCCTTGCAACAGCCACAAGTATTTCGCCCCCTTCCGAAGGCTCTATCAACGAATTTTCTTCTTTTGGTAAAGATATACTTGACATTAAAGTCCGTAATGGACGTAAGTTTGAATACGTCATATGAAGATTACTGCAATACCGACAATGTTTCGCGCTCATTAAAGTCGACTTTAAAGCCGATTTATACTCACTTTAACAGATGGGCATGTTGTTGGAGATATTTTAAAGCCCTGTTAGCATCATACGATATATAATTCTGCAACAAATTCACAAATTTTCCTAAAAGATGTTGCAATTCTTTCACTTGACCATGAATCTAACAACAGCGAAAATTAGTCACTTTTACCGGTAAATGTCACGTTATATTACTTTAAATAATGAGAAATATGCCATTAGAATGCCTTCTAGACTGTCCTGGTATTCTATGTCGAAAATAATCGGCTGTAAAAGTTCTGTAATACCTAATATTTGTACGAATAAATTCAGATGATTTCTAAATTTAAAAAAGTTAAAAGCTAAGTGGCTACGGCCTTTAAGGCTAGCTGAAATCATGTTTAATTGCCTTAGCACTAAATTGGGATGAGACGACGCCATTTTGCGCGCCAAAAGTTCGTATTCATGCGACTTTTTTTGCCAATCTTTATACCTAGGAGTTGACGCCAAAGCCGTAAAGAGGTTATGTGTAATTTTGTCGATAATCGACGTTGACGACTCAGTTATTTTCGAGTCGATTTTTATGTGTCTGGGAAGTTTTTGAACAACTTTAGGTATTTTCATGTATAAAAGAAGCAAAAACTGTTGAGAAATTTCAACTTTCAAATCTGTTTCGCACGAATCGATGTGTATAACCTAAAAATTTTACGTCAAACACAAGTGTCACAATTATATTATTATAAAAACCTCAGAATCATTGTTGTCATTATTATTTTGCATGATTTGTAATAAATGATCGATGATTATATCCAAAAAATTGTGATTTTCGAATGATTGCAACAATAACGGTAATCTATCTTCGATTTTTTGTATTCTAACCTCAAAATTATTAATATTTTGCGCTTCTTGTAATATATAATCGACTAATACTAATATCTGATAATAAAACAAACATTTTTATGTGTAAAATATTTAAATATTTCATTTTTCAAACCTACCTGGTTGTTGGTCAACTGTAAAACATTTTCTGACTTGTAGTTCTTTGGCGTGAATTTATCCCTACCTTGCCACAATTTCGGGTTGCATGTTAATGCCCATAAAAAGTCTAAAACTAATCCGGGTTCGAATTTGTTCAAAGAATTTCGCGATAACAACAAAAAAACACAATTGTATAAAGCGCGCCAAGACACACGATGTGTCAACAATGTCAATAAATAAGGCCTAAATGACGTCTTTTCGTTTAAATTTGTTTCGTTTTTGCTGAAAAGTAATTCCATCTAAAAATAAAACACATTTTTGTCGCATTTAAAACAAGTTTTTAAAAGGGGGGGAGTTGTAACAATTCATACTAACCTCCAAATCTGGAACACTGGATATTATTTCCATTTCTAATTCCGCTATCCAATCGACCAGTAACCCTGTCCTTTTAAAATTATTATTTCGAATATCGAACATTAATAATTTGCACAAACTTTCGACCAAAAATTCATTTTGCGAATTTTCCAACGACTTTTCGACTAATGTTTTTGTTGTTCTTTCGAGAGAAACTAAATCAGTTTGGCCTAAAACTGTCAAAAAAGTGTAAATTTGAAGGAATTAATGTTTAATATTTACCTTCGAAGACATTTTCCGACGAAATTTTCTTTGTTTGTCCAGTGATTTTCTTTTGTTTTCGCAAATATTGGGACAAAATTTCACCCAACGAGCATTTTTTGGCCCCTATCAACGACAATAAAGTCTGGGAGAGGTTAAATATTTGCTCTTGATATATTTTGGAGGTTATAATTAACCTAAATAAATTCGAAGAAAAAAATTCTTCCCGTAACAGACAAGATATGAACTCGGAACTTTGTAGAGATGAAATGAAATATTCTAAAAGTGTTTTTAAGAGTTTTTTAGCGCTGAATTTATTGTTGATTTCTTTGGAAATGTTCTAAAAATAAAATAAGACTATAAATATCGCTAGTCCGTATACTTATGGTACATATTACCCTTAATAAATTGCTAAAATTTCGTTCTAAGTCGCCATCAAAATGAGACTTCAAAAAAATTGCGTTTAAAAGCATAACAACTGTATTTGTATTCATTGCTCTTCGATCGATTTTTTGCAAATTCGATGGAAATTTTTCTCGACTAACATCAGAATCGATTATATTTTCATCTGAAATTAAAATATTACTCGAAATATTTCCCTAAAACAATTTTAAGTTTAGTGATTTTTTACCTGGTAATTTTGGCTCCTGCAGTTGCAAGACCTGTACGAACGTGTTGCCACCTGTTGCTCCTCGTCTGTGTTGAACTTCGACAAGTTGAGCCATGTAGCATTTGTCTAAAACGGCCTCTCCGACCGAATTTTGGTCTATTGTAACCGCTTGGTCTAACATACTCAATAGTTTACTGAAAAATGGATATCTCAAAAATTGTTCGAGATATTGTTGAAATTATTTCAATTTTGAATTATACAAAGTTGAATTGTATATAAATGATGTCAAATTGGTTAAATTTTGGGTTAAAATGACCCTCAGGGCCTAGATACACTCCTTGCGGCACGCCTTTATTTGTACGAAACTTTAACGCATTTTATATTGCAAAAACAAATATATCTTTAATAATTTCTGAGTTATACTAACCTCATACTAGAAACAGGAATGCCGAAACTTTGAATAAATAAAACGAGTTGTGACGGCTCTAAATTAACTAAAGCTGCGTCTACAAGTCTCGCTTCAGAACTCCGTATCATCCTAAGCTTCAGCCAATCAGGAATGAGCAAGGCCTCCTCGGATGTGTCGACCAAAAAGGCCTTAGGAGGTTCGCTAGTCTCAGGGAACCAAGTTTCCAAAAGAGACGAAAATAAATCCGGATCTGTCGGAAAAATTGATTGTAAATCGTTTTTCGGAACTCCAAAAGCCTTTTTGGCATTTTAAAATCATCAAAAACACATAAAATTAACTGGAAATTATTTATTTATACTCTGACTTACCGACAGAGTCTGTTATGTCAAACATAGTTCAAGCGTTTTGGCGCTGTACACCAGCCGGATGTTTTTGGGACGTACACAATTTTTAACCTCATATTTCAGCTGTCAAATTAATATTTTTATTAAAAAATCAATATGTTCAATTAATTTAAAGTACAAATAAATGATTTCCAGTTAATTTTATGTGTTTCCTGTAAATTTCAGCCAGTTTTATAACCAAATAAAAGTTTTGATGTTTTGGAAGAATTGCGAAATATTCCCAATGGGTGACATTTTAGAAATATTAAAATAAAATTTTGTCCAAACGGTTTTAAAGTTTGAAAATGAGTTGATTTATATTTTAAACCCCGTAGAACACGAATTTAGTGTTAATTTGAAGATAAATTAAACCGTTGGGGAGTTATAAGTAAAATAAAATGCATTATTTTGGGGCAATTTTTTCCAAAATTTCCCGCTAATAAAATCCTAATCTTTGTCAAAAGTTGGGCCCCAATTTGAAACTTTGGCTCCTTAGCCTCAAGGGCTGTTTGCGAGGCGAGTTTTCCCCCCTCATGGACCCGTTTGCCTTTTTGTTGGGCCCCATTTTACCACATATTTGTAATTCGCGCGCAAAGTTTAATTTACGTTTTACGATTTGTTTCTTCTCGCGTTTTTTGAGTGTGGAGCGCCTTGTGGAGGCCCCACTGGTAGCGCTTTCGCGTCGAAAGGGGCAAGGGGGCCCTACGGGCGGGTTCGGACTGCCTGCGGCCCCCCACAGACACGGGGGCAGAATGCTTTTTCGATAATTGTTGTGGAGAAAAACTAAAAAAAGTTAGGCTGTATTTTGGGGCGTAGCGCTGATATGAATAAAAATAGGGCCCCAATTTTATCAAATTTGCATTAATTTTATGTTTAGGGTGTGAGGCCCACCCGTATTGGGGCCCAACCGCGAGAAATCGTCGACAGAACTGCGCGTTTTTAATTTACGTTTTGTTTCTTTGTTGATTTTTGTGTGGAGCGCCTTGTGGAGGCCCCACTGGTAGTGCTTTCGCGTCGAGGGTGGCAAGGGGGCCCTACGGGCGGGTTCGGAGCGCCTGCGGCCCCCCACAGACACGGGGGCAGAGCGCTTTTTGATAAATTGTTGTTGAGAGAAACCAAAAAAAAAGTTAGGTTGTATTTTGGGGCGTAACGCCGATACCAATAAAAATAGGGCCCCAATTTTATCAAATTTGAATTGTACAAGGTTTGTTTTATATATTTACATCAAAAAGTTATTAAATAGTTGTTTATAGAACCTGGAAAACTGGGTTCAAATAAGTTTTAACCTTAAATTTTCGGGAAAAATATACAAGTTTTAAGGCTGTTATTTGGTATTTTTAAGGTCTTTTTGGCACTTTTAAAATGTTAATATATCAAATCGACCCTCCCGAGTTCATTTCTGCAAGAATTAACACTCTATCTTTAACAGATTTTGAGATATTGACCGGTTTTTAACCTCACTTTTTTAACCAAAAATGTACAATTTTTGAACCCGGATTTGAGACGTTTTTAACCGTAAATTTAACCACTTTTATGCCGGAATTATACAAATCAACCCTCTAAATTATATTTTTACAAAAATAAACACTAAAATCGTGTTGTACGGGGTTAAAATATTACATTATTTCCATTTTTACTTACCCAATCCAGGGCCGTACGTCAGCAAAATTATCATAGCATGAACCACTAAAATATGCATCGTACATTCTTCCCCCGTCGACCACTGAATTAAAATTTGTTCTTGGCTTTCAGACCAGGGTACAGTCTCTTGTTTTGGCTCCTTGCACTTGTTCAAAAAATCACTAAACATTTTCACTAAAGCACTCAAAGTTTGCGCGGCCATCTTTGTCACTAATTCACAAATCGGGAGAATATTATTTGTAATTGTTGCACGTTCAACAATCAACTGACTCAAATCCAACACTAAATCCGTCATTTCAGATATTGTATCTTGCTGTGTTTGTTCCGCAAGGAACATAATATATAATGAGATATTCCTCGGGTCTGTTTCAACTTGGCAGGCCTGTCTTAAGGATGTCACAACTAAGGGTCTCAAATTAATAAAATGGGGAAGATTTGGCAGTTTGCCAAGCCAGTTGTTGGAATCTAATTCGTCTGTGTCTGATTCTAAAATTAGTTTCAAACCGCGGATTGCCTGTGCGCGGGTGGGCCCCAAAAGCGCGGTTAATCTCCGTAAAAAATACTCTAAAACTTCAAACGGGGCCGTGACGTCATTGCAAGAATCTGATAATAAATTTTGTAAGTGAGACAAAACTTGGAAATGTTTTTTATGTTTTAAAGTATCGGGTGTTCCGATTAAAAGATATTCGCAAAGACACTGAACTGGTAAATGGCTGAAAAAATAAGGGGGGGCAATGTGACGATGTATATATTAATCGTTTTTTATTATTTACCTCAGCGCTCCGTCGGAATTATGTACTAAATCCGCTAACCAAGGCATATGTTGTGTACTTCCCTGTCTTTGAATAATGTCTAATAAAAAATCTGGGTGTCTCGAACGACATAACAAGTGCCCCATTCTGTGTGTATTGTTCAAAGTGTGTAATTGTTCTAATATAGAAGCTGGAGGCTGTCTGGCATCGCCTATAACACGAATTTAACAAAAATCGTGTTGTACGAGGTTTAACCTATAAATTGACACACTGCCCCCCCTTAAACTGCTTCAATAATAATTTAATCTAAGTTGCAAGCTGTGAACAATTGTTGAATGCGCCAATGTAAGATAACTAACTTCCGGACCCATTTTTGGGTGTTAAACGTGGAAATTTAGGTGTGGCGATATGAAAAATGAAATCTGTATGTTTTTTTACATAGGGGTGAAGTTTTCAAGCATTAATATTCATTATTTTAAAAGATATAAACAAATTTGTAATTTGGGAACACGGCAGAAAATTTGTGTTGTAATTTTTGGGGTTATATGAAGTTTGCACCTATTTTTAGGGTATTTAGGGTTGAAATTAAGGGTAGACAGTACGAAAAATGAAATCTGTGATGTTTTTTATATATTACACCAACTTTTGAACCGTTGAAATAAATTATTTTAAAAGTTATTAACGAATTTGTAACTTAAGAATTTGGCGGAATTTTTTTTTTTGAGGTTATTGAAGTTTGCACCTGTTTTTAGGGTATTTAGGGTTGAAATTAAGGGTTGACAGTACCAAAAATGAAATCTGTGATGTTTTTTATACATTATACCAACTTTTGAACCGTTAAAATAAATTATTTTAAAAGTTATTAACGAATTTGTAACTCAAGAATTTGGCGGAAAATTTGTTTTGAGTTTATTGCAGTTTGCACCCTATTTTTGGGTATTTAGGGTTTAAATTTACAGGAAACACATAAAATTAACTGGTAATCAATTATTTATTCTTAAAACTAGTAGAAAATGTTGATTTTTTTAATTAAAATAATAATTATAAATCTGCCATACCGACAGAGTCTTTGCCGAATGTTTTTGAAACGTACACAATTTTTCACCTGTCATTTTAAATATTTTTATTAAAAATTAATAATTTCTGACTATTTTAAAGTATAAATAAATGATTTTCAGTTAATTTTATGTATTTCCTGTAAATTTCAGCCCGATTCGTCAACAAATAAAAGTTTTACGGAAGAATTATGAAAAAGTCGCAACAGGCGCCATTTTAGATTTAAATAAAAATTTTCCAGACGGTTTAGTTTGAAAATTAATCAATTTATATTTTAAACTCCGTAGAACACGTTTTTTACACTGTGAACCATTAATTTAAACCCTAAATACCCAAAAATATGGTGCAAACTTCAATGAGTTCAAAACAAGTTTTCCGCCAAATTCTTAAATTACAAATTCGTTCATAACTTTTAAAATAATAAATTTTAACGTCTCAAAAGTTTGTATAATATATAAAAAACATCACAGATTTCATTTTTTGTATTGTTAACCCTTAAATTCAACCATAAATATCTAAAAATTAGGTGCAAACTTCATATAACCTCAAAAAACACAACACAAATGGCGGCAAATTAAAAATTCATTAATATCTTTTAAAATAATGAATATTAATGCTTGAAAACTTCATCCCTTATATAAAAAACTCCACAAATTTCATTTTTCATATCCCCACACCCAAATTTTCACTAGAAACACTCAAAAATTGGCCCAAAAGTCACTTATTATATCTTGCCGGATTCGGGTTGTTCAAAGGGGTTATGTGTCAATTTATAGGTTAAGATATTTTATTTTTTTCACCTACCGTGTGGTTTCATTTCCATTAGTTGACTAATCAGTAACGAATTTTGTTCCGTAATAGTTATTTTCGTACTAACGGCCGCTAAATGAGATTCAAATTCTAAAATTTGCTGTTTTTCTAACGCATTCATTTGGAGTTCTTTATTTTTGAGATCCTCAAAAACTTCGCCTGAAATAAGAGACATGTGAGTTCCGTCCCCACTTTAAAAGTGGAGAAAAACCCACCTATTGCACAAGTGGGGGGCGGATAGCTAAAATGGTTAGTAATACACATTTCCATTAACGTCCGTAACATTGGATATTTTTTCCACGCTAAACTGCCAAAAGTTGTAGGGTTATGTGCCGATAACATCAACAACATAACCCAACTTTTCCAATATAGGTTAGAAATGGCTAATTGTGGAGGATTATAACCTTAAAAATCCAAAAACAATTAATTTTAACCCCCAATTTATTATAATTGGGCGCAATTTTTGCAAAAATGAATTCGCAAGGGTCGATTTGTTTATTAACCTTTAAATTCGCGGAAATCTAACCTCAAATATCTCAGAAACCATTAGAGATATTGTTGTTTTTTTTTCAGATTTGAGTTCTACAAGGTTGATTTGTATATTTAAGTTGTAAAAGTGGTTAAATTTTGGGTTAAAAACCACTCAAACCCGGGTTTGAAAATTGTCAAAAAATCAAAAACGATTAATTTTAACCCCAAAATTATGTTAATTATAACTCGTTCACGGTAAAAATAGTGCGTAATTTTTACAAAAATGATGTCTCAAGGGTTGATTTGTTTATTAACCTTAAAATTCGCGTAAATCTAACCTCAAATTATGGAATAAATCCGCCATATTGTTGACATCATTTTGTTGGTTATAAATCGATAAATATCTCAGAAACCATTAGAGATATTGTTGATTTTTTTCCAGATTTGAGTTCTACAAGGTTGATTTGTATATTTAAGTTATAAAAGTGGTTAAATTTTGGGTTAAAAACCATTCAAACCCGGGTTTAAAAATTGTCAAAATAAAATATTTATTTTAACCTCAAAATTATGTTAATTATAACTCGTTCACGGTAAAAATAGGGCGTAATTTTTACAAAAATTGTTTCGCAAGGGTCGATTTATTTGTTAACCTTGAAATTCGCGGAAATCTAACCTCAAATTATGGGATAAATCCGCCATATTGTTGACATCATTTTGTTGGTTATAAATCGACAAATATCTCAAAAACCATTAGAGATATTGTTGATTTTTTTTCAGATTTGAGTTCTACAAGGTTGATTTGTATATCTAAGTTGTAAAAATGGTTAAATTTTGGGTTAAAAACCACTCAAATCCGGGTTTAAAAATTGTTTTAAAAAACGATTAATTTTAGCCTCAAAATTATTTTAATTACAACTCGCTCACGGTAAAAATAGGGCGTAATTTTTACAAAAATGATGTCGTAAGGGTTGATTTGTTTATTAACCTTAAAATTCGCGGAAATCTAACCTCAAATTATGGGAAAAATCCGCCATGTTTTTGACATCATTTTGTTGGTTATAAACTGACAAATATCTCAGAAACCATTAGAGATATTGTTGATTTTTTTTCAGATTTGAGTTCTACAAGATTGATTTGTACATTTAAGTTGTAAAAGTGGTTAAATTTTAGGTTAAAAACCATTCAAACCCGGGTTTAAACATTGTCATTTTTTTTATATGAACGTAACGTACGTAACAAGTCGATTTAGGCCTTTTTAAAAATAATATTTAACAGTTTTTTATTGTTTATATACAAAATGGACTGTCAGGAATTCATTTTTACAAGAATTATCGCTGTATCTTTGATAGTTTTTGAGATATGGCACAAACCTTGCGGCAAAGTCATATTTTCTGGATGATGATAAGCGGCTAAATTAAATATAAAATCGACTATGTCTAACTTATCGGCTTGGAGTGGCGGAAACCCTTCATTTGGCAATAAGGCCGCTCTTTTTATCAACTGGTCACAAAGTTCCAAACAATCCCCGGGAATCAACGGGTGCTCTTTTGAAATACCAATCAACAAAATACGAATTAGAGTGCCTTGCAATAACGGCACTTCACTTGTTAATCGGTATAACAAATTCCGATCGGACTCCGACGGCCACATATCGATTTTATAATATTGCTCTAGAGGCTCCAAAAAAAATATTTTATGCAAGACATGCGCATAGTCTTGCATTTGCGGTCTGTATAACCTCAAAACTTGTTCGTGCATCCAGATAACCCCTTCGCGCTGAATTTTGGCGACTATGAGTTGAAAAGCTTGTAATATGTTAATTTCTTTTTTATCCCCCCTTTGGAACTGTTGGTAGGCTTCTTTGACCTGGGGGGAAACCCCCAAAAACATAGCCAAGGTCAACAAATCAGCTGTTTGCTGAAAAACGCGCTCTTTATACTCAAAATCGCGAATAGTTTGACTTAAATCTTTTCGTTCCTTAACCAAATTTTTACAAAATATAAACAAGTTAATGTCATATCGTAAAATTCGAACTATCTCCCGCAAAAGCGCGCGTAATGACCTCAAATAATCGTCTTTGTTAATCAATAAATCCTGAAAAATTTCGGCTAAAGTTGACGCTGAAGTTTCGGGGCTTGTCGAAAAAAAAACAGCAATAATCGGCATATTATTCGGATTCCTAGCATTCGATAATTCATTATATATTGTGTGTCGTAATAAATGAGGCAAATTTTCACCATTAACCGTCACTAACTCCCGTAAACAATTTAAATAAACGTTGACTAACGCTTTAGTTTTAAGCCGAATTTTTGTGAGATGTCCTAAAACTTCTAAATCTCTTTGAGATGTTCCTAAACAATTACAACATAAATAAGCTAATAATTCTTGAGCCGGGCGCATTAATTTAGGGTTATGTAACCATATTTCTAACCTAGAAACTGCGATCATTCGAATCTATAAAAAAAACATAGAAATAATTTTAAGCGGTTAGGTTAAAATATCTTCAAATTAACATCAAATCTGTGTTTTAACCCCCCCAAGATAAATGACTTCCATACCCATTTTTGGGTGTTAAACGTGAAAATTTGGGTGTGGCTGTTTAAAAAATGAAATCTGTGGGTTTTTATATATAAGTATTTAAATTTTCAAGCATTAATATTTATTACTTTAAAAGATATTAATAAATTTGTAATTTGGGAACATGGCAGAACATTTGAGGTTATATGAAGTTTGCACCTAATTTTTGGGTGTTTAGGGTTGAAATTAAAGGTTAACAATGCCATAAATTAAATCTGTGATGTTTTTTTTATATTATACAAACTTTTCAACCATTAAAATTTATTATTTTATAGGTTATGAACGAATTTGTAACTTAAGAATTTGGCGGAAAATTTGTTGAGTTTGCACCCATTTTTTGGGTATTAAGGGTTGAAATTAAAAGTTAACAATGCCATAAATGAAATCTGTGATGTTTTTTTTATATTATACAAACTTTTCAACCATTAAAATTTATTATTTTATAGGTTATGAACGAATTTGTAACTTAAGAATTTGGCGGAAAATTTGTTGAGTTTGCACCCATTTTTTGGGTATTAAGGGTTGAAATTAAAAGTTAACAATGCCATAAATGAAATCTGTGATGTTTTTTTTTATATTATACAAACTTTTGAACCATTAAAATTTATTAGTTTATAGGTTATAAACGAATTTGTAACTTAAGAATATGGCGAAAAATTTGGTTTGAGTTTGCACCCTTTTTTGGGTATTTAGGGTTGAAATTAAAGGTTAACAATGCCATAAATGAAATCTGTGATGTTTTTTTTATATTATACAAACTTTTGAACCATTAAAATTTATTATTTTATAGGTTATAAACAAATTTGTTACTTAAGAATTTGGCGGGAAATTGGTTGAGTTTGCACCCTTTTTTTGGGTATTTAGGGTAGAAATTAAAGATTAACAATGCCATAAATGAAATCTGTGATGTTTTTTTTATATTATACAAACTTTTGAATCATTAAAATATATTATTTTAAAAGTTATAAACGAATTTGTAACCAAAGAATATGGCGGAAAATTTGTTGAGTTTGCACCCTTTTTTTGGGTATTTAGGGTTGAAATTATGGGTTGACACTATAAAAAACGTGTTCTGCGAGGTTTGAAATATAAATTGACCAATTGTCAAACATTAAAACCGTCTTGACAAAGTTTTATTTTAATATATCTAAAATGGCGCCCATTGCGAATTTCCAAAACATCAAAACTTCATTTGGTAATAAATCCGTTTGAAATTTACAGGAAACACATAAAATGAATTAAAAATCGTTTATTTATACTCAAAATTACTGGAAAATGTTTATTTTTTAATGAAATGACAGCAGACAAGAGGTTAAAAATCATGTACGTCTCAAAAACATTCGGTTGGCGTACAGCGCCAAAACGCTCGAACTATGTTTGACATTTCATCTCTGTCGGTAAAACAGTTTTAAAAAACAAATTTGATGTTACTTCAAAGATATTTACAACAAATCTAACCTCAACTAGACCACACGCAGAACTCAATAGCCTCAAAAAATTCCTCGTTATAGTCTCAGGAGCTTGCCTCCTATTCAATTGTTCTTTTATAGCCTCCAATACAATCTGCTCAACTTGTTCATAACTTTGAGAGTATCTCTGTACTACTGGAACCTCAATGGGGTTCTCTGAGTGACTCTGCCCTACTTCGGGGGTGCTACGCCCCTCTCTAAGGCTGTCTTCATCGCCCCCTATACTTGGGGGCACGGGGCTAGATGTTGTGTCTCTAGTAGCCCCCAAAACTCCCCCCGTTAATTCGGGGGTTAGGAGTGTTTTAGGGGGCACCCGAGTGTTGAAAGCGGTCGTGATATTATCAACGAATGCTTTGCATTCTTCTTGATCGACCCAGATTCGATCCCCGAGCGCGTCTTCCACATAAAGCTGAAATATGTATTGTAGACATAACCTAACAAACTTTCCAAAAAAAATATACAATTTCTATGTTCAATTTATGCAATATTTTATGTAAAATATATAGAAAACTATGTAGTATGTATTTATGCAACTATTTTTTATGTATTTTCGCTTGTTTGCATATAAAAACATAATTTTATAACCTTAAAAGTGGACGCAAATTTCTACATAACCTCTTCGGAGTAAATATGGAATTATTGCAATATTTTTTTGTTAAAACTAATAAAATATACATTGAAATGTTCAGAAAACTATGTAGTATATATTTATACAACTATTTTTTTAATATATTTTGACTTGTTGCGAATAAAAACATAATATCATAACCTTAAAATCGGACGCAATTTGTACGCAACCTCTTCGGAGTAAATATGGATTTATTGCAATATTTTTTTGTTAAAACTAATAAAATATATATTAAAATGTTCAGAAAACTTCAAGGAATACACATTTGTACATATTTTCAATAGTTAATTAAATATTTGTGCTTAAAAATTGACATAACCTAACAATACCACTAACACAATTCTTGCAAGTTTTTCTCAAAAAAAACTTAGTTGAAATGTATAAAAAGTATGTACATACCTTTACGAAGAGTTCAGGCCAATTCTTATCGCTCAAATGCGATTTTAACAATAGATTCGCGCACAAAACTGGAACTGAAGGACTGCCTTTACTTTTCAAACTATGAGCGGCTGTTTCGCCCAAATTACGCCGCAATAAACTCGCCAATGCATTTGTAATATGTTCAGAGACAAATAACGGCGGATAAAGTTTACACAAATAAATTAGGGAATAATAAATGATTTTACACGGTTTATATCTTTGATTTTTAAGTTGTTTAATGGCGCCACAAATCAATGAATTTATCTTATCAATATCTGAATTTTCATACGCAGTTACAACCGATTTAACGAGGTCGAAACTTTCGCATTCAAGGGCGATAGTTTCCCAATATTCTATTTTCAAATCCGTATTTTTATCCGATGTACTGCTCGAAAGGACCGCGCGAATAACCGGCGTACTGATTTTAGATTTTTTAGGGGGCACAGCGCCCAAAGAAGACGAATGGTCGCGTTTGCGTTCACTAGCAATCGGTAATGTCGGATTTTTTTGCTGTTTCGCCGGGTTTTTTGACGATTTGTGGCTAGAAGACGATCGTTTTAAATCTATATCTTTAGAAGTTGATGGTTTTGAACCTAACGCGAAAATATCTGGAGGGTATTGCGTGATTTTGCTTTTAGCGCCGCGAGTTGAAGACGATTTTCCACGATCCATTTTATATTAAAGACACTACACTGTTTATAATTGATTAATAAGGACTTAATAAACACAATTATTGATTAATAACACTGTTTTTTAATATTTAAACACTCAATAACACTTTGACAACAAAATAGACGCCATTTTGAACACATGGAAAGTACTGTGCGTCTCAAAAACATTCGGCTGGCAACAAAATTCTAAAAACTATTTATTAATTAATAATTTATTGATATATTTATTTATAAATAAATGATTTTCGGTTAATTTTATGTGTTCCCTATAAATTTCAGCGGAATTCATGACTAAATAAAAGTTTTAATGTTTCGTCATCTTAGTGCAAACGACCAATGATGTAGTTTATCTAGACTAGATTATTTTAACGAGCGGTGCGTTAGTCGAATATTCTACATATATTTTTGACTTATTGTAAGTATAAATAAATGATTAAACGTTTGAAAATGAGTCAATTTATATTTTAAGTCCTGTAGAACACGTTTGTTATTCTGTTAACCCTTAATTTCAACCCTAAATACCCAAAAAAAAGTGCAAACTCCAGACAAATTTTTTTCCGCCATATTATTGTTACAAATTCGTTAATAACTTTTAAAATAATGAATTTAAACAGTTCAAAAGTTGGTACAATATACAAAAAACATCACAGATTTAATTTTTCGCAATATTAACCCTTAATTTCACCCCTAAATACCCAAAAATTAGGTGCAAACTTCATATAACCACAAAAATTACAACACAAATTTTCTGCCATGTTCCCAAATTACAAATTCATTAATATCTTTTAAAATAAGAAATATTAACGATTGAAAACTTCACAACATATGTAGAAAACTCCACAGATTCCATTTTTTATATTCCCACACCCAAATTCCAAGTCCTAACACCCTAAAATGGGTCCGGAAGTCACTGAACTTACCTTGTCGCAACTTGATAATTGATAAATCTATTTCAGAGGTGTTTTTTTTGGGGGGAGGGGGTTATAATGAGTCATTTTATATTTTAAACCCCGTACAACACGAATATGATGTTATTTTGAATATATTTAAACTCTTTACGGGTTGTGAACAATTAAAAATTGCACATTTTTTTAGGTTAATTTTCGCGATTTTTAAACCCATTTTTTTATAAATCTTGAAGCCTTTTTGGCACTTTTAATATCGCATATATATCAAATCAACCCTCCAGAGTTCATTTTTGAAAGAATTAACCGTCTATCTTTAACCATTTTCGAGATATTGGCCAACTTTTAACCCTACATTTTCGGGAAAAAATACAAGTTTCAATGCCCGTTTTCTGAATTTTTTACGGCCTTTATGGCACTTTTAATACATTTATATACCAAATCAACCCTCAAAAGATCATTTTCGGAAAAAATAATACTTTATTTTTAATAGTTTTGGAGATATTAATACTTAACCTCAATGTACAGTACCGTACTGGCCCCGAACAAGACAGGGTTGCATTCAAGGGAAAAAATTCCAATAACTATTAATAATTTTATTATAATTATTCACAAAAATATTTTCGAACACCCATAGCAATATTCACATCACAACCGTTTCGTTGAATAAACACGTTTTGCAGCTATAAGCGGATTTGTACAACGCTAGAATTATATTAAAATATTTTTTACAAATATATACTTCCCAAAATTTACAAATTTCACATTGTAATACTGACTTTTCCATAAAAAAAACGCTGAAAACAATAAAAAACAAACAAATAAATAATAAAATTATATTTTATTTTGTACATTTTCGTGAAATATATCGGAAAATAAATAAATTGAACTTCAAAAGCGGCCATCTTGTAAAAATTTCGAGTTTTTCAGCCGTTAATATACATGTATGCACCGAAAACAGTCAATTTTTCTGTTATTTACATATTACAATAAAATTTGAACAAATAATTAACAAATATGTAAAAAAATCAATACACTGGTGTCAAAAAACGCCTTTTACAATATGTACAAGTCACAGATATGTACATTGGTCGCCAATTTTCCCCTCAACCAATCACAGCGCAGCTATTAGAAATTCAGCCAATAGAATCGCTTGTTAGTAAATGTTGAAAATTGGCGGAAATCGTCGCCAATCACAGCGCGACTACTTAAAAAAACAACCAATAGAAATGGCCGTTATGAAATTTTTGACTATTTGGGCGTTTTTTGGACATTAAACATTTATTTATTAACATTGAGCTATATCTAAGAAAAATTTAACCATTGTGGGGTCGGGTGAACCCCAAAACACTTACATCTTATGGATATTATGGGTTTTTTTTCGGTTTTTGACGTTTTCTATAAATTCTAACCTATAGAAAATGGTTTTCTTAACCTATAATTCTCTTTTCGACCGAGATCTTGAAATTTTGTACTTCCATAGACTTTCTATACAATCTTTTCAGAAAAACACATATGTACATTTGAAATAATAAAATATAAAGTATATTTATGATGTGTAACTTATATTATGTATATTATATTATATAAGGAAAGCTTATTTGGAATATTTACATATAAACAGTTTACAAAATATATTATATTAATACTTTTTATTATATTTATCGTTGATTCAAACGATTTTTTCAACGAATTGACGCGTTTTAAAATGAAAAACTACGAATTTTCAAAAGAAAAAAGGGATTTTACAACAAAAAATGATTTTCCCGCTAAAAAAATTGTTAAGTTAAAGATAGCCATGCAATTGAAACAATAACAAATCAAATGCATGGCTATCGCTATTTTTGCCGATTTTAAACATTTTTCCTCATTTTTACCCTTAAAACAAACTTGTAAAATTATTTTTTTTATTGATTCCGACGTAGAATTTTACGCTCTACAACTTTTATCTGAAGACTTTTTACCTAAAACAATTTTTTTTACTGGAAAAACATTTTTTTTGTAAAAAAAAACTAAAAAATCGATTTTTTTAAAACTAGTAAAGCTTGTTTTGCTCATAAAATTAATAAATAAAGTTAAATCACTGGATCCTTTGAAAATTCATCAGTTTGCGAAAAGGCCTTAAATTAATTTGTGATGTTTAGCGCAAATCATAACACAAACACAAAAACTAGGAACTTTTATTCGAATCTCATAACCTAAAAATTAATTTTAAAGTACGGAAACAAACGCTAATCGATATTCGATTCAGGCTTACAAACCTACGGGAAATAAAACTTTTATAACGCGTCTCAAAATTGCACAGACCGATATTTTAATTTTTAATCTCTTTAGGGCTATTTGAACCCTATTTAAGTAGTTTGTTGGATATGAGGAGCTCCGAGGGCGGAGGGCTAGGGTTTCGCCCCTCGTAAAGTGCTGAATCTATTCAAAAAACATTTGTCTTCACTGGTTTTTGATTTATTTTCATTTTTACTCACCAATAACGGACGAAAATCCGGTAAACTGAGTCGAATTTGGGTATACCGGATTGTTGAACGGCGGGATGAAACTGGGCTCCTCGAATTTGGGGGAGAAGACCTTCTCTGGGGCCTTCGGGGGCGAAGACTCGCGCTCTGGGGGGCTACAAGGCGCCTCGAACCTTTTTTGGACTGAAAGAGATATTTCTTTACTCAAATCTTTACCTTCTGGGGGACTTGAGATTATTTTTATAGCTGTAAGAGAATAATAATTATTTGAGGCTATTTCGAGGCTATTTTGAGACTTACGGTTTATGTTTTTACGAGTTTCGTCGTCTACTGATAGACCGAAAACTTTTTTTAACCGTTCGACATTTTCTCGTTGTCGTTCGACTGCTGTAGGGGCCGAATTAAACGCTACGGCCACTAAAAACATTTTAACCAATGAGAAACAGGCTTTCAAGTACTTTTCCCCGCTCAAAAAACATCCACCAATCATAAAACACCTTGCAAACACTTCCACCCAATCACAATCAAGCTTTCAAACACTTTTTACCGCTCAAAAAACTTCCACCAATCACAAAACACCTTGCAAACACTTCCACCCAATCACAATCAAGCTTTCAAACATTTTTCCCCGCTCAAAAAACTTCCACCAATCATAAAACACCTTTCAAACACTTCCACCCAATCAGAAACAAGCTTTCAAACACTTTTTACCGCTCAAAAAACTTCCACCAATCACAAAACACCTTTCAAACACTTCCACCCAATCACAATCAAGCTTTCAAACATTTTCTCCCGCTCAAAAAACTTCCACCAATCATAAAACACCTTGCAAACACTTCCACCCAATCACAATCAAGCTTTCAAACACTTTTTCCCGCTCAAAAAACTTCCACCAATCACAAAACACCTTTCAAACACTTTCACCCAATCAGAAACAAGCTTTCAAACACTTTTCCCCGCTCAAAAAACTTCCACCAATCACAAAACACCTTTCAAACACTTCCACCCAATCAGAAACAAGCTTTCAAACACTTTTTCCCGTTCAAAAAACATCCACCAATCACAAAACACCTTTCAAATCATTCCACCCAATCACAGTCAAGCTTTCATGATGATTACCTTGCGGTTCGACTGTCGAGCGTTCTGATTTGCCAATATCCTCCATAGAACTGTTTCCCGGTGGACCAATCAGAATCTCCTCGTCAGAACTGAGGGATGATGTGGCACTACTGCTACTGGCGGAACGTGATCGCCGGGAACCAATCAGACCTGCGGATGATATTAGAGAGGGGCTGGTAGCCAATGGGGGGCTTTCTGGAGTGCCCGGGCGATCTAGTAGAGGGGATGAACCCCTATCTGGGAGTTGGAGTTGTTTTCTTTTGCGATATTCAGTTATTGACAACTGGGGGGCAAATAAAACAAAATTAGATGGAAAAAATTTAATTTATGGGGGAAATTATACTTTTCGTTTTGCCGGCGTGATGATTTCCGGTTTGGGCTGTTTAGCTTCCTTTGAGGGCTTTTCCGGTGTTTGGGGGGGTTCTGAATCAATTGGTGGAGGTGGGGAACATGTCCCCAAAGGGGGCTCACTTTCTTGAAGGGGAGAATCCGGTACTGGAGTTGTTTCACGAATTGGGGACATGTTTTCTAAATTGTCCATACTTTCAGGGGGGATTTGAGGGGATATTTCAGGGGGAGACACTTTGGGGGGTTCGTCAACGACAGGCGGAGAATCTGAGGGGGGATATGGCGGGGAAACAGCAGGGGGAGAAACAGCAATTGATGGTTTCGGACTGGGGGGATTTGAAATGATAGGTTCGTCTTCTTCTGACGGTTCTTGGGGCTCTATTGGTTCTGGGGGGAGTCGGTTTCCCCCCAAACTTTCCTCATAAAATCGGATTGACTTTTCCACGGTGCCCAACAGCTGGGCGGAGTCCCTAAAAAGGGGCGAAGGCCGAGGAAGTTCAACTTCGGCCACTTGAGGATAAAATTCTTCGTCGTGGTCATTCTGCCCCCCTAGCCCCCCCATTGTGGGGGTACTCGGTGGGGTAAAGCCCTGCTCGCTTGATAGGGACTCTCTGGCTAGTCTCCGCTTTTTGGGGGGCCCTGTAGGGGGACTTTCACACTCTTCTATGGCTTGTCTCAACCAGCGTTTTTTCGCGTTGCCAGAACTGGGACTTTGCCCCATTTTCGGGGCGTCGCACAAGCTTGCAGCTTGGACAAGAGTTTGTAAGTTCTTCTGAGGAGGTGCTCCGCCCCCTAAAGCCGCCGGGGGGTCGTAATTCGTAGGAGAATCTTCTTTATTTAACCATTCGTTCATGAGAACTTTTTTTGTTTTTGGGAATTTGAATCCGGGCTCGAGGGGCCCAACAGCAGCTGCGACCAGGAGGCACGCGGAGCTTAGCGGAGTCCCAGGGCTTGATTGGACACTTCCCCCGCTGGAATGGCCCTCTGGGGCGGTGCCCCCGCTAGCCAGAGCGAGTAGAAGTCCGGCTGCTGTGCTCACTTGTCCGGGCGAAGACATCGATGTCATTTCAGGCTCTGTGGGGGCCTCTGAGGGGCGAGGCAAGGGCGGCGACTGGAGGGATTCCTCCCCAGAGCCCCCTGATGTGAGATAACTGTCGGTGGAGTTTAGGCGTAAGCGCCTGCGGCCTTGAGAACCGGATGTAGTACGGGAGCGTCCTTTGCGTTTTTTGCGCCGACGGGTGGGGTCTGTATCTCCGTTTTCCGGGCGGGGCGGAGCGCTAGGAATAGGGTCGCTTTCTCGGCGTTGTGCCTGGCGAGCTTGGACTTCTTGTTTACGCTGTTCGGCCTTTTCTAGGCGTTCAAAAGCTTTCATAATTGCTTCCATTTTTCGTTCCTCTCTCGTTAGTTTCTTTTTCTTGTCTTTGACTTCTTTCGCAGTTGGTTCTGAGTCTTTATGCTCCTCTTTTTTCTCCCGCTGATTGCTGGAGGCCCTGCGGGTGCTCATGGCAGGCGGGGCGGAGTCCTGCAGGGCCCCATCGTCCTCATCTTCTTCAGGAGCGCTTTGAGGAGGAGTTGTGGCTCTTCGACCGCGTTTCTTTCTAGGTTCTTCTTTCTCCTCGGGCTCCGCGTGTAAGAGGCACGTCTGGGGGGCCCCTCCGCAAGCGCACGCCACATTGGTGGGCCCCAAAGCAGCGGCGGCAAGATCGTGCGACTCGTGTTTGAGCGTAAGTTCACAGTTTTTATCAACTGGACCCGTGGTGATTATATACAGATGTAGGGCCCCTTTTTCGACAAGGTGGCGAAGCTCTGCGTTGGGGCGACAACTCCGGCGGATAAATCGGGCTTCGTTACCATAAGTTCGCGTATCAACGCAGACTTCGGTAGAATCGAAACGGTAGAAAAATAAAAAGGGCCCAGGACGTTGAGAATGTTGTCGCGTTAGTAATCCAGGGGTGGAGCCCCTATGTTGGGCCCCCAACATATATTTCCCGCGTAATTCCACCACTGTAGCCCCTGCTGGGAGGCTTTGCCCCGCTAATAAAATCTTAATCCCTGTTAAAGGCTGGGCCCCAATTTTACACTTTGGCGCCTTAGCCTCATCAGGAGCTGTTTGCGGGGCGACTTTTCCCCCCTCATGGGCCCCTTTGCTCTCTTGTTGGGCCCCATTTTGCCGCATATTTGAGATTCGCGCGCGAAGTTCAGGGCTATAATGATTTGTTACGGCCTCTTCGTAATTTTCAATCCACTGTCGCAATTGCATTAAATTCGTGTTTAGGGTGTGGGGCCCACCCGAATTGGGGCCCAACCAACTATCTTGCGAGGAATCGTCGACAGAACTGCGCGTTTTTAATTTACGTTTTACGATTTGTTTCTTCTCGCGTTTTTTGAGTGTGGAGCGCCTTGTGGAGGCCCCACTGGTAGCGCTTTCGCGTCGAGGGGGGCGCCTAGGTGGCAAGGGGGCCCTACGGGCGGGTTCCGAGCGCCTGCGGCCCCCCACGGACACGGGGGCAGAGCGCTTTTTCGGTAAATTGTTGTTGAGAGAAACTGAAAAGAAGTGAGGTTGTATTTTGGGGCGTAACTCCGACACGGGTAAAAATAGGGCCCCAATTTTATCAAATTTGAATTCTACAAGGTTTGTTTTATATATTTACATCAAAAAGTTATTAAATCGTTGTTTATAACTGGGTTCAAATAAGTTTTAACCTTAAATTTTCCGGAAAAATTTCCAAGTTTTTAATGCTGTTATTTATTATTATTTAAGGCCTTTTTGACACTTTTAAAATGTTATTATACCAAAATCGACCCTCTAGAGTTCATTTTTGCAAGAATTAACACTGTATCTCTAATATTTTTTGAGTTATTTCATTTCTACTCACCACTTTTCTCGTTATCGGATTCTTCATCGCTACTCGAATCTTCCTTCGTGTCCCGGTCCTGTTGTCTTGATGGGGGCGCTTCGGGGGTACTTTGTGGGGCTCCCGAGGTAGGCAAAGGTGGGGGCTGGGGCCCCAACCGAGCGAACTCCTCTCGTTTTCGCTGTTGTAGGGCCCGTGCGTGCGCGCGGTCAACTCTTCTCGGAGCACAACGAACGCAAGAATATTTATCGGGGATGTGGTCTCGGTCGAGCCCCATGCAATCCACATGTTGCCAAGAGCTGTAAGAGACGATATATATTGACGAAAAGGGCCTAAATTTAATTTAATATATATAAAAGTCAAAGAATAATTGAGATATCTACGAATTTTTAACCTTACTTTTGTTGCACAAAAAACACTAAATTCACAAAATTCAAACCCGGTTTTCGACACTTTTTAACCGCATTTTTAACCACTTGCACATATATATCCACTGAATAAACACTGTAGAGTTCATTTTTGAAGGAATTAACCTTCTAACTTTAACCACTTTTGAGATATTTCATTGTTACTAACCTGCAAACATCGCAACAGATCATGTATCCATCGTCATGATCAAAATCACAAATGCATCTTGTGATACCATCTTCGTCGCCTTCGCCCTCTGGGGCCGTTTCGGTCTCTTCCCCCTCGTCCCCGTCATCGGGTGCTCCACCCTCCGAGCTGATTGTGGAGGCGGCGTCGTCGTCGTGTCCTGCCGAATTCAAACGTCCTGAAAACACATGTTTTTGGAGATTTTAACCCGGAGTTATATAATAACACAAGATTCAAACCCGGTTTTCAACACTTTTTAACCATAAATTTAACCACTTTTGCATGTTAATATAACAAATCGAACCTCCAGAATTCATTTTTGCAAGAATTAATGTTCTATTTTTAACCGTTACTGAGATATCTGCCAATTTTTAACCCTACTTTTCTGCAAAATATTGCGCCAATAACACAAGATTCAAACCCGGTTTTCAACACTTTTTAACCGTAAATTTAACCACTTTTACATGTTAATATAACAAATCGAACCTCCGGAATTCATTTTTGCATGAATTAATCTTCTATTTTTAACCGTTACTGAGATATCAGCCAATTTTTAACCCTACTTTTGTGCAAAATATTGCGCAAGTAACACAAGATTCAAACCCGGTTTTCAACACTTTTTAACCGAAAATTTAACCACTTTCACATACATATCCACTAAATAAACACCGTAGAGTTCATTTTTGAAGGAATTAACCGTGTATCTCTAATATTTTTCGAGATATTGTGACATATTTCATGTTTCGTACTTACGTTTAGCTGCAAAATTCGCGTCTCGCTCTCTACTGTTGATCAGGGCTCCGTTGACGCTCCCCGGGCTCTGGTGGGCCCCGATAGTCCGCGGAGCTGCTACAGGGGGCGACAAGGCCGGGGGTGGAGCCCCATAATTGTGATCGAGCATCACAACTTGATACAAATACGATAAATTTGGCGAGAAGTCCGGTTTAACCTCTTCACCGATGTCTTCGCTTAGTGTGTCTTCTGTGGGGGACCTTTAGGGGGGAAATAAGTATCATGTAACACCTAAAGGGGGGATGTATGTCAGGGATGACGCAAATCGTGTTATACTTACTGCAGGGGGTAGTTTTTCGTTGTTGAAAAGCCGGTATCGGAATTGCGATTTGTTGGTAGATTCTGTAAAATCTGCGCGGTTAATGATTGGTTAAATGTGGTTTGGGGGTTCCCTACCCCTTTTTGCGGGTACTTGGGGCTCAGGGGGGCCAATTTCTGGGGCGCGGGCCCCCTTTTCACGGCCAAATTCGGCTTGTGAGGGGTTTTATGCGCCTGGGACGCGTGTTTCCCGATGTAGTTTGGTTTCTGGTGGTTTGCCACGTTCGCACGGTTGTTATTTATCGGTGGGCCCCTTTGCGGCGCTATGGTTTTGATCCCCCGTTGCACAGGAACCATTTTGCCCATGCTGTTTTGAATGGTTTTATTATAATGGTTCATTTGCGGCGATAAAGTCTTTATGCCGCTTTTGGCGTAATTTTGCGGCGATTGCGGCGACAAAGTCTTTATGGTTTTTTGGGGTTGGAACCCCCCGACCGTTTTCAGAACCTTCCCGACTGTGGTTTGTGGTTTTGGGGTGTTGTTATTCAGTGGTTTTTGAATGTTTGGTGTGATGATTTGCCGTTGAGCCTGAAATGAACACTACATTACATTTTACTTACGAATATTTACGTAACTTCATTTGATGATTCCGAATTTTTTCAACTTATTTGGTCCCGGGTATTGTAGATAACAAATCACATTGAAATTGCTGACGAATATCGGGAAATATACGAAATTTGAGCACATTGACTCGAGCTGTCAAAACGTCAGTCACAAATTTTTTCAAATCACAAATAAACAACGCCTTAGTAACCGGAACATTTGACAACTATCAATCCACTTTTCTACACTTTAAAACGCAAGTTTAACCACTTTTATAAACCAATATTGACCCTCTAGAATTAATTTTTGCACGAATTAACCTCTAACTTTAACCGTTAATGACATATCAACAAGTTTCTAACCCTACTTTTGTGAAAAAAGTTGCACAAAACACAAAGTTTGAACACGGTTTTCAACACTTTTTAAACGAAAATTTAACCACTTTGACATATTAATATATCAAATCGACCTTCTAGAGTCCATTTTTACAATTATTAATCATTTGTCTTTAACCGTAACTGATATATCTGCCAGTTTTTAACCTTACTTTTGTGAAAGAATTTCTCAAAAAACACAACATTCGAACCCGGTTTTCGACACTTTTTAACCGTAAATTTAACCACTTTGACATTGTTATATAGCAAATCGACCCTCTAGAATTCATTTTTGCAGGAATTAACCCTTTAACTTTAACCGTTAATGATATATCAACAAGTTTCTAACCCTACTTTTGTGAAAAAAGTTGCACAAAAACACAAAGTTTGAACACGGTTTTCGACACTTTTTAACCGTAAATTTAACCACTTTTACATATTAATATATCAAATCGACCTTCTAGAGTCCATTTTTGCGATTATTAACCATTTGTCTTCAACCGTAACTGATATATCTGTCAGTTTCTAACCCTACTTTTGTGAAAGAATTTCTCAAAAAACACAAAGTTTGAACACAGTTTTCGACACTTTTTAACCGTAAATTTAACCACTTTGACATTGTTACATACCAAATCGACCGTCTACAGTTCATTTTTACACAAATTAACCGTATATATTTAGCCATTTTTGAGATATCGACCTACCTGCAACGGTTTTTGAATGTTGACGAGATTCTTGTTCGAGACGACAACATTTGACAATATTTGCACCTTTTGGGGCCCCACTATTCTCTGGGGTAGAGTCCCTATTGTGTGGAGCCTTTGTTGGCCATTATTGAAGCCTTGTTTGGGGGCTCCAGTGACCTGCTGGGCCCCTTGAGGCTTTTGAACGATGCTGTACACCCGCTAAAAAAATCAACTTTTGAACCATTTACACAATTTTATACTAAGTTAAAACACAAATAATATAAAACACGGTTTAAATATATGTTTATTTGGCTAAAAAATACAACAAATTTCCACAATATCAACTCTCCTGGGCTTACCTGTGAGACCACGCCCTCAGTAGGCCCCTTTTCCTCATTTTGTTGGGCCCCATCTGTGGTTGACACAACCGCAGGGACTACTTTTATGAGCTGGGGCGCTCCGCCGTCTACGGGCGAAACTAACTTTAAAATAGGGGCAGAGCCCTGACCTACGGTTAGCACCATGGGGCCTGCGGGGCTCTGAGATGATTCCTCTGCAGTCCCCGCAGATAGATTCTCCGAATTACATGTTTGTTCTGGAAGATAACCTCAAATTATTTGGCGATTTTGTCGCACGAAATTTGGCAATTTGGGGCGTTAATATTTCGAATATGAAATAAAATTTTGTAATTTTGATATTTTTAATGAATTCCTTATAGTTTAATTAATAAATATATATGTTTTTATTACTTTATAACAAAAAATAAGAAAGATATTTGAGGAAAATTGACATGTTTTAAAACACTCAAAATAGTGAAATATATATTAAAATTATATTGAAAATATATAAAAAATGTTCATTAAACTTCAAAATACTCAAAAATGAACTCAATTTTATAATTTATTCAACAGTTTTTGAGTTCTAAACATTTAAACTTAACCTACAATTCGTAAGTCACTAACGTCAACAACTAAAATGGCGGCAACAAACACTTCACAAATAATTTAATAACTGTGGGAATATCACAAATATTTTATTGAAAATATACAAATATACATTAAAAAACATCACAGATTTCAAAAATCTTCTCCAATTTCCAAAATTTCTTCTAGTTTCGTACTTATAAACCCGCGAACATAACCAAAAATTCATGCAATTTTTGCAAGTATATCTTACCGATTTGCATTGTTTCTGTCATTTTGCGGTGATTTTGAGGGTGCTCTGCCCTCGTAGCCCCATGGCAAGAAGGCCCCAAATGGGGCTCACTTTGTAAAAGCGACGTTTTGGAACTTAAATACTAGGACTGTCAACAGACAGTCCTTGGCTGTAAAAAATCAAATTATAAATACTCTAAACTCAAATATATTGTTGTATTTTGTTTAAAAATTATTTAATTATTAATTATTGTTAATTAAAGTTAATAAAAATGTTAGAAATTAATAAAAATAATAACAGTTTTGAAGGTTATATTTTGTAAAACAAAAAATAGATGATTAATGTTCTGAACTTTGTTGATAGATGGCGCAGACATTTTTTTATATTTAAAATTAAAAATTATAAAATATTTAAATAATAATAATACGTTTTATATTGAACTACAGAATTTATAAAATGTCCTTGAACAATGCGCAGGTCTTGATACAATCAAGACAAAAAATTATACGATAAAAATGCATTTATTTTTATAATTTTTGCTGTCATTTAACCATATTATTAAATTTTAACAATTATTTATAACAATTCTTTAATTTTCAGGCAATATACAACACTACACGTATATTAAATTAATAAATAATGACTAGAAAATATCAGGCAAATGTTTTTGAAATAGACTATACATGGAGGCCCATATTAAGGTATAAATATATTGAAAAATCTATTGAAAACAGTGAAAAATTAATAAAAATCAAACAAATAATAATATATTCATTAATTTCTGTGCATATTTCAACAAATAACGGCATAAAATCGGCTGGAGATCATCAAAAAATTTACGAGTTCTAACCAAAAATTATATTTTACAAAAAAGTTTGCATAGATTTTCATAAATAAAATGATTTTTGTAAGGTTTTATTTGTATTTCTTCAATTATACAAACATGTATGTGTAGAAAAGTACTAATCAATAAAAAAAAACTGCAGTGAAACTATAGATATATTAATATTATTGTTGTAATCTATTATTGTCAACAATATCATCAAAACGTTTAATAATAAATGTTAACTATTTTAATAATTATTATTCATTTAATGTATATAATTGTTATAAATTTATATAAAACTATTTATAAATTCAATAAATATTATTAAACACATATGTTTTGCGTTAATATACATCTTTAAAATGTTATAAAGTATCCCAAACCAAATTATTAATTTCCAAGTTTGTTTCTGAATTAGAATGCATGAATTAATATTAAAACCATCCAAAATACATTAGTAATAAGTAAAACACAAGTGTTAACAGTAAAAATGTACAATAAATACCTTAAATAATCAAATATATCCACAAATCGAAGCCTAGACGATGTAAACATATTCATTCTTAGCTAAAACCATCAACTGGAACGCACACCACTTTAACTAACTATTTTCTCACTGTTGTAAAGTCTTTATACACATTTTAACACCATTTAAACAATCTAATATAAATCTAAAACATCTTTAACTCAGATGAGAGCAAAAATATATATTACAACTCCAAAATGGCGACCATAATATTGTACAAAACAAAGGTAAAGTCTTGTTTCCATGACTGAAAGTCTCGACATCTTCGTTTCCGGTTTATAGTTCCGTTTGTCTCAACCAGAGTTGGAATTTGTTTGAAAAATGCCGGGAAGATTGAAGAAAATTATGTAAATATTACATAATATGTTTTTGAAAACATAAATATTTATGTTTACATCATTATTTGTAAATATCTATGCATTTGTCATATGAGTTTTGTATAAAAATTAAAGCCAAGATGTTGTGACATATCAAATAATATATAATTAACTGAAATTCATTTATTTATACTTAAAATTATTAAAATATATTTGACAGCTGAAAATCTTGCTTAAAAATTATGTACGTCTCAAAAACATTCGGCTGGTGTACAGTGCCAAAATATACGCGATATTAAACTCTATTTAAGGATTAAAACATTATTTTATATATTTATAATTATATTTAAGGCATAAATATATCAATAAATTATTAATTAATATTTAAAATTATTTATGTTGTGATTTCATAGACTTAACACAACGCAGATTAAAGATTGATTATTGTCTTTAACCTCTATGGTTTTTGTCAATTATATTTAAAATGAGTCGAAATTTGCAAAGTTTATCAGTATACGATTTTGGTAAAATATGCAGAACGTGTTTAAATACAGAAAACTTAATTCCATTATATGAAAATTGTAAAAAAGACTGTTTAATAGAAAAGATAATGTCAATATCTTTGGTTACAGTAAGTCCAAAAGACAAAGTTTTATTTAAATATTTCTAAGATAATTATTTTAGATTACAGAAAATGATGCATTACCTCTTCAAATATGCACAAACTGTGAAAAAGAAATACAGAACGCATACAAATTCTCCCAAAGATGTTTAGAAGTTGAAAACGTGTTAAAAAACTGTTACAAACAATTCGAAAACGACAAAAAAACAACAGAAAACATTGATATAAGTTTAAAAAACGTAAGAAAAACACGAAATTCGATGAAGAATCCCACGGAAAACAACATAAAAGTGGAAGAAACAGACGATGACAATTTCAGTGATACTATTTTAGAACCAAATATAGTCGTTAAAACCGAGTTAGAACCCCAAAAAACTAAAACTTACGAATGTAAAAAGTGTTTAGAAGTGTTTCCCAACTTTCAATTATTAAAAATACATCGTGAAGAAAAAAAACATCCGCCGAATAGTTACAGTCGGAAAACTTGTAAAATCTGTTCGAAATCTGTTGGATATTCTCGTATGAATCAACATATGCGAGTTCATACGTCTGAAAAACCATATTGTTGTGAAATTTGTGGAAGTAGATTTAGTATAGGGAGCAATTTGAGGCGACATATGATCTCTAAACACTCAAAAGAAAAGCCGTATAAGTGTAGTGATTGTGACAAGGGTTTTACGCGATTAGGTGCATATATCTCTTTAACGGTTAATAATAATGAGTTAATTCGTGCAAAAATGAATTCTAGAGGGTCGATTTGATATATTAACATGTAAAACAGTTTAAATTTGAGGTTGGAACATAGCGAAAACCCGGTTCGAATTCAGTGTTTTTTGTGCAAGTTTTTTTGTATTTCCTAAAGCCTTTTTGACACTTTTAATATATTTATATATAAAATCAACCCTCAAACGTTCATTTTTATAAATATTAACTCTCTATTTTTAACCGTTGAGAAGTTATTAACATATTTTTAACCTAACTTTTTCAGGGTTATTGAAAGATCACCAACGTAGACATACGGGAGAAAAACCGTATATTTGCAACTTTTGTGGCAAAGCATTTGCCCATTTGAGTAGTTTTAGGACTCATTTATTTATTCATGCTAAAAATGGTAAGTACAAATAATATTAAATATGTTTAAATCTTGAGAAAACTAACCTAAAAAACATGCATTTTATTTTGCTCATAACTCCTAAACGGTGTAAATTATCTTCAAATTAACATCAAAATCGCGTTCTACCGGGTTTAAAATATAAATTGACTCATTTTCAAATATTAAAATCTTTTGTACAAAGTATAATTTACATATTTGTAAAGTGACGCCTGTTCCGAATCTATTCCAATCCTTCCGAAACATCAAAACTTTTATTTAGTTATGAAACTGGCTGAAATTTACAGGAAACACATAAAATTAACTAAAAATTATTTATTTGTACTTAAAATTAGTCAAACAACTTTAATTTTTAATGAAAATATGTATGTGACAGCTGAAATTTGAGGTTAAAAATTATGTACGTTTCAAAAACATTCGGCAACGACTCAGTCGGTACTGCAGATTTATGATTATTATTTTAATTAAAAAATCGACATTTTCCACTAATTTTGTGTGTTTCCTGTAAATTTCAACTCTAAATACCAATAAAAGGGTGCAATCTTGAATAAACAACAAATTTCCGGCGTATATGTTTAGTTACAAATTC
Organism: Harpalus rubripes; assembly: GCA_963082715.1. NCBI lineage: Eukaryota > Metazoa > Arthropoda > Insecta > Coleoptera > Carabidae > Harpalus > Harpalus rubripes. Next base: position 26,384,249 of record OY720466.1, on the reverse strand, counting down.
GTTCGTAACTTTTAAAATAATAAATTTCAGCGGTTCAAAAGTTTGTATAATATGTAAAAAACATCACAGATTTCATTTTTTGCATTGTTAACCTTTAATTTCAACCCTAAATACCCTAAAAATAGGTGTAAACTTCATATAACCACAAAAATGACAGCACAAATTTTCTGTCGTGTTCCCAAATAACAAATTCGTTGATAACTTTTAAAATAATAAATTTCAACCGTTCAAAAGTTTGTATAATATATAAAAAACATCAGAGATTTCATTTTTTGCATTGTTAACCCCTAATTTCAACCCTAAATACCCAAAAATTAGGTGCAAACTTCATATAACCACAAAAATGACAACACAAATTTTCTGCCGTGTTCCCAAATTACAAATTCGCTGATAACTTTTAAAATAATAAATTTCAAGGGTTCAAAAGTTTGTATAATATATAAAAAACATCACAGATCTTATTTTTTGCATTGTTAACCCTTAATTGCAACCCTAAATACCTAAAAATTGGGTGCAAACTTCATATAACCACAAAAATGACAACACAAATTTTCTGACGTGTTCCCAAATTACAAATTCGTTTATAACTTTTAAAATAATATATTTTAACGGTTCAAAAGTTTGTATAATATATAAAAAACATCGCAGATTTCATTCTTCGCATTGTTAACCCTTAATTTCAACCCTAATTACCTAAAAATTGGGTGCAAACTTCATATAACCACAAAAATGACAACACAAATTTTCCGCCGTGTTCCCAAATTACAAATTCATTAATATCTTTTAAAATAATAAATATTAATGCTTGAAAACTTCACCCCCTATGTAAAAAAACCCACAGATTTCATTTTTCATATCGCCACACCCAAATAGTCACTTCTAACACCCAAAAATGGGTGCGGAAGTCACTTGTCTTACCTACCGCATTTGAAGATATTTTAAACAGTTCAGAAGTTATGAGCACCCAAAAATGCATGCAAAAAGGGGTTGGAGGGAGGGGGGTAATATGTCAATTTTTGTTTAAACCTCGTATTTAATTTGTTTATAGGCGAATCTTCGAATCAAATTCCCGGTCACAAATGTGACGAATGTGACCGAAGCTTCGCTACAAAAGCGTTGCTAAAAGCTCATTTATTAATCCACGGCGAAAAAAAGTTTTTGTGTAGTGTCTGCGGCCGTGGTTTTGTCAGTATGATATTATTAAAAAGTCATAATAAAGTTCATACTGGTTTAAAACCATATAGTTGTCAAATTTGCAACAAAAGTTTTTCGCATATTGGTAGCTTAAAATCTCATAGTTTAATTCATACGGGTCAGAAACCATTTGTTTGTGATGTATGTAATCGTGCATTTACGCAACGGAATCACTTAAAGTATCATTTACGCACGCATAGTGGAGAACGGCCATTTTCTTGTGGCGTGTGCGGAAAACGCTTCGCCCTAAATGGAAATTTGACAGTACATTTAAGAACGCACACGGGAGAGACGCCATATTTATGCCCGATTTGCCAAAAGGGCTTTCATGATTCGAGCAGTATGAAAAAACACAAGAAAGGTCATGGAAATGGAGGAAATTCTGCCCAAAATATAATAAATAGTCAATAATGTATTTTGTACGTGATGAATAAACTTATTATAACTGTCTGAATAAAGTTTTATTTAACCTAAGATATGTGGCAACGTTTGGACCCATTTTTGAGTGTTAGGGGTGGGAATTTGAGTGTAGCTATATGGAAAATGAAATCTGTAGGTTTTTTTATATAAAGGCTGAAGTTTTCAAGCATTAATATTCATTATTTCAAAACATATTAAAGGATTTGTAATTTGGGAACACGGCAGAAAATTTGTGTTATCATTTTTGTGGTTATATGAAGTTTGCTCCTAATTTTTGGGTATTTAGGGTTGAAACTACGGGTTGACAGTATAAAAAATGAAATCTGTGATGTTTTTTAATGTATTATACAAACTTTTGAACCGTTGAAATTTATTATTTTAAAAGTTATGAACGAATTTATAATTTGGGAACACGTCTGAAAATTTGTGATGTAATTTTTGTGTTTATATGAAGTTTGCACCTATTTTTAGGGTATTTGCGGTTGAAATTAAGGGTTGACAATATGAAAAATGAAATCTGTGATGTTTTTTACACATTATACAAACTTTTGAACCGTTGAAATTTATTATTTTAAAAGTTATGAACGAATTTGTAATTTGGGAACACGTCTGAAAATTTGTGATGTAATTTTTGTGTTTATATGAAGTTTGCACCTATTTTTAGGGTATTTAGGGTTGAAACTAAGGGTTGACAGTGTGAAAAATGAAATCTATGATGTTTTTTACATATTATACAAACTTTTGAACCGTTGAAATTCATTATTTTAAAAGTTATGAACGGATTTGTAATTTGGGAATACGTCAGAAAATTTGTGTTATAACTTTTGTGGTTATATGAAGTTTGCACATATTTTTAGGGTATTTAGGGTTAAATTAAGGGTTGACAGTGCGAATAATGAAATCTGTGATGTTTTTTATATGTTATACAAACTTTTGAACCGTTGAAATTTATTATTTTAAAAGTTATGAACGAATTTGTAATTTGGGAACACGGCAGAAAATATGTGTTATCATTTTTGTGGTTATATGAAGTTTGCTCCTAATTTTTGGGTATTTAGGGTTGAAATTAAGGGTTGACAATATGAAAAATGAAATCTGTGATGTTTTTTACACATTATACAAACTTTTGAACCGTTTAAATTTATTATTTTAAAAGTTATAAACGAATTTGTAATTTGGGAACACGGCAGAAAATATGTGTTATCATTTTTGTGGTTATATGAAGTTTGCATCTAATTTTTAGGTGTGTAAGGTTGAAATTAAAGGTTGACAGTGTAAAAAACGTGTTCTACGGGGTTTCAAATATAAATTGACTCATTATCAACCTTTAAAATCGTCTTGATAAAGTTTTATTTAAATATTTGTAAGATGACGCCTGTTCCGAATCTACTCCAATCTCCTCCAATCCTTCCAGAACATCAAAACTTTTATTTGGTTAACAATTCGGCTGAAATTTACAGGAAACACAAAATTAACTAAAAATGATTTATTTATACTCAAAATTAGTCAAACAACATTAATTTTTAAAGAAAATATTTGTGTGACAGCTGAAATTTGTGGTTAAAAATTGTGTACGTTTCAAAAACATTCGGCAAAAACTCTGTGGGTAATGCATATTTATAAATATTATTTAATTATAAAATCAACATTTTCCAGTAATTTTAATGTTAATTTTATGTGTTTCCTGTAAATTTCAACCCTAAATACCGATAAAAAGATGCAACTTTGAATAAAATAGGGTATTAACGCACCGCTCATTTAAAAAAATCTAGTCTAGATAACTACATCATTGGTCCGAATTAATGATTAGAAATCATTTCAAATAACATTAAAGCTAATATTTAATTTAAAATGTTTGTTTTGGACAATATTTGAGTATAAATATAAATAATATAAATGAATTATTAATATAGAACATATAATTAACTCGGTTAATAATTATTAGTTCCAGCATTTTGGCGCTAGTGTATATCAACAAGTTTCAACAAATTTTGTGTTTGTAAACATTTCGTTGTACTTTATACATTTTAAAACTGTTATTTCTTTATTATTAATAGTGTTTTGTGCTATATTTGTGCTTAAAAATAGTTTTTACAGTGTTTTAATAAAAGTTTGTGACTGTTTTGTGCTGAAAATTGCGACAGAAGTGTTCGTGAACTTTGAGGTTTATTTCAAAGATTTCTACAATTTTATGGTATGTACATATATTTTTAATATATTATAATGAATCTGTGGTAATTTTTATTTATTATACAAACTTTTGGACCGTTAAAATTTATTATTTTAAGAGTTATGAATGAATTTGAGATTTAAGAATTTGGCGGAAAACTTGTTTTGAGTTTATTGAAGTTTGCACCCGTTTCTGGGTATTTGGGGTTGAAATTTACAACACAAAATTAATTTTTCAAGTTTTTTATTCAATATTAACAATTATTTACAGCAATATCTGTATCTTTTACACCAGTTTGAGACAAGTGTTTAACAATATCGACCCAATCCCAGCCTCTTGGTTTCTCGCCTTTTGACTCGACTTTATCCCATTGTTTTCGTTTTTGGGCCTTCGTTAATTGCTCTTTTTTGGGCTGTTTTTTAGCCACAAATTCCTCATCCTACAAAAAAGTCTCAATAAGATTAAATACGTCTCAAAAATGATACTATTCGGCACTTACCTTAGCCACTGAAATTTTCTCGATATTCTCAGTTATTTGCGCGATTTCTTCCGGTTGTTCTGTAACTAATTCTTCATATTTTTCTTTAATAACTTCAATTAAACTATACGTCATTGCTTCGCCCAAAAATTGCGTCGATTCGTTACTTATAAGATCCATAACCTTGTTTTTAACCGAATCTAACCTAAAAAAGTCGACCATATTTCACAAAAAAATTCATAACTCAGCGACTACATCAAATTTTTAAACAAAATTTTATACACTTATTAAAAAATCATCAAGGAATCCATTTTTGCAATAATAAACTCAATATCTCAATAAGTTTCCGAGATATACACACTCAAATCAATACTTACAAATTTCGGTTGTAAAATGTGTTCATATTCACAATAGGCTTTTCTTTGGGGTAGTTTTCACCCCATTTTAGTTCCAACAAAAAAGATTTTGAGTTATCATCATCCCCAAACTACAAATAAATGATTATATCATCAATATATCATCATAGTTTGACAAAAAAGAAACAATTGTGGCATTTTGTTAAAAATTACATATCTCGAGTTGCGTTGGGACTATTTTAATGAAAATATGTACATGTATAGAATAAAGTACGGGGAATTCAATGCCGCAAAGATCATTGCAATATCTCTTTTAATTTTAGAGATATTGAAGTGCAAAGTTGACATATCAAAACGAATACAACAATATGTTGTCAAATGTTTATTTGCAATAATTACGTATATATTTATGTATTTACCTATGTTTTAAACACAATACAACATTATTAAATAAATATAATAAGAAAAAACTAACCTTATATTGAATGGTGTCATCAGATATTTTTTTGAAATTCTCATCGCCATCATAAATTGATAATAATACTTCTAGTTCTTCACTTTGCATTTCTTTATTTGTCATTATTAATTATTTAATTGTCTATTCATCACAATATATAAATATAACTCCTTGGGAAAAGCGTTTGACTTCTATAGGTTAAAAACGAAATATCCCCAAAAAATATAAATATAAATTTACCAATTTCCCGTTTAACATATGTGTATTGCGGGTGGCATATTATTATTGAACCATTTTTCATTAAACAAATCATATCTCAGATATTTTTAAAGTTATCACAACCAAATTTTGGGTGTATACCTACAAAACTTTAATTAATTTAATGGCGTAAAGTTTTCATTTATATCTCATTTAGTTTTTGAGATATTAATTGATAAACTTGGGATATTTTTTACCAAAATCTTATAGTTGCAATTTTTTATATATGAAGTTTGCACATATTTTTAAGGTATTTAGGGTTGAAATTAAGGGTTGACAGTGCGAAAAATGAAATCTGTGATGTTTTTTTATATATTACACCAACTTTTGAACCGCCGAAATTAATTATTTTAAAAGTTATGAACGTATTTGTAATTTGGGAACACGCCATAAAATCTGTGTCGTAATTTTGTGGTTATATTAAGTTTGCACCTATTTTTAGGGTATTTAGGGTTGAAATTAATGGTTGATAACACGAAAAATATAATCTGTGATGTTTTTTATATATTATACAAACTTTTGAACCGTTGAAATTTATTATTTTAAAAGTTATGATCGAATTTGTAATTTGGGAACACGCCATAATATTTATGTCGTAATTTTTGTGGTTATATTAAGTTTGCATCCATTTTTAGGGTATTTAGGGTTAAAATTAAGGGTTGACAGTGCGAAAAATGAAATCTGTGATGTTTTTTACATATTATACCAGCTTTTGAACCATTGAAATTAATTATTTTAAAAGTTATGAATGTAATTTGGGAACACGGCATAAAATTTATGTCGTAATTTTTGTGGTTATATTAAGTTTGCACCCATTTTTAGGGTATTTAGGGTTAAAATTAAGGGTTGACAGTGCGAAAAATGATATCTATGATGTTTTTTATATATTATACCAACTTTTGAACAGCTGAAATTTATTATTTTTGGGTGTGTGATTTAAAAAAGGGTGGAAATTTTAAAAAAATTAAAAATTCTGAAAATTTGTATTTAAGTAGTTTGAAGGGTGTAGATTTAAGATTTTAAAACCGCAGATCGATATCTCATTTCGTGTCCGAGATATTCGTCCTCAAAACTTTGCTCAAAAATGCCCATTTTTGGGCTATATCCCAAAAATGGTCAATTATACACCGCTGGCGATAGCACCATTAGATTCTACGGGCAAAATTACATAAGTATACCAATTTTCATAATTTTTGAACTATTACAATCTCCAGAAGGAAAAGTCTAAAAATGGCCAAAAACTGAAAAAATCGTAAGGGGTACCCCTTAAGATTTTTTCAGTTTTTGACGATTTTAAAGAATGTTTAATAATAAATGTATCCGTTGGAATATTTTGATGAAAATTGGTATACTTATGTTTTTGGGTACGAGGAATTTAATGGTGAAGTCGTTGAAGGTGTAGCACACACCCATTTTTGGGTATGAGAGTGACATGGTTGAAAAAAAGAGTCGAAATTTTCAAAAAATTTAAAATTCTGAAAATTTGTATTTAATTAGTTTGAAGGGTGTAGATTTAAGATTTTAAAACCGCAGGTCGATATCTCTTTTCTTTTTTGAGATATTCGATGTTTTTTACAAAAAAGTGAATACACCCTTTCTCTCGGTTATTATTGCAGATACACATATTAATTATTGAATTGTGTGAAAATTGTAATTATGGAGCTTCCGGTATAACCGGATAAAAAGTTTAAATTTATATCTCATTTAGTTTTCGAAAAATTAATTGATAAACTTGGGATATTTGTTGCCAAAATCTGATAGCTGCAATTTTTTATATATGAAGTTTGCACCCATTTTTAGGGTATTTAGGGTAGAAATTAAGGGTTGACAATGCGAAAAATGAAATCTGTGATGTTTTTTTATATATTATACCAACTTTTGAACCGCTGAAAATAATTATTTTAAAAGTTATGAACGTATTTGTAATTTGGGAACACGTCAGAAAATTTGTGTTATCATTTTTGTGGTTATATGAAGTTTACATCTAATTTTTGGGTATTTAGGGATGAAACTAAGGGTTGACAATACGAAAAATGAAATCTTTGATATTTTTTACATATTATACAAACTTTTGAACCGTTGAAATTAATTATTTTAAAAGTTGTGAGCGTATTTGTAATTTGGGAACACGTCAGAAAATTTGTGATGTATTTTTTGAGGTTGTATGAAGTTTGCACCTATTTTTTAGGTATTTAGGGTTGAAATTAAGGGTTAACAATGCGGAAAATGAAATCTGTGATGATTTTTATATATTATATCAACTTTTGAACTATTGAAATATATTATTTTAATAGTTATGAATAGATTTGTAACTTAAGAAATTGGGGGAAATTTTGTTTGAAGTTTACACCTTTTTTGGGTATTTAGGGTTGAAATTAAGAGTTGGCAATGTGTATAACGTGTTGTGCGGGGTTTAAAATATAAAATTGACTGATTTTCAAATTTTAAAACTGGACAAAAAAATTCAATTTTCCGTTTAACATATGTGTATAGCGGGTTGCATATATTATTGAAACATTTTGACCATTTTTCATTAAACAAATCATATCTTAGATATTTTTAAAGTTATTACAACCAAATTTTGGGTGTATACACACAAAACTTTAATTAAATTAGTGGCGTAAAGTTTTCATTTATATCTCATTTAGTTTTTGAGATATTAATTGATAAACTTGGGATATTGATTGCCAAAATCTTATAGTTGCATTTTTTTATATATGAAGTTTGCACCTATTTTTAGGGTATTTAGGGTTGAAATTGAAGGTTGACAGTACAAAAAATTAAATCTGTGATGTTTTTTATATATTATGCCAACTTTTGAGCCGTTGAAATTCATTATTTTAAAAGTTATGAACGAATTTGAAATGTAAATTTGGCGGAAAATTTGTTTTTAATTTATTGAAGTTTGCACCTTATTTTTGGGTATTTAGGGTTCAAATTAAGGGTTCATAGCGTAAAATGCGTGTTCTACGGGCTTTAAAATATAAATTGATTAATTTTCAAATCTTAAAACTGTCTGGACAAATTTTTATTTAAATATTTCTAAAATGGCGCCTGTTGCGATTTTTCATAATTCTTCCAAAACTTTTATTTGTTGATGAATCGGGCTGAAATTTACAGGTAATACATAAAATTAACTGAAAATTATTTATTTATACTTGAAAATAGTCTGAAATTATGAATTTTTAATAAAAATGTTTAAAGTGACAGGTGAAATGTACGTTTCAAAAACATTCGGCAAAGACTCTGTCGGTATGGCAGATTCAAAATTATTATTTTAATTAAAAAATCAACGTTTTCGACTAATTTAAAGAATAAATCATTGATTTGCAGTTAATTTTATGTGTTAACAGTGTAAATAACGTGTTCTGTGAGTGTTTAAATTTTAAAATTGGAAAAAAAATTATCAATTTTCCGTTTAACATATGTGTATAGCGGGTTGCATACATTATTGAACATTTTTCATTAAATTAATCATATCTCAGATATTTTTAAAGTTAATACAACCAAAATTTGGGTGTGTACACACAAAACTATATGGAATATACTGGCGTAAAGTTTATACTTATATCTCATTTAGTTTTTGAGATATTAATTGTTAAACTTGGGGAAAAAAATTGTCAAAATTGCATTTTTTTATATTTTTGTAAATAAGTCGAAAATGGTTTATTTTACAGTAAAAATGATTATGAACAAAATTGTTCCTCATGAAATTTCCTATAAAATGAGCTATGAAACATTGCTTAACGGTGGGTGTAATCCGAGATATGCCGCCCTGAAAATAAGATAAAATAAAACACAACACAAAATGTATTAAATGTTTATTTATACAAAAATTAATTCTTTATTAACAACAACCAATATCTTTTCTCATTTTTCATAATATTTAAAAGATTCGTTTTGATTTTATTGGGGTCTAGTTGTTTGTTACTTGATGCTAGAGACTCAAACCAATCATATAAGATGTTCATAAGACCTGGAGGCTTTTCCCGCTCTTTGTAATAATTGAATTTTTCTATATATTCTTCTTTAGTTTCAAAACTGTCTAATTCTATGAAAAACTTATTGAGTTTCATACTTAAATATTCTTTAGCCCGATCGATATCATGTAGCATATGATTGGACAGCTCCCTGTCTTGGATAACATCTGCATATCGCTCATATAAGGTTAGGAAATCTAAAGTTTTTAAGGTTAACTCCTCGTTACTGTCAAATGTGTCATCTAACATTTTTCTTTCTTCGGGAAGCATTTCTAGATTTAATTTATTGATTTTTTGCTTTAAAATCGATTGAAAGTCTTGTAAAGTCGCTTTAATTAAATATTCAAATGCTTGTTTTTGCATTCTGGTAAATATTTCCGTGTTTTCTGATAAATCCGCGGGGTTGCGTTCTATGTCGTGGGTGCGTTCTATGTCGTGGGTTCGTTCAATTTCGGCGGGATTTTCAAAATGGGAAAGTGCTGAGGGATGTTTTTCGGGGAAATTATTTGTTTTATTATTGTTAGGGAAATTTTGTTGGGGGGAATTATAATTTGGCTGCAATGGCGGGCGATAATTTTGAGATTGCGGGCGATAATTTTGATTTTGCGGGCGATAATTTTGACTTTGCGGGCGATAATTTTGATTTTGCGGGCGATAATTTTGATTTTGAGGTTCGGGCTGAAGTTGGCTGTAATTTCTTGGTCTTTCGAGCCGGACATCAAGATTTAGGTTATATTTATTTGTTGAACGCTGATTGTTTTTTTGATTATTATATTGTTGATAATTTGGAATATTTTTGTAATTTCTATTAACCAGACCTATTGAACATTATCTAATTATCAATTGAATAAAGTATCCATATCTCCGAGTTGATCCCCACGTCATCAATTCGATATCTAATTTTTGTAGGTGTTACAGAGGGGTATGCGAGGTATTGTAACCGCGGTCACGAACCATATTGATGACGTGGGGGTCAAGTCGCGGAGATGAACTTAAAAAACTCACTATTTTTTACGTTATTCTGTTGTTTTATGCTTTTTTCATAGCTGTATGGCCCATCCTCTATCACAATTTTACCGACATCTTGCAAAATACTCCTTGGTGTTACATGGTTTTCGTAATATTCCCCATTGTTCGGGTTCTGAGTTGTTGACTGACTTTCACCAAAATAAAAAGTTGGTTGAACTGAAGCCATCGGTAAAGCAACTGGCTGTATTATATGAGTACCTACATACAATTATTTTTATGTAAAATTGTAAAAAACCCCCAAAAAAACTTAAAATTCCAATTTGGTAATTTTGAATTTGGCGCCACTTTATTCAAACTCCCCTAGCGGATGCGCTATTACCAACATAACAACGAAAAATTACATGGGTATACAGGAAACATCTGCGCATCGAATGGCGCATAGCTCACCTCGATATCTCTTTCCGTTTCCGAGTTATAAGGGGTTGAAAACGGTGGCGCGCTTTGATAATTTTGAATTTGGCGCCACTTATTTCAAACTCCCCTAGCGGATGCGCTATTACCAACATAGCAACGAAAAAATACATGCATATACATAAAACATCTGCGCATCGAATGGTGCATAGCTCACCTCAATATCTCTTTCCGTTTCCGAGTTATGAGGGGTTGAAAACGGTGGCGCGCGTTTCAAAATATGACCGGTTTTTATTTAAAAATTCATAGCGTCCATACCTAATTAAATACTTGGACCTAAATTAGGGTATATACAACTTGATATCTCTTTTATTTTTTGAGATTTTCGTCAAAATTAAAACACTGTAAAAAACCTAAAATCTAGTTTGATGATTTTGAATTTGGCGCTACTTTTTTCAAACTCCTCTAGCGGATACACTACTACCAACATAACATTGAAAAATTACATGCGCATACAGAAAACATCTGCGCATCGAATAGCGCATAGCTCACCTCGATATCTCTTTCCGTTTCCGAGTTATAAGGGGTTGAAAATTGTGGCGCGCATTTCAAAAAATGACCGGTTTTTATTTAAATATTCATAGCGTCCATACCTAATTAAATATTTGGACCTAAATTAGGGTATATACAACTTGATATCTCTTTTATTTTTTGAGATTTTCGTCAAAATTAAAACTGTAAAAAACCTAAAATCCAATTTGATAATTTTGAATTTAGTGCCACTTTATTCAAACTCCCCTAGCGGATGCGCTATTACCAACATAACAACGAAAAATTACATGCGTATACAGGAAACATCTGCGCATCGAATGGCGCATAGCTCACCTCAATATCTCTTTCCATTTCCGAGTTATAAGGGGTTGAAAATTGTGGCGCGCATTTCAAAAAATGACCGGTTTTTATTTAAATATTCATAGCGTCTATACCTAATTAAATATTTGCACCTAAATTAAGGTATATACAACTTGATATCTCTTTTATTTTTTGAGATATTCGTCAAAACTGAAACTTACTGTATATAGGAATTGCAGATACAATTCTTTCGCCATCATAAAACGAATTCTTTTCGCCAGGTACTTTGACAGAAACGGCACTAATTGGGGTCATTGTTGACCCATAAAATGGCTGCTGAATAGAAAAAAATTGTTCTTTAGCAACTAGAACTTCTTTCTTTGGCTTTAGTCGCTCTGTAGTTGAACTAGGCGCAGAAGAACTCCCTTGATAACTATTATAAGATTTTTTGTTTATTTTTCTAGTTGGCTTCGGTTTTTCAGTTGTTGTATGTTCGTAGAATTGATTGTTTTTATTGTTTTCCTTGGGTATACCACTCATATACCCCGGGGGTTGATAGTTTGGGTATAAAACGGGTGTATACCCATTATACCCAGGTGGGTCGTAGCCAAATCTTGGAAGACCTAACATACTAGGCTGTTCAAATCTAAGACAATAAAAATTAAGTTATGTCAAAAAAACACAAAATATGATCTCGGGTTTCGAAACTTTTTGACCGGAAATTTAACCGTTTTTATATGTCAGTATAGCAAATCAACCCTCTAGAATTCATTTTTGCAAGAATTAACCTTGTGCTTTTAACCGTTCCCGAGATAACTGTCAATTTTTAACCCCACTTTTCACAAAATTTTGCACAAAAACAAAATTCAAACCCGGTTTTTTACACTTTTTAACCGTAAATTTAACCACTTTTACATGTCAATATAGCAAATCAACCCTCCCGAGTTCATTTTTGCAAGAATTAACCGTATATTTTTAACCGTTCCCGAGATAACTGTCAATTTTTAACCCTACTTTCGACCAAATTTTGCACAAAAAACAAAATTCTAACCCGGTTTTTTACACATTTTAACCGTAAATTTAATAACTTTTACATGTTAATATAGCAAATCGACCCTCCCGAGTTCATTTTTGCAAGAATTAACCTTCTGCATTTAACCGTTCCCGAGATAACTGTCAATTTTTAACCCTACTTTTCACCAAATTTTGCACAAAAAACACATAATTCTAACCCGGTTTTTACACTTTTTAACCGTAAATTTAATAACTTTAACATGTCAATATAGTAAATCAACCCTCCCGAGTTCATTTCTGCAAGAATTAACCTTCAACTTTTAACCGTTCCCGAGATAACTGTCAATTTTTAACCCTACTTTCGACCAAATTTTGCACCAAAACACAGAATTCTAACCCGGTTTTTTACACTTTTTAACCGTAAATTTAATATCTTTAACATGTCAATATAGCAAATCGAGCCTTCCGAATTCATTTTTGCAAGAATTAACCTTCAAATTTTAACCGTTCCTGAGATAACTGTCAATTTTTAACCCCACTTTCGATCAAATTTTGCACACAAAACACAAAATTCTAACCCGGTATTTTACACGTTTTAACAGTAAATTTTATAACTTTTACATGTCAATATAGTAAATCGACCCTCCCGAGTTCATTTTTGCAAGAATTAACCTTCATCTTTTAACCGTTCCTGAGATAACTGTCAATTTTTAACCCTACTTTCGACCAAATTTTGCACAAAAAACACAAAATTCGAACCCGGTTTTCTACACTTTTTAACCGTAAATTTAATAACTTTCACATGTCAATATAGCAAATCGACCCTCCAGAGTTCATTTTTGCAAGAATTAACCTTCAAATTTTAACCGTTCCTGAGATAACTGTCAATTTTTATCCCCACTTTCAACCAAATTTTGCTCAAAATACACAAAATTGTAACCCGTTTTTTTTCAGTTTTTAACCATAAATTTAACCACTTTTACATGTCAATATAGCAAATTACCCTCCCGAGTTCATTTTTGCAAGAATTAACCGTCAACTTTTAACCGTTCCTGAGATAACTGTCAATTTTTAACCCTACTTTTGCACAAAAAAACACAAAATTCTAACCCGGTTTTTACACTTTTTAACCGTAAATTTAGCACAAAACTGATGTTACCTGGCAGTTTGGTCTGGTCTCTGTGGAACAATTGGGTTATTAGTACTAGACCCATTTGTGGGTGTTTGTTTACTTGAAGCACAACAACCATACTCGATACTTATGTCTATTTTGCCAAAACCACCTGCAGTTTGTTTAGTTTTGATTTTCGGATCGCCGTTCTAAAATAAAAACTTTTAAAACCGCCATATTGCTTTTACACACAGTCTACAACGTTACCAACATCACAATTTAAAAAATCCCCAAAAACATTTGTACAAAATTGTTTATTTTTGATAAAAATAATTCTACAGAATTTGTGAACGCGAAATGTTAAGAAAATGTTACGTACCGTTGATCCCATTAATGGCGGATTCTGAATATTACTGTAATACTTCATTACATCCCCTAAATATTCTTTTTTGTCATACGTAACACTTATTTTGTCAGCGTCGTAATCTGAAAATTTTTCTTGCGACTTACTATCATCTGAATTATCAGTATTTGATAATTCTTTTTCTTGATTGTTATAAAACCTGTCCATTAACTCCTCGGAATCGAAATAAGTCGGGGCGAGGGTTGAAACAGTCGAAAATGTCGTTCGGAATAACCTAAAAATTGTCGTAATTTTTTGGGGTTATGTTCCTCACTTCATTGAGCATTTTAAGGGTGAAGAATGCATTTTTAAGGGTTGAATATGGGAAAAATGGATTGTTAAGGGTTTAAAATATATGTATACCTTATTTTGGGTATAAATATTAACGGTTATACGAATTATAAGCAAATGTTTAGCACAAAATTTGATCTCGGGTTTCAGAACTTTTTAAACGTAAATTTAACCACTTTTACATGTTAATATAACAATTCAACCCTCTAGAATTCATTTTTGCAAGAATTAATATTCTGCTTTTAACCGTTTCCGAGATAACTGTCAATTTTTAACCCCACTTTCGACCAAATTTTGTACAAAAAACAATATTCGAACCCGGTACTTTACACTTTTTAACCGTAAATTTAACCACTTTTACATGTCAATATAACAAATCAACCCTCTAGAATTCGTTTTTGCAAGAATTAATGTTCTGTTTTTAACCGTTCACGAGATAACTGTCAATTTTTAACCCCACTTTCGATCAAATTTTGTACAAAAAACACAAAATTCTAACCCGGTTTTTTACACTTTTTAACCGAAAATTTAACCACTTTTACATGTTAGTATAACAAATCAACCCTCTAGAATTCATTTTTGTAAGAATTAATAATCTGCTTTTAACCGTTCACGAGATAACTGTCAATTTTTAACCCCACTTTCGACCAAATTTTGCACAAAAAACACAAAATTCTAACCCGGTTTTTTACACTTTTTAACCGAAAATTTAACCACTTTTACATGTTAGTATAACAAATCAACCCTCTAGAATTCATTTTTGCAAGAATTAATGTTCTGTTTTTAACCGTTCCCGAGATAACTGTCAATTTTTAACCCCACTTTCGACCAAATTTTGCACAAAAAACACAAAATTCTAACCCGGTTTTTTACACTTTTTAACCGAAAATTTAACCACTTTTACATGTTAGTATAACAAATCAACCCTCTAGAATTCATTTTTGCAAGAATTAATGTTCTGTTTTTAACCGTTCCCGAGATAACTGACAATTTTTAACCCCACTTTCAACCAAATTTTGCACAAAAAACACAAAATTCTAACCCGGGTTTTTATACTTTTTCACGGTTAATTTAACCACTTTTACATGTTAATATAACAAATAAACCTTCTAGAATTCATTTTTGCAAGAATTAATGTTCTGTGTTTAACCGTTCCCGAGATATCTACCAATTTATAACCCTACTTTCAAGCAGGTTAAACTAACCTAAAAATGGTCGAATTTTTTTGGGGTTATGTTATACATTTTTGGCGCGTAAGGGTTAAAAATATGTTTTTAACGTTGGAAAAAGGGAAAAATGAATTGTAAACCTATTATTGGGTATAAATAATAATGGGTATGGCAATTATGAACAAATAGTTTTTTCGATTTTGATTTGATGATTTTAGGTTAAATATCTCAAAAACTATTAAAGATAAAGTTATGAAACAAAAAGAAATGGATTTAGAATAGTTTTCTGTATATGTATAGTAATTTTTGTTGATATTGTGTAACCAATTCGGCAGATATTACAAAAAATATAAATTGGGGGCATTTTTACAAAATTACTCACTGTGGCTGTATTTTTTAAAATAAAAATTTGAAATTGTGTCTATATACTAATTAAAGTATAAGGAATTCAATAAAAATATCAAAAATGTTGTAAATTCAAAGATATACTTACAAAAGACATGATAAAAATATGTATATCAACATTATATCTTTCAAAAATCTTATTTCGCGCTTAAATAAATAATTTATGTATTCAGACGCCTTATATTAAATTTTAAACATTAATGTCTTAATAAAAATATCTTATACACAGTTAAATTATGGGAAATACTATTAAAAATGTAATTAACTTAAAATATGAACATCAAAACATTGAATTTGTAAATAAAATGACACGAAAAGACATAAATAACTATTATTTAGATAATAAATTACTTGTTTTATTATTTCCGGATATAATAACAACAATTAAAACATTTTCTAAACATTTATTAAACATATAATACAATAATTATTATTCTAAACTCGGACTAACATTTGTATTTAATACATTGGCACTGTATTTTAATTTATCGACATTTGTAGCGTTTTTAAGCGATTCTTCGTCCAATAGTCGTTCATTTCTCTTCTCTTTTATTGAATCTATAAATAAATACATTGAAAACGGCCTAAAAATAAATTATATCAACATTTATTTACCATTAAACGGCGTATATTTATCAGACAGCAAATTTTCTAAATTATAACCTATTATTCCCACTACAGCCGCAAAAGGCAGCGTTATAACAGGCGCATAATTTCTTAAAATGCGAAAAAATATGGGCCACATTGTTATTTTCAATAATTAAATTAATATTTTAACTTTAAAATGTTTTAAAATGATTTAGAGGTTAGTTAATTGACAGCACAATATGAACATAGTATATAACTAAACAAATAAAACTCCCTAAAGTCCCTAAAAGGGATTAATAACTAAATTCATGTCAATATGACGTCATTTTGAAATGACGTTTGTGTTTAACAATTAAATAATCATTGAAATATGGACAAGAATGAAAAAAATAGCGTTTTTATTTTAAGTTTTGATGAACGAGGTCGTAAAATATATACTAGCGAAACAGATCCGTCTAAAAGGTATGTTTTTGTTCATATAACCTCAAAATCTGACATCTCACAATTTTTACACTTTTCAAGCCTTTTGTATACATTTTCTCGCTAGATTTATAGTTGATGATGATGGAACTTTAATAAACGAAACATCCCAAGTTAATTTAAGTCAAATAAAAATGGAAAACGACGATTTTGAGCTAACAAACGATTCTACGTCAAATGACGCGATTCTGGTCAGCGATTCAGATTGTATCATTGCCCAGCTTCAAGATCCATCTAATTTGGGTAAATACGTTTATTTTTGGGTTGTCCTCAAACCCTAAACCCATTTTAGAACATGTTTCAGCGTTAGATGACCCAGATTTATTATCTGAAATCGACCGACGGACAGTCGGCATTTCTGAGCCGACTTCCGGTCAACAACCGGAAGAAGAAGAAGAGGATTACTCTCTAATGCAACATATGGATATCCGCGAGCCGTTAGCTACCCTAAAACATTTGCTAGAGCAGAGATTGGGTGTGGAATTACCCGGTTATGAATTTTGGTTGCAAAACACGCAAATGGTAAGTTTGACTTTGGTTTACGCCAAAAGGGCGGTAGTTATATTAAAAATTAATACATATATCGAAAGATTATTTAATTCTGGATGTTTTTTGTATAAAACTTTTTGACGTACGATTTTTTGTTTTTGAAATAATTGAAATTTTGGAAAATTGGAGCAATGAAATATTGGTTTTTAATGGGACTAAGGGTTCTTAACTCCAAATTGGAGCCAGATAGGATGAAACTCCATATGAACTTTTATGTTCTAAATGAAATTTGAGGAAGGGTTTACTTGAACATTTTTTTGATACTGTGCTCCAAATTGGAGTTAATGGTGTTTTTCTGTTTTAAACTTCAAATTTTGGTGAAATTGGGTTTGTAACTCCAAAATGGAGCAAGATACAATGGAACTCCATACGAACTTTTTTGTTCAAAATGAAATTTGGGGAAGTGTTTACTTGAACATTTTTTTGATACCATGCTCCAAATTGGAGTTAATGGCGTTCTTTCTGTTTTACACCTCAAATTTTGGTGAAATTTGGTTTGTAACTCCAAAATGGAGCATGATACAATGAAACTCCATACGAACTTTTATGTTCAAAATGATATTTGGGGAAGGGTTTACTTGAATATTTTTTTGATACCATGCTCCAAATTGGAGTTATTGGGGGTTCTCTGTAATAAACCTCAAATTTTGGTGACATTGGTTTTGTAACTCCAAAATGGAGCAAGATACAATGAAACTTCATACGAACTTTTATGTTCAAAATGAAATTTGAGGAAGGGTTTACTTGAACATTTTTTTGATACCATGCTCCAAATTGGAGTTAATGGCGTTCTTTCTGGTTTAAACCTCAAATTATGGTGAAATTGGGTTTGTAACTCCAAAATGGAGCAAGATACAATGAAACTCCATACGAACTTTTATGTTCAAAATGAAATTTGATGCAGGGTTTACTTGAACATTTTTTTTATACCATGCTCCAAATTGGAGTTAATGGCGTTCTTTTTGTTTTTGACCTCAAATTGTGGTGAAATTTGGTTTGTAACTCCAAAATGGAGCCAGATAGGATGAAACTCCAAACGACCTTTTATGTTCAAAATGAAATTTGAGGAAGGGTTTACTTGAAAATTTTTTTGATACCATGCTCCACATTGGAGTTATTGGAGTTTTCCTGTTACGAACTTGAAATTTTGGTGAAATTGGGTTTGTAACTCCAAAATGGAGCAAGATACAATGAAACTCCATACGACCTTTTATGCTCAGAATGAAATTTGATGCAGGGTTTACTTGAACATTTTTTTGATACCATGCTCCAAATTGGAGTTATTGGAGTTTTTCTGTTACTAACCTCAAAATTTCGCGGATTTTTTCGATTTATCGACAGTTTTCGAATATTTCTCACTGTTTTATTCACTTTTTTTCGTGTTTAGTTAGAAAGCCATAAAAATCTAGTGGATCAGTGCGTTCAAGGCGAAGGTTTAGTCCAAATAAACGTTCAAATTCAAACTCACTTAAAAAGAATAAATATTGCTGACGTTTTAAAACCAGCGGAGGAATACACAAACGAACTTGATTTACCAGCGGATTCATCCGCGTCAAAAAATAAACAGAACGTTATAAAATGGGTCGTTGATTCCGCTTTCCGTAAAGACCAAGAAAGACTAAAAATTCCATCAGATCCAAATAAATGGAACTGTCAACATGTCTGCCATTGGTTACAATGGGCCGTGCGCCATTTTAACCTCCCGCATATTAAATTAAAAGAATGGAACATGACTGGTGAACAGTTATGCCAACTATCCCTCACTGAATTCCAATCTAGGGTCCCTAAAGACCCCGGAGACATCTTTTGGACACATCTAGAACTTTTACGAAAATGTAAATTTGTCGCCATTGTTCAAAAAGAACAAAAACGGCCCCCACGATTGATGAAGGCAACAAAACGACCGGAAATAGACCCGCAGATAGTGGAGAGTATTTCCGGAAGTGGAAATCGCACCGGAAATAACGGCCAGATACAGCTTTGGCAGTTTTTATTAGAATTACTGACCAGTAAAGAATATAAGTCTGTTATACAATGGCTCGGAAATGATGGAGAGTTTAAATTAACGGCCCCAGAAATGGTCGCCCAATTATGGGGCGAACGGAAAAATAAACCAACAATGAATTATGAAAAGTTATCCCGAGCTTTAAGATATTATTATGATGGCGATATGATTTCAAAAGTACATGGAAAACGTTTTGTTTATAAATTTGTTTGTGATTTGAAACAATTGCTAGGTTATTCCGCTTTTGAGTTGTCTCGATTAGTAGACAACGCAGCCAATGAAATATCTTTAAATTAATAATATTTTTGTACTAAATAAATGTAAATAAAAAATTCGTACATATGTTTTATTATGTTTTCAGACTTATATCTCCAATTTGGAGCCAGATAGGATGAAACTCCATATGAACTTTTATGTTCAAAATGAAATTTGAGGAAGGGTTTACTTGAACATTTTTTTGATACCATGCTCCAAATTGGAGTTAATGGCGTTCTTTCTGTTTTAAACCTCAAATTTTGGTGAAATTTGGTTTCTAACTCCAAAATGGAGCAAGATACAATGAAACCCCATACGAACTTTTATGTTCAAAATGAAATTTGAGGAAGGGTTTACTTGAACATTTTTTTGATACCATGCTCCAAATTGGAGTTAATGGCGTTTTTCTGATTCAAACCTCAAATTTTGGTGAAATTTAATATGTAACTCCAAAATGGAGCAAGATACAAGGAAACTCCATACGACCTTTTATGTTTAAAATGAAATTTGAGGAAGGGGTTAGTTGAATTTTTTTTTGATACCATGCTCCAAATTGGAGTTAATGGTCTTCTTTCTGTTTTAAACCTCAAATTTTGGTGAAATTTTGTTTCTAACTCCAAAATGGAGCAAGATAAAATGAAACTCCATACGAACTTTTATGTTCTAAATGAAATTTGAGGAAGGGTTTACTTGAACATTTTTTTGATACCATGCTCCAAATTGGAGTTGATGGCGTTCTTTCTGTTTAAACCTCAAAATTTGGTGAAATTTGGTTTGTAACTCCAAAATGGAGCAAGATACAATGAAACTCCATATGAACTTTTATGTTCAAAATGAAATTTGAGGAAGAGTTTACTTGAACATTTTTTTGATACCATGCTCCAAATTGGAGTTAATGGCGTTCTTTCTGGTTTAAACCTCAAATTATGGTGAAATTTAGTTTGTAACTCCAAAATGGAGCAAGATACAATGAAACTCCATACGAACTTTTATGTTCAAAATGAAATTTGAGGAAGGGTTTACTTGAACATTTTTTTGATACCATGCTCCAAATTGGAGTTAATGGCGTTCTTTCTGGTTTAAACCTCAAATTATGGTGAAATTTGGTTTGTAACTCCAAAATGGAGCAAGATACAATGAAACTCCATACGAACTTTTATGTTCAAAATGAAATTTGAGGAAGGGTTTACTTGAACATTTTTTTGATACCATGCTCCAAATTGGAGTTAATGGCGTTCTTTCTGGTTTAAACCTCAAATTATGGTGAAATTTAGTTTGTAACTCCAAAATGGAGCAAGATACAATGAAACTCCATACGAACTTTTATGTTCAAAATGAAATTTGAGGAAGGGTTTACTTGAACATTTTTTTGATACCATGCTCCAAATTGGAGTTAATGGCGTTCTTTCTGGTTTAAACCTCAAATTATGGTGAAATTTGGTTTGTAACTCCAAAATGGAGCAAGATACAATGAAACTCCATACGAACTTTTATGTTCAAAATGAAATTTGAGGAAGGGTTTACTTGAACATTTTTTTGATACCATGCTCCAAATTGGAGTTAATGGTGTTCTTTCTGTTTTAAACCTCAAATTTTGGTGAAATTTTGTTTCTAACTCCAAAATGGAGCAAGATACAATGAAACTCCATATGAACTTTTATGTTCAGAATGAAATTTGAGGAAGGGTTTACTTGAACATTTTTTTGATACTGTGCTCCAAATTGGAGTTATTGGAGTTTTTCTGACCTCAAAAAAGGTAGGTGCTTAAAAAATATTAAATATCAACCCAAAACACATTATTTTATATAAATTTAAAAAACTTCACATTGTCACATCCTCCCCCACTCTCAATTTTTTTTAAATTGAGATTTAAAAATAAACAGATGTAGGTACATTTTTATAAATTTATTAACATAAAAAATATGTATTTAAATATTACAAAACATTAATATAATTCAAAATTTTCAAGTCTCCAATCTTCTACAGTAATGGAATGATTTTGCACGTCCCAATCTGTAAAAATAAACGAGTTTAGGAACTTTTTGGACACTGTAAAAACGTATTACCTTTTTTTTCAAGTTCTTCAATAAATTGAGAATATTCTTCTTCAATAAATTGATCGATAATCAATAACAGATCAATATTATTTTCAATATTTGAATCGTTAATATTTTTTTCCAACTTTTGCAACAAATTTAATTTTTTTGTTGAGATTTTTTGAAAAATATTTAAGTTTATATTGTTGTATAAATTAAAAGCAAGTCCAAAAATCAATGAATGGAAATATGATTTTAAAATAGTTGAATTTGAGGCGTTAATTTTTAATAAAACATTAATTTTTTTATTATTAAAATCAGGTAAAATTAAATACTCTTTTCGTTTATAAATATTTATAATTTTTATCAACTCGTGCTTTGAAAACAAATGAACGCAGTTGTTTGCAGAAGTACCAACACAAATCCTAAACCCGCAAAAGTTAACATCAGTGTTGCCACCCCACAAAAAAACGCTTTCTTTTCGATTAACTGACACCAAACTTGGAATATTATCAAAAATAAAATAATTTTTACAAATTATAATAAATCGTTCAGCATTTAAACTTTTAAATATTAGTGATTTTACCGCCCAATAATTGGCAAACATGTGTAAACAACAAAACAAAATAAACAACGACATTTCATAGTTACTTTCATCTAAACAGTTCAACAAAAAAATCCCTACAACACTCGCGACTAAATTCACAGCAGTTTCCTGGCTTCCATCTTTCGCTGTGACGTCAGCAGCGTTGCCAATTCTACTTTGATGTTGTATAACAGCTGCGCGCGTCGCAGATCCGGCAACACCGACCAAACTCTTCATAACAGTTGATAAGCAAATAAAAAAATACAAATTTCCCGCCAAAAATGGTATTAACAAATCCAAAAACATTGAGACATCATTTGTTATATCGGCGAAAAGCCGCCATTTTTTACAATTTGTATCGAATTGACCGCCTTTTAAAAAAGCGAAGAAAATGGCGCTAAATAAGCCGACGCCATCTTTGAATACCCACAAAATGGCGGCGGATATGACAGAAGCGTTTGCATTTCCAACGCCGACTGATTTTAAAATTGATTTTGTTGAAATTGTTCCGGTTAATCGACTACAAAATGCTTGTATTGTGTCGTAAAATTGATATTCGAAATAATCTGAACTCACAGATGTTGGATAGCCTTGAGGAAGGAAAACTTTTCGAAAAAAATCATAAATAAAATGATTCTTTGTTGACGTTTCTTTGGGTAACCTATAAATTTTTTGTGTATCTGCAAAATAATGTGAATTAAACAGTTGTTTTATATTTATTTTGTGTGTAATGTACCATTTGACGAAGCAAACGTATTTATTTTGCCAGTAAGGCCGTATTTCTCACATATTTTAATGTTTTTTGACATGTTTTGACGTTTACAAATAATAGTTATTTAACAATTTGATGTTGGCAGTTTGTAGGGATAGTTAGGGAAAGTTGAGTGGCAACATTGACTGTCAGAACGTGAAAATAAATAAAATATATATTTATTGTACTTGTAATTATATTTTATTTAATACTTAACACTTATTTTGTATAATATTAATGTTTTAATATATATTGACGATCAATAATAATATGTTTTTATTGATTTTATGTTGGTCGTACATAGGGAAACTTGTAGACAGACAATTGGCAACATTGATTGTCAAAAGGATAGAATAATATATAAATCTGCAAAATAATGAGAATTAAAAGTTGTTTTATATTTATTTTGGGTGTAATGTACCATTTGACGATGCAAACGTATTTATTTTGCCAGTAAGGCCGTATTTCTTACATATTTTATGTTTTTTGACATGTTTTGACGTTTACAAATAATAGTTATTTAACAATTTGATGTTGGCAGTGTGTAGGGATAGTTAGGGAAAGTTGAGTGGCAACATTGACTGTCAGAACGTGAAAATAAATAAAATATACATTTATTGTACTTGTAATTATATATTATTTAATAGTTAAAGCTTATTTTGTATAATATTAATGTTTTAATATATATTGACGATCAATAATAATGTTTTTATTGATTTTATGTTGGTTGTACATAGGGAAACTTGTAGTAGACAGACTATTGGCAACATTGGTTGTCAAAACGAACAAATAAATTAAAAAATATGTTTTAAATATGTGATATAAAGAATCTTTTGATATATTTATACATTTTACATATAAATATACGTATATACAACGTTTTTATATAATATATATTAATACAATTGATAGGTACAAGTTTGAAATATAACCTTAAAATGTTGTGCAATGATTGTTATTTTTTTTAGAAAAAATGTATAAAAATATAATTTTTATATTGTTTTTCCAACAAATATATTGTTGGGACATCTATTTTGAACATACAAACTATACAGTATATATGGACCAATTTTTAACTATACCTTATAATTTGACAGGTATTTAAATAATATAGAATAACGAAAAATGGGCCACTCAAAATATTTTTTTTTACAGAAAACAAATTTACCGGCAACATTTCTTTAGAAGTATTACCGGAAACGGCAAATAACATCAAATTAAAAGAGTCGAATTACAATTTTTCTGTAACCAATGGGTTTATATCATCAAATTTAACCGTTTATGGATTGTTTTTAGGTTATTCGCGACTTATTTTTACCTTAAACCAACAAAACGGTCAAAGTGAAGAATTAGAGACGTTAAAAATAATTGTAGTCAGAGAAAAACGGTTAGTAGATCGCATATTTACCGGCTCGGTTGTAACTTTGGTTAGTTTGATATACATTAATTTCGGTTGCGCCTTAAATTTTGACAGTTTAAAGTCAATTTTACGTAGGCCTATTGGTCCATTCATCGGTTTTTGCGGTCAGTTTATAATAATGCCAATTTTGAGTTACTTGTTAGGGATTTTAGTGTTCTTAGATTACCCTGAAATGTCCCTAGGGTTGTTTTTCGTTGGCGTTTCTCCCGCTGGTGGCGCTAGCAACATTTGGACCGTAGTTTTAGACGGTAATTTAGATTTAAGTGTAACGATGACTGCAGTAAGTACTATTTGTGCATTTTTTATGATGCCTTTTTGGCTTTTTACTTTAGGAAATGTTATATTTAGCGAAGCTAAAATCGCTGTTCCTTACGACCATATTGGATACGTGGCTTTAGCGTTGATTGTTCCATTGTTTCTTGGATTATTAATACAAAAGTTGTGGCCGAAAGTTGCTAAAGTTTTAGCAAAAATATTAAAAACTTGTTGTGCTTTGTTAATTTTGTTTATTGTTATATTTGCGATTGCTACTCATATGTATTTATTCGAATTGGCAACATGGCGGATTGCAATCGCCGGCTTGTTGTTACCCTTTTTAGGTTATGTTTTCGGAGGCATTTTCGCGCTAATTTTTAAACAAAATACGCGGGATTGTATCGCGATTTCTATAGAAACAGGCGTCCAAAATACAGGAATTGCTATTTTTTTATTGCGGTTTATTTTGCCTCAACCTCAAGCTGATTTAACGACTGTCATACCTGTTGCAATTTCAGTTATGACCCCTGTACCCTTAACAATGTTATTTTTATATAAAAAATGTTTTAAAAATAAAAAAAATAGTCTAGATTTTATAGAAAACTCAGAAATGAATTGATATTTTATGTATGTTTTAATAAATTGTTATTTTTGTATTGTTTGTGTATGTATTGAATTATGAACCCATTTTTGGGTGTTAGAAGTGGGAATTTGGGTGTGGCAGTATGAAAAATGAAATCTGTGGGTTTTTTTACATAAGGGCTGAAGTTTTCAAGTCTTAATATTAATTATTTTAAAAGATATCAAAGAATTTGTAATTTGGGAACCCGGCAGAAAATTTCTGTTGTAATTTTTGGGGTTAATGAAGTTTGCACTTAATTTTAGGATATTTAGGGTTGAAATTAAGGGTTAACAGTGTGAAAAATGAAATCTGTGGAGTTTATTACATAGGGGGTGAAGTTTTGAAGGGTTGGTATTCATTATTTTAAATGTATTAATGAAATTATAATTTGACAGCTGAAAATTTGTGTTGTAATTTTTGGGGTTAATGAAGTTTGCACCTAATTTTTGGGTATTTAGGGTTGAAATTAAGGGTTAACAGTACGAAAAATGAAATCTGTATGGTTTATTACATAGGGGGTGAAGTTTTGAAGGGTTGGTATTCCTTATTTTTAAAGGTATTAATGAAATAATTTGACAGCTGAAAATTTGGGTTGTAATTTTTATGGTTATATGAAGTTTGCACCTATTTTTTGGGTATTTAGGGTTAAAATTAAGGGTTAACAGTACGAAAATGAAATCTGTTTGGTTTATTACATAGGGGGTGAAGTTTTGAAGGGTTGGTATTCCTTATTTTTAAAGATATTAATGAAATTATAATTTGACAGCTGAAAATTTGGGTTGTAATTTTTGTGGTTATATGAAGTTTGCACCTAATTTTTGGGTATTTAGGGTTGAAATTAATGGTTAACAATGCGAAAAATGAAATCTATGATGTTTTTTTATATATTATATAAACTTTTGAACCGTTCAAATTTATTATTTTAAAAGTTATGAACGAATTTGTAACTTAAGAATATGGCGGTAAATTTCTGTTGTCATTTTTGCGGTTATATGAAGTTTGCACCTAATTTTCAGGTATTTAGGGTTGAAATTAAGGGTTAACAGTGCGAAAAATGATATCTATGATGTTTTTTATATATTATATAAACTTTTGAACCGTTCAAATTTATTATTTTAAAAGTTATGAACGTATTTGTAACTTAACAATATGGCGGAAAATTTGTTTTGAGTTTGTTGAAGTTTACATCATTTTTTTGGGTTTGTAGGGTTCAAATTAAGGGTTGACAGTATAAAAAACGTGTTCTACGGGGTTTAAAATATAAATTGACTAATTTTCAAACTTTAAAAACGTCTGGATAAAGTTTTATTTGAATATTACTAAATTAACACCCGTTGGGAATATTTGGCATTTCTTTCAAAACGTCAAAACTTTTATTTGCTTATAATTCCGGCTGAAATTTATAGGAAACACATAAAATTAATTGAAAATCATTTATATA
Organism: Harpalus rubripes; assembly: GCA_963082715.1. Classification (NCBI taxonomy): domain Eukaryota; kingdom Metazoa; phylum Arthropoda; class Insecta; order Coleoptera; family Carabidae; genus Harpalus; species Harpalus rubripes. The sequence continues at coordinate 26,357,323 of OY720466.1, read as the reverse complement.
TACTTTAAATAAGTAAAAAACATTTTATTTTGACATTAAATTTATGCATAGCATATTGCTCACGCACCGCTCATTTAAATAATCTAGTCTAGATACACTACATCATTGGTATCAATACCGTTATAATAACACAAAATATTAGAGTTCTAAAAGTTTATTAGTTCTAAAATTACAATCAAAACATAAATAATATATAAATAAATGGTTATTTGTTCTTAACTTCTGTGAATAAACGTCGTAAACTAGGATTATTACGAAATATTGTTATAAAGGAGTTGATTCGTTTTGCAACAAATTCATCCTGATATTCTAAATGTGCCGTTGACTCAGTGTCGCCTAAAACTTTCACTGAACATGGTTTTCTGTACATATCTTCAGGACAAATCCCTGTTACAAAAATTAAAGTGAGGTTATTCAAAATATTTCTAGTTGTTGTTTACAACAATTATTTTGCGTTGTTTATATATTAAACTTATTAAAAACAATTAATATGTGTTGTTTTTACCTCCCGCTTATCGTAGGTATTATTAAAATTCGTTTTAAGACATTGGTATGTAAAGCTTTTCCAAAAACATTAGGGCTGTGCGAAATGTTTGCAAAATCAAATATTTTAAAGAAATTATAGTTGTTTATAATTGTTTGACTATATTTAAGGCTTAAATACTTTAATAATTCATTAAATATTAATAATAATTGTATTATAAAAATGTTTGTCACATTTTAGTTCAAATGTTTTGGCGCTGATGTAACGCTAAACAAAATGGCTTCCGTCCCAAGTTTTCTTGTCATTTTAAAGTGTAAAACAGTGAAAATTCAAGTTTTTATTAATAATAAAACACAAATAAATGTTTAATAATAAGTTTAACATATAAAACAACCCTTAAAATATATAAATTCGTACATTTTCGTGGTAATTTCTCACATGGAATCGTCGGTTCTATTTCTTTTTCTGGCGGGATTATTTTCGTTTTATCGTGAAAACTAACAGTGTTTATTTTATCGCTGATGACTTCAACGTGTGAAACTGTTACTGCTTTGGGCATGTGTTCGACTTGTGTGGCCTTATCATATAATCTTTTGTTTGTTGGTGAAAATTTCCTTGGTGTTTTGCATTGGAACGAGTGAGTCGATCTGAGAATGAAAAACGGGGTTTCAAAAGGTAGGAAATAATTTTAAACACATCTAAATTAATTTACAACAATTTGAAGCTATTTGGAAGTTTTCAAGGTCATTGTAAAACAACCCTGAAATTCGTAAACCCAGGGTTTTATGATAATAATACCCAAGGGCGTTATGACAAAAATATTCTGTATTCATACCTCAATGTAGCGTTACTTTTCATAAGCATTAAAGAATCGACAGCCAACTCTAATCTGGAGTCCTTGCCGCGTCCGATGACTTCTTTAATAGATTCTACTTTAGATTCATATGATTTTTTAATCGCCAATAATTTCGAATCAATTCTGGACACTTTAACTTCGCTAGTTATCGAGTCTTGATCTACATATTTTTTAGACAAAGTAAGATTTGATCGATTTTTCGCTAACTCAATTGAATCGCGGGCTAACGAAATTCTGAAACAAACAATTTTATTTTATATATATAAGGAATTAAACTTTACAAAAGATCTTACTTTGACGGCATTCTGATGTCATCTGAATCTAAAGACGCGCCAGATATAATTACGCTATCATCGTCAACGAATGACGGAATTTGTATATCGGCGTCGTACGAATCTCTCTTAGGCGATGTTGTAAATGATGTAGTTCTTATCACCTTTCAATAAAACAGATCATAACTCATTAAAAATTAAAGATAGGGTGTTAATTCAATCAAAAATTAACTCTCTGGGGTCTATTTGATATAAAAACATACGCCCATGTCCAATTTTAAGTAAATACTGTCACATGATTTTTAGGCTGCTAAAAATTTGTAAAAATAGTAAAACAAATATATTCATAATGACCGCTTTTGGCTATAACGCAAGCCTAAGACGGTATCTTGCTTGGAGAAGGCAGATGGATGCTTCCATCGCAGAATGCCCAGACTATCTTAGTCATTTTGAATAGATATATTTGTGAATATTAGACAATAAATTACTTGCAATACAAAATTTTGGCTATAAATGATGTGACAGCATTTCTGACAATGTGTAATTTGAAAAGTTATATTCACTTTTTCATCCTGTAATATTTCCGGACTTTGTAGTGAAAATCTAACATTTATGTTATTTTTTTCTGTTGATTTTGGCTCAGTTGAGCTCCGTATACTGGGTCGTACATCCGGGCACCCTGTAGACGAATCGGACTGAAGTTCTTGAAGCCCAAAATTCCATAATTCATTGCTTCTACTAATTTTTAAACCCTGGAAAAGGTGTGGAATGTTTTTATTAAATTTTACGGTTAGATATTTGTCGATATCTCAGAAACGATTAAAGATATGACCAAAATTCTTACAAATTTAGAATCTACGGAGGAATTACCGCGAAATTTTTAACCGTTTTTGAGATACAGTGCGATATTTTAGAATACCTGTGATATCATATTTCTAAAGTCTTCACGGACATATAATTTCTCATTATATACAAAACCGGGAAGATCCTGCTGACTTGTCAACGTTACAGCGCTGGGTATATATTTAATTTCATTTTCACATTCGTGGAATGCAGGGTAAACCAAAGATTGTTTTGTACTTTGTCGGAATTTTGAACTTGGACGACTTTGGCGACTTTGTCGGCTTTGTCGACTTTGCCGGCTTTGTCGACTTTGTCGACTTTGACGGCTTTGCCGGCTTGGTTGACTCCTTCTTGGGATTGAAACAGATGACGAGAAATGCATACTCTCTCTGAAAAACTGTGGCTTTGTTTCCATAACTGCATTAGTTAACTCAAAAATCATTAATTTTTCAACGCTTAATAAATATTCTGCTTGAGTAGGGACCGCTTGTAACACAAAATATATAAACTTTTGAAATTGTTTTATGATTTCGTACATGGCTTGTTCTCTCGCTTCAACTTGACGGCCTTAAAAAGCAAAAACAAATTAGGTATAGTAAAACATTTCAAGGATGTCCGATCTTACCTAAACGCTCCATTTGAGACGTAGTCTTTTGCAGGTTGTCAGCTTTATCGTCTAATTCTTTTTCTAATTCTAATAATCTTGCTAAGAAGTTTTGTTCTAACTGCTTTTTTTCACAAGAGCATCGTCGTCTTTCTTGAGCTAATATATACATAATATTGGCTATATTTTCACATTGCAATTCGGTATGCAATTTCTTCAGCTTTTCTAAGCATTCGGCCTTTTGGTCATCCAAAGCTTGCTTCAGTTTTTTCTTCTCTTGCCTAAAACATTACATAAAAACATTACACAACTTTTCAGATTTTGAATGGTCTATTGGCTGTAAGGGGTTTGCCCAACTTGTCAGGCCTACGCTGGCCAAATTACTCAATAGCATTGAACTCAAAATATAGATAGGCCTGAAACACCCCGTTTAGTAAAACTTACTTGATATGGTACCAAAAATGTTCATGTAGACACTGTGACTGTTTTATTAATTCTAACGCAAATTGACGCGTCAATCTTGTAACTGTTTCTTGTACTGCAAGTTCGAGTTTTTCTTGCATTATTCTTTCAGTTTCTCGCTTGCCTTCTTGCACAGCAATTATTTTCTGTTCTTCTAAATATTCTTCAAGGTCTTTTAGCTCTTGCTCCAATTGTTTTTTGAAATCATCTCTCATTTTTTCAGCCATTGCTTCTCTCTTAATTTCTTCTTCTTCTCTCAATTTATTCAAAGCTTCTTTTCTCTCTTTTTCTGCTAAGTATCTCATCATATCTTCATTTTCAGCAAGTGCCCGCATTTTTTCGTCTTCAAATTCTTGTATAAACTTTTTTTCGACCTCTTCGCCAATTTCTGGAAAATACTAACGTATGAAACACCCAAAATTGGGTTTAAAAATGTGTTACCTAAAATTCCTTGATGGGTTAAAGCTTGTATATGTTTTCGGGTTAAAGGCGGTTTTAATTTAACTATTCCTAATAATAGATCGCTTGGGGACACCCATAAGTCTCCTTCGGGGCCCCCCAGAGCGGGGCAAAGCCCCAAATAAGGCTTCAGAGCGGGTAAACATGACTCAAAGAAAACTTTTGTAAGTTGGTTGCCTAATCTTGCTTTAACTTCGGATTGTTTTGGGAGATATCCATGTTCTAACATACATATTTTTCGGTAGTAGCTATCACTCCTTTCTGAAAAAAACTGGGTGTAGAATACAGAAAATATTTTATATTTTTATACCTAAGTCGTTCATTTTGAATTGGTATACGGAAATTTTGATAAATTAATTGACAGTTAAAAATTTTGAATCATTTTTGAAGTAGTTAAGGAAGAAAGGATAAATAAACAGATTTTTTATGTTTTTTATTTGACAAAAATGTCAATTATTTTATTAATATATTTATACACATTAACATATAATATATTAACATGCGGAAAAGTACGATAGTGACTTTTGGACCCATTTTTGGGTTTTGGAAGTGGGAATTTAGGTGTAAAGGTGTAAAAAATGAAATCTATAGGGTTTTTTACATAGGGGGTGAAGTTTTCAAGCATTAATATTCATTATTTCAAAAGATATTAATGAATTTGTAATTTGAGAACACGGCAGAAAATTTGTGTTGTAATTTTGTGGTTATATTAAGTTTGCACCTAATTTTTAGGTATTTAGGGTTGAAATTAAGGGTTAACAATGCAAAAAATGAAATCTGTGATGTTTTTTATATATTATACAAACTTTTGAACCGTTAAAATTCATTACTGTATAAGTTATGAATGAATTTGTAATTTGGGAACACGGCAGAAAATTTGTGTTGTAATTTTATGGTTATATTAAGTTTCTACCTAATTTTTAGGTATTTAGGGTTAAAATTAAGGGTTAACAATGCAAAAAATGAAATCTGTGATGTTTTTTTATATATTATATCAACTTTTGAACTGTTGAAATTTATTATTTTAAAAGTTATGAACGAATTTGTAACTTAAGAATTTGGCGGAAAATTTGTTTTGAGTTTACATCATTTTTTTTGGGTATTTAGGGTTGAAATTAAGGGCTGACAATATAAAAAACGTGTTCTACGAGGTTTAAAATATAAATTGACCAATTTTTAAAAATTAAAACAGTCTGGATAAAGTTTTATTGCAATATTTGTCAGATTACTCTAGTTGCGTATTTTTCACAACTCTTCCAAAACATTAAAACTTTTATTTGGTTATGTATCCGGCTGAAATTTATAGGAACCACATAAAATTAAATGAAAATCATTTATTTATTCTTAAAACTAGCCAAAAACATTTATTTTTTAATAAAAATATTCTGCAAACATTCGGCTAACGCACCGCTCTTTAAAATAATTTAGTCTATATAAACTATACATCATTGGTATCCATAATCGTTATTATTATATTTAAAATAATATTTAAGCTTATATTTCATTTAAAATTATTGTTTTAAACAATATTTGAGTATAAATTTAATTTTGCACATAATTTTCAGTAAGTTTTGTGCAATAATAATTCAGTAATGTAATCGAAATATTTTTTTCAGGTTATGGCAACTGTCAACGGACGTCACAACATAAAATGGTTTCAGAATCTTATACCAAACAGTTTTAAGGTATGAAAATGTTGTGATTTATAGTTTGAAGTCCAAGGAATCCGATTCTGCTCTCGAATTGACGATATTTTTACCCGTTGAGGAGTTATGAGCAAGTGAAAATGAAGTTCCATCGCTGCAGAAATTCTTGTATACGGTACGTGAATATATTTGTGATTCCGTTTGTTACAAGTGTTTTTATTGTTGTTGACAGCTGTATGCAACCATCTTGCAAGTGGACAGACATGCAGACATCGCCCTGAATCTTTTAAGGTAGGATAAGTTTGTTATGAAGTTGACGCCGTCCAACAACTTGTGTTTTATCCTTCACATCTGTGTCAATTGTATTGTCTTTTATATGTGTATTATTTTATTTATTGTATTATCCTGTGTTGAATAAAGATTATTCCTGTCTTTTTTAATCCTTCCAGAAATCCTGTAATTCCAACGAGTTAGTGACGGTAAGTTTCAATAGATTTAAGCACTGTATAATTGATTTTTAAATTCATATCTCGGAAACGGTAAGAGATAGAGAAAAAACGTTTAAGACCTTTTTTATAGTAAATCGAATTCTAGGGGGGGTGTACATTTAACTTTTTATCATACGACGTACCAGTTCCGAGTTATGACTGTTTATACAGGTTTTAATGGGTTTTCAGCACCCACACCCTAAATTAGGGGTAATATCAAAAAATGTACAATCTACATAATTTAAAATTCTCTACCACTTTTGTCATATGACATTTTCTCGTAAAGTTGATAGTTTAGCAGATAACTATGTCACACCCTAAAATGGGTGAAGATACAAAATTTGGATATCGATTTTCGGAATCTACGTATTTTTTTGCGTATATACTCAAAATTTGACTTCTCAATTATTAAAAATAAAAGTCTAAATTCTCCACACCCAAAACTAGGTCGAATAGAAAATAATTTTTTGGTGTATCGTACATAACTTTCGATTCTCTACAACTTTTATCATTTGCAATTTTCTTCTAGAATTGATGGTTTAGCCGGAAATGACGTTACACCTTAAATTGGGTAAAGATACAAAGTCGACGTATTTTTTTTCGGAATATACATAATTTTATACATATGTGCCCAAAATTTGGGTATGTATAGAGAAAAATGTTATATGACAAAAGTTGTTCAGATCTATTTAAAATGTAAGATTTGCTCAAAAGAAATAATCATAAATACCACCCCAATTTTGGGTATAGGAACTTTTTAGTTTTTACCGAAAAATGGTTAAAAGTCGATAACACGTGAACTAATTAAGATATTTGCACCAAATTTTGGGTATATTTAGTTAAAGGTCTGTACTTTACTATGGTCTAATGGATGACAATACCTCCCGCTAATATATTAAAAAATTAAATTACAAAATTGTATTTAGATTTTTCATATTTCAAGTATGAAATGCGGGTAACATACATGACAGGCGATTTATTACAAACACGAATTACATAAGATCTAAGCGTCAAATCCCAATTTGGACGCCGGATTCGAAATCCTTGGGGTCGAATTAAAGGGTTGCCGTGTCTAACTCAAAATTTATTTTCCCGATCGAAAAAAAAACTTTTTGACTCCGATTTGTTTCAAATTTCGTATACGTTAATTAGGGACAAAGGATTAATGGATAGCCAAATCTGAGCCCATAGGGGTTCATATTAAGGGAATTATTAAATTTTATTATAAACAAATTTTTGTCTAGCTCATTTTCTTTATATTTGCCTGTAGCTTCTAAACGGTTAAAGCTAGTTACTTGTACGTTGCAAATTTGAAATCTACATGAAATTCTGCATAATATACGTCAGGACAAACAATTATATACAGGCTGTTCCAGAAGATACAGGCAGTTAAATTACACTTAATTTTGAGCAAATTTTATTATAAACGATGATTTTTTGTCTAGATCACTTTCTCTATTTTTGCCTGTAGCTTCTAAACGGTTAAAGCTAGCAACTTGTACGTTGCAAATTTGAAATCTACATGAAATTCTGCATAATATACGTCAGGACAAACAATTATATACAGGCTGTTCCAGAAGATACAGGCAGTTAAAATACACTTAATTTTGAGCAAATTTTATTATAAGCGATGATTTTTTGTCTAGCTCACTTTCTCTATTTTTGCCTGTAGCTTCTAAACGGTTAAAGCTAGCAACTTGTACGTTGCAAATTTGAAATCTACATGAAATTCTGCATAATATACGTCAGGACAAACAATTATATACAGGCTGTTCCAGAAGATACAGGCAGTTAAATTACACTTAATTTTGAGCAAATTTTATTATAAACGATGATTTTTTGTCTAGCTCACTTTCTCTATTTTTGCCTGTAGCTTCTAAACGGTTAAAGCTAGAAACTTGTACGTTGCAAATTTGAAATCTACATGAAATTCTGCATAATATACGTCAAGACAAACAATTATATACAGGCTGTTCCAGAAGTTACAGGCAGTTAAATTACACTTAATGTTGCTCAAAATTAAGTGTATTTTAACTGCCTGTATCTTCTGGAACAGCCTGTATATAATTGTTTGTCCTGACGTATATTATGCAGAATTTCATTTAGATTTCAAATTTGCAACGTACAAGTTGCTAGCTTTAACCGTTTAGAAGCTACAGGCAAAAATAGAGAAAGTGAGCTAAACAAAAAATCATCGTTTATAATAAAATTTGCTCAAAATTAAGTGTAATTTAACTGCCTATATCTTCTGGAACAGCCTGTATATAATTGTTTGTCCTGACGTATATTATGCAGAATTTCATGTAGATTTCAAATTTGCAACGTACAAGTTGCTAGCTTTAACCGTTTAGAAGCTACAGGCAAAAATAGAGAAAGTGAGCTAGACAAAAAATCATCGTTTATAATAAAATTTGCTCAAAATTAAGTTTACTTTAACTGCCTGTATCTTCTGGAACAGCCTGTATATAATTGTTTGTCCTGACGTATATTATGCAGAATTTCATGTAGATTTCAAATTTGCAACGTACAAAGTGCTAGCTTTAACCGTTTAGAAGCTACAGGCAAAAATAGAGAAAGTGAGCTAGACAAAAAATCATCGTTTATAATAAAATTTGCTCAAAATTAAGTGTAATTTAACTGCCTGTATCTTCTGGAACAGCCTGTATATAATTGTTTGTCCTGACGTATATTATGCAGAATTTCATGTAGATTTCAAATTTGCAACGTACAAGTTGCTAGCTTTAACCGTTTAGAAGCTACAGGCAAAAATAGAGAAAGTGAGCTAGACAAAAAATCATCGTTTATAATAAAATTTGCTCAAAATTAAGTTTACTTTAACTGCCTGTATCTTCTGGAACAGCCTGTATATAATTGTTTGTCCTGACGTATATTATGCAGAATTTCATGTAGATTTCAAATTTGCAACGTACAAAGTGCTAGCTTTAACCGTTTAGAAGCTACAGGCAAAAATAGAGAAAGTGAGCTAGACAAAAAATCATCGTTTATAATAAAATTTGCTCAAAATTAAGTGTAATTTAACTGCCTATATCTTCTGGAACAGCCTGTATATAATTGTTTGTCCTGACGTATATTATGCAGAATTTCATGTAGATTTCAAATTTGCAACGTACAAGTTGCTAGCTTTAACCGTTTAGAAGCTACAGGCAAAAATAGAGAAAGTGAGCTAGACAAAAAATCATCGTTTATAATAAAATTTGCTCAAAATTAAGTTTACTTTAACTGCCTGTATCTTCTGGAACAGCCTGTATATAATTGTTTGTCCTGACGTATATTATGCAGAATTTCATGTAGATTTCAAATTTGCAACGTACAAAGTGCTAGCTTTAACCGTTTAGAAGCTACAGGCAAAAATAGAGAAAGTGAGCTAGACAAAAAATCATCGTTTATAATAAAATTTGCTCAAAATTAAGTGTAATTTAACTGCCTGTATCTTCTGGAACAGCCTGTATATAATTGTTTGTCCTGACGTATATTATGCAGAATTTCATGTAGATTTCAAATTTGCAACGTACAAGTTGCTAGCTTTAACCGTTTAGAAGCTACAGGCAAAAATAGAGAAAGTGAGCTAGACAAAAAATCATCGTTTATAATAAAATTTGCTCAAAATTAAGTGTAATTTAACTGCCTATATCTTCTGGAACAGCCTGTATATAATTGTTTGTCCTGACGTATATTATGCAGAATTTCATGTAGATTTCAAATTTGCAACGTACAAGTTGCTAGCTTTAACCGTTTAGAAGCTACAGGCAAAAATAGAGAAAGTGAGCTAGACAAAAAATCATCGTTTATAATAAAATTTGCTCAAAATTAAGTGTAATTTAACTGCCTGTATCTTCTGGAACAGCTTGTATATAATTGTTTGTCCTGACGTATATTATGCAGAATTTCATGTAGATTTCAAATTTGCAAAGTATAAGTTACTAGCTTTAACCGTTTAAAAGTTACAGGCAAAAATAGAGAAAGTGAGCTAGACAAAAATTCATCGTTTATAATAAAATTTGCTCACTGGTGACATCTTACTGTAAACCGCTGAACTACAAAATTTTATTTGGTTATAATTCTTGCTGAAATTTACAGGAACTACATAAAATTAACTGAAAATCATTTATTTATACTTTAAACAAGTCAAAAACATTTATTTTTGATTAAAAATATTTGTTTGACTTTTAAATTTAATGATAAAATGTAGTGTTCAACTTGCAAACATTCGGCTAACGTACCGCTCTTTAAAATAATCTAGTCTAGATAAACCACATCATTGATATCAATAATCATTAAACAAATATTTAAAATAATATTTAAACTAATATATCATGTAAAATTATTGTTTTAAACAATATTGGATTATAAATAATATAATTTTCAGTAAGTTTTGTGCAATAATAAGAAAGTAACCTAATCCAAACATTTTTTTTTCAGGTTAAGGAAGCCGTCAACGGACATCACAAGATAAAATCGTTCCCAAATCTTATACCAAACAGTTTTAAGGTATGAAAATGATGTGATCTATAAATTAAAGTCCCAGAAATCCGATTCTGGACTTGAATTGACGATATTTCTACTCGTTGAGGAGTTGTGAACAAGAGAAAATGATCGAAAGTCGTTAAGATATCGTGTGGTAACTTAAATTGTAATAATAAAATGTTATTGTATTGTCGTATACATTTATTTCCTTTCCTTTTAGCTTGTAATACAAAAAAAATGTTTGTAATTGTTGTAATTATTATTGTTGTTTATTTATTGTGTATATATGTGTACTATAATTCATTTTGTAATATTAATGTACTTCTAATTGTTGCAATAAACTTATAATTTTGATTTAAAAATGTCTTATTTATTATTAGTAACATGAAATAGAAGAGTTCTTTTCGGATTCGTAAATTGTGTAAAAATCCTTTAGACACTTTTTAAATTCGACGAAAAGGGTGCCCCATCATTTTGTAAATATTTTTAAAAGTACTCTTTTATTTCCTGTTATCCTGATACCATCGGAAATTTTCAGCAAAATACGACAAAGTGGTGCCCAAATTCGAGAAAAAAGTAATTTTTTTCGAGTATAGATGCTACCTGAAAGTAGCATCTATATTAGAAATAAAAATAATTTTGGTACATAGATGCTACCTTAAAGTAGCATCTATGTTAGAAATAAAAATATTTTTGGTACATAGATGCTACCTGAAAGTAGCATCTATGTTAGAAATAAAAATATTTTTGGTACATAGATGCTACCTGAAAGTAGCATCTATGTTAGAAATAAAAATATTTTTGGTACATAGATGCTACCTGAAAGTAGCATCTATGTTAGAAATAAAAATATTTTTGGTACATAGATGCTACCTGAAAGTAGCATCTATGTTAGAAATAAAAATATTTTTTGGTGTATAGATGCTACCTTGAAGCATCCATGCACCAAAAAAGAAAAAATTTAAAATACGACTGGTGACATCTTACAGTAAACCGCTGAACTACTAGGAGTGTGTCCCCACTAAGAGTAGGTGTCCTCGCTTAAACAGTTCACTGATTTGTCGCGAGATGCCAATGAAAAAAATTTTATTGCGTGCATGGCTGCTTTTTTGAAGCATCCATGCACCGAAAAAAAATTTAATCTTTTGTCGAATTCGGGCACCCTTTTCGTCGAATATTGTTGAAAATTTCTGATGGTATCCGGGTAACAGGAACGAGAAGAGCACTTCAAAAATTTAAAATGCACGTTTTTCTCTGAAAATCAATAATAGGGGTTGTAAAATAAAAGCATATATTATTTTTTTATAAGTTTTATTCATTTTAAAACAAATACAATGTATTTTACAATAAATAACACCCAATAAAATGTAAAGCACATTCTGAAATTTGTTATCACTCAATAATTCCTACCCTAATTAATTTTTAAAGACTAACTTAACAAATATAGACGTAAAATTCAACATGAAGTTTAAATCGATGCGGAATTCCAATCAGTTCAGGTGATATCGGCGCTGGAATGAAGGCAGGAAATCAGACGAGTCGTTGGAGATGTTTTCCAAGTCCACCAGGTCCGGAATTCCCACGATTTCTGTAGTTGCCACACCCGGCAGTTGAATGTAGTTCATTGATCCTAAAGAAACAGTTATTATTAATTAGAAATAAGAATATCAGTAGCCGACAACATTATACAACGTCAATTTTTTATAGCAAACTGTTTTTCAGCACCCACACCCTAAATTTGGGGTAAATCAAAAAAATTATAATGTACAATCTGCATAATTTAAAATTCTCTACAACTTTTGTCATATGACATTTTCTCGTAAAATTGATAGTTTAGCAGATAACCGTGTCACACCCTAAAATGGGTGGAGATACAAAATTTGGATATCGATTTTCGGAATCTACGTATTTTTCTGCGTATATACGCAAAATTTGGCTTCTCAATTATTAAAAATAAGAAAAATCCAAATTCTCCACACCCAAAACTAGGTCGAATAGAAAATATATTTTTAGTGTATCGTACATAACTTTCGATTCTCTACAACTTTTATCATTTGCAATTTTCTTCTAGAATTGATGGTTTAGCGGGAAATGTTGTCACACCTTAATTTGGGTAGAGATACAAAGTCGACATATTTTTTTTCGGAATCTAAGTAATTTTCTACATATGTACCCAAAATTTGGTTATTTAATGTTTGTAAACATAGGCCCTATCCTTATTTTCAATTAACCACACCCAAAACTAGGTCGAATAGAAAATATATTTTTAGTGTATCGTACATAACTTTCGATTCTCTACAACTTTTATCATTTGCAATTTTCTTCTAGAATTGATGGTTTAGCCGGAAATGAAGTCACACCTTAATTTGGGTAGAGATACAAAGTCAACATATTTTTTTTCGGAATCTACGTAATTTTCTACATATGTACCCAAAATTTGGTTATTTAATGTTTGTAAACATAGGCCCTATCCTCATTTTCAATTAACCACACCCAAAACTAGGTCGAATAGAAAATATATTTTTAGTGTATCGTACATAACTTTCGATTCTCTACAACTTTTATCATTTGCAATTTTCTTCTAGAATTGATGGTTTAGCCGGAAATGAAGTCACACCTTAAATTGGGTAAAGATACAAAGTCGACATATTTTTTTTCGGAATCTACGTAATTTTCTACATATGTACCCAAAATTTGGTTATTTAATATTTGTAAACATAGGCCCTATCCTCATTTTCAATTAACGGGAGGTACTGTGCTATATCTTCGTTTGTAATTAGCGGGAGCTGTTGTCGGTCTATTATCTCCCCCCTCTTAATTACTAGCGAATGCATATTGATTTTCTGACAGAGAAAGATATATTGTACGACAGAGAGAACACGACATAGAATAACAAAGATAAGAGTGAACACCGCTGAACATTTAACACGCAAATATTGACTTTTGAAAGAAAGAGAGAGGAATGTATAACTATTTCATTTTACTGAATTCTTCTTTGCCCTATAATTTTTAATGGGAAACAAAGTGTTAAGTCCGTACATTTCTCGGTGACAACACGATGTATTATATATTGGACCCATTTACAAATATTAAATTACCAAATTTTGGGCACATATGTAGAAAATTACGTAGATTCCGAAAAAAAATACGTCGACTTTGTATCTTCACCCAATTTAAGGTGTAACGTCATTTCTGGCTAAACCATCAATTCTAGAAGAAAATTGCAAATGATAAAAGTTGTAGAGAATCGAAAGTTATGTACGATACACCAAAAATTTATTTTCTATTCGACCTAGTTTTGGGTGGGGACAATTTGGACTTTTCTTATTTTTAATAATTGAGAAGCCAAATTTTGAGTATATACGCAGAAAAATACGTAGATTCCGAAAATCGGCATCCAAATTTTGTATCTCCACCCATTTTAGGGTGTGACATGGTTATCTGCTAAACTATCAACTTTACGAGAAAATGTCATATGACAAAAGTTGTAGAGAATTTTAAATTATGTAGATTGTACATTATACATTTTTTGATATTACCCCAAATTTAGGGTGTGGGTGCTGAAAACCCGTTAAAACCTATATAAACCGTCATAACTCGGAACTGGTACGTCGTATGATAAAAAGTTAAATGTACACTCCCCCTAGAATTCGATTTGCTATAAAAAAGGTCTTATACGCTTTTTCTCTATCTCTTACCGTTTCCGAGATATGAATTTAAAAACCAATTATACAGTGCTTAAATCTATTGGAATTTACCGTCACTAACTCGTTGGAATTTCAGGAGTTCTGAAAGGATTTAAAAAAGAACAAATGTACAATTTCACAGGAATAATCGTTTATTCAACACAGGATAATACAATAAATAGGATAATACACACATAAAAGACAACACAATTGACACAGGATGTGAAGGATAAAACACGAGTTGTTGGACGGCGTGAATTTGATAAGAAAACAACTTATCCTACCTTCAAAGATTCAGGGCGCGATGTCTGTCCATCTATTCGGCCGCAGGGCCCCATTTGCTCGCGTTGTCTTCGGCCAATCGTCGTTCAAGTTGTTCCACAAGTTTATCAGCTCCAGAATAAATTCAAGCGATGTCTGCATGTCTGTCCACTTGCAAGATGGTTTCATACAGCTGTCAACAACAATAAAAATACTTGTAACAAACGGAATCATAAATATATTCACGTACCATATACAAGAATTTCTGCAGCGATGGAACTTCATTTCCACTTGCTCATAACATCTCAACGGGTAGAAATATCGTCAATTCGAGAGTAGAATCGGATTCCTTGGAGTTTAAAATATAAATCACAACATTTTCACCCCTTAAAACTGTTTGGTATAAGATTCTGAAACCATTTTATGTTGTGACGTCCGTTGACGGATTCCATAACCTGTAAAATATGTTTTTGTTAGTACTTACCTATTAATGCATAAAACTGGTTGGAATTTGGGCAAAATTTAAATATTATAAATCAATAATTTATTTATTTATGCCTTAAATATACTTAAAAATATATCAAACAATTATAATCAGTTTATTTTATAAATCTGTTTTACCGACAGAGTCGTAATCTTCAACAAAGTTTGAGCATTTTGGCGCTGTTAAACTAGCCGAATGTTTTTGAGACGTACATGATTTTTAACCCCACTTTACAACTGTCACACAAGTATTTTCGTTAAATAAATAAACATGTTCGACTAATTTTAAGTATAAATAAATGATTTTCAGTTAATTTTATGTGTTTCCTGTAAATTTCAGCTGGATTTATAACCAAATAAAAATTTTGATGTTTTGGAAGGATTGGAGTAGATTTGGAACAGGCGTCATCTTACAAATATTTGAATAAAACTTTGTCGAAACAGTTTTAAAGTTTGAAAATAAGTCAATTTATATTTTAAACCCCGTAGAACACGTTTTATACATTGTCAACCCTTAATTTCAACCCTAAATATTCAAAAAAACATTGCAAACTTCAATAAACTCCAAACAAATTTTCCGCCATATTCTAAAATTACAAATTCGTTAATAACATTTACAATAATGAATTTCAACGGTTCAAAAGTTGTTATAATATATAAAAAACGTCACAGATTTCATTTTTTGCACTGTCAACCTTTAATTTCAACACTAAATACCCAAAAAATAGGTACAAACTTCATATAACCACAAAAATGACAACACAAATTTTCTGCAGTGTTCCAAAAGTACAAATTCATTAATATCTTTTAAAATAATAATTATCAACTCTTCAAAACTTCACTCTCTATGTAAAAAAGACCATAGATTTCATTTTTCACACCCCCACACCCAAATTTACACTCCTAACATCCAAAAATGGGTCCAAAATTCACTTATCTTACCTTGCGCATTTAGGGTGTTCATAGTTCTCATCTTAGATTAAATAAGGCTTTGTCCAGTCACACAATACTTAATATTTTCTGGAATATTCTTCAGTTTGTCCAGCATTACAATTGTGAGGTTGTCCGGCTATTTCTCGCAGAACTGCCGCACGCAAAATTAAACAATAATTTGAGATATAAAAAGCATCCATCATTGCAACTGTTTGTAAACTTTGACCACGCAAATCGTTTCACACACTTTCTGTTCTTCCCACATAATCACTGAATAAAACCATATATGTACACAACTATGAATGTAAAACACTCTTACATATTTATAATAATAAATACACCTACTGTGCTTTTAAATATCATATTTACGGAGACTTTACCAGACGAACTGCTCGAGCTGTTACGCTTAACTCCATGACAGATAACCTAAATTTGCAAAATAGTCCCGCTCTGCAACATTAAAAATAAGTTCATAAAGTAAAATTTATGCAATAAATTTGTACTCAGATTATAGAGAAGACTTCAAAGAATCCAATGGTGTATCTTTTGTCGCGAAAAGGTCTCTAGGAAGCGAGTAAATCGCCAAAAACTGTTAAGGTCAAAAAAAAATTTGCGTGGAGGGGCCTTAGGGTAAAAAATTTTCAAATTTTTTCCTCGCTTTTTTGACGATTTGAAAGGTTTAGACTGAAAATTTGAAGTAGAAATCATCTTAGAAAAGTTTAATGATTTTTTTTACGTCAAAAAAACGAAGAATTGGGCAAAGTACTTCATTTTTCTTACCAAACTTACAACCCATACTACCTCCGTGTTGCGAAGCGGCTTTGGCACAGCTAAAACACTGGGATATTTGTTTTCTTTTACAATAATAAGTTACAATACATCTTAAAGCTAAGAATAAATAAAGTACAATACATCTTACGAACTAAATATATCTGTAGCTGGTCTCGAAGCGACTGTTGCATCTCCAGGATCTGGAAGGAGCGACGAATTATTTGGTACCTGTAACAGACTTTTACACCTGGATTTAGAACAAAATTTGGACTATTTATTAACTTAAAAACTAATAGGGCCTATCAAAGGGAAACCGCGATACATTCTACCATTCATTTGGGCGTCCCACACATACAAACAGTCACACAATACCTAATATTTTCTGGAATATTCTTCAAGGCACTCGGTTCACTTCTTATCGTCTTGTATCTTCGATTATTTTCTTTTACAGCTAACGATAATACATTCCATATCTGTAACAGACTCAAACAAACACAATTACAATCAAATATTGACTATGTATTAATTTATAAACTAATAGGAACCTAACAAAGGGGACCGCGACTCGAAATATTTTATAAATTACACTCTTACCACAAGAATAAATTTACCAAATACATTTGCGGATTATTTTCCTGTCTTCCTGGAAGAAGCAGCGAATTGTTTTGTATCTGCAACTCATACAAACGGAATTAGAATAGTATTTAAACTACTTATTAACTTATAAATTAAATGGCCTATCAAAGGGAAACCGCGATACATTCTATCATTCATTTGGCGTCCCACACATACGCACAGACAGACACACAATACCTAATATTTTCTTGTAATGTTCTTTGGAGCAATCGGAAAATGGTTTCAAATCTGTTTACATAACCACAACAAATTATGAAAAAAGGTTAGAAAACAATCTAATTTAACTATTTCATGCAATATTTGTTGTTAATAATGTATAAAAATACAATAAAGTACTTACATCAACTTAACATTATTGTCACGAAAATTATTTATTGATACTAAAGTATTTTGTTTAACTAGACTCACAAATTTTATGTCAAAATGACCGCTGTACATTCCCAAAACGGTTTTTATATAAATTAACAATGTATTTATTAAATTTACACATAAATTTTCACTTAATATTCACACAATCACTAACAACAACTTTTCTCGCCATATTTTGTTGATAACAGTTGAATTACTACGGACGGCTGTCATTGGGCGCGGAGTACTACGCGAGTCAAAATAGTGTCAGTTTGAAATAATACATTTGAATTTAAATAAATATGTTTGATATATTTTATAGACAAATCTTAGAATATATTTAAATATTACAACTCTGATTTTATTCTTCTGGCTTGAATATCGTACGGTATGGCCAGCTAAAATATATTCTTCTCAAGATGTCAAGTGATATGCGTTAGGAGTGAAACAAGATCTTATATATCGTTTTGAATAAATAAAATTAATAAACAGAAGCTTTATATTCTCTATCTCTCACCGTTTCCGAGATATGAATTTATAAATCAATTATGCAGTGCTTAAATCTATTGGAACTTACCGTCAATAACTCGTTGGAATTTCAGGAGTTCTGGAAGGATTTAAAAAGGAACAAATGTACAATTTCACAGGAATAATCGTTTATTCAACACAGGATAATACAATAAAAAGGATAATACACATATAAAAGACAATACAATTGACACAGGATGTGAAGGATAAAACACGAGTTGTTGGACGGCGTCAACATGATAAAAAAACAACTTTTCCTACCTTAAAAGCTTCAGGGCGCGATGTCTGTCCATCTATTCGGCCGCAGGGCCCCATTTGCTCGCGTTGTCTTCGGCCAATCGCCGTTCAAGTTGTTCCACAAGTTTATCAGCTCCAGAATAACTTCAAGCGATGTCTGCATGTCTGTCCACTTGCAAAATGGTTTCATACAGCTGTCAACAACAATAAAAAACACTTGTAACAAACGGAATCACAAATATATTCACGTACCATATACAAGAATTTCTGCAGCGATGGAACTTCATTTCCACTTGCTCATAACATCTCAACGGGTAGAAATATCGTCAATTCGAGAGCAGAATCGGATTCCTTGGACTTTAAAATATAAATCACAAAATTTTCGCCCCTTAAAACTGTTTGGTATAAGATTCTGAAACCATTTTATGTTGTGACGTCCGTTGACGGATTCCATAACCTGTAAAATATGTTTTTGTTAGTACTTACCTATTAATGCATAAAACTGGTTGGAATTTGGGCAAAATTTAAATATTATAAATCAATAATTTATTTATTTATGCCTTAAATATACTTAAAAATATATCAAACAATTATAATCTGTTTATTTTATAAATCTGTTTTACCGACAGAGTCGTAATCTTCAACAAAGTTTGAGCATTTTGGCGCTGTTAAACTAGCCGAATGTTTTTGAGACGTACATGATTTTTAACCTTACTTTACAGCTGTCACAAGTATTTTCGTTAAATAAATAAACATGTTCGACTAATTTTAAGTATAAATAAATGATTTTCAGTTAATTTTATGTGTTTCCTGTAAATTTCAGCCGGATTTATAACCAAATAAAAATTTTGATGTTTTGGAAGGATTGGAGTAGATTTGGAACAGGCGTCATCTTACAAATATTTGAATAAAATTTTGTCGAAACAGTTTTAAAGTTTGAAAATGAGTCAATTTATATTTTAAACCCCGTAGAACACGTTTTTTGCATTGTCAACCCTTAATTTCAACCCTAAATATTCAAAAAAACATTGCAAACCTCAATAAACTCCAAACAAATTTTCCGCCATATTCTTAAATTACAAAATCGTTCATGACATTTACAATAATGAATTTCAACGGTTCAAAAGTTGGTATAATATATAAAAAACATCACAGATTTCATTTTTTGCACTGTCAACCTTTAATTTCAACACTAAATACCCAAAAAGTAGGTACAAACTTCATATAACCACAAAAATGACAACACAATTTTTCTGCAGTGTTCCAAAAGTACAAATTCATTAATATCTTTTAAAATAATAATTATCAACTCTTCAAAACTTCACTCTCTATGTAAAAAAGACCATAGATTTCATTTTTCACACCCCCACACCCAAATTTACACTCCTAACATCCAAAAATGGGTCCAAAAGTCACTTATCTTACCTTGCGCATTTAGGGTGTTTATAGTTCTCATCTTAGATTAAATAAAGCTTTGTCCAGTCACACAATACTTAATATTTTCTGGAATATTCTTCCGTTTGTCCAGTATTAGAATTGTGGGGTTGTCCGGCTATTTCTCGCAGAACTGCCGCACGCAAAATTAAACAATAATTTGAAATATAAAAAGTATCCATCATTGGAACTGTTTGTAAACTTTGGCCACGCAAATCATTTCACACACTTTCTGTTCTTCCCACATAATCACTGAATAAAACCATATATGTACACAACTATGAATGTAAAACACTCTTACATATTTATAATAATAAATAATACACTTACTGTGCTTTTAAATATCATATTTACGGAGACTTTACCAGACGAACTGCTCGAGCTGTTACGCTTAACTCCATGACAGATAACCTAAATTCGCAAAATAGTCCCGCTCTGCAACATTAAAAATAAGTTCATAAAGTAAAATTTATGCAATAAATTTATACTCAGATTATAGAGAAGACTTCAAAGAATCCAATGGTGTATCTTTTGTCGCGAAAAGGTCTCTAGGAAGCGAGTAAATCGCCAAAAACTGTCAAGGTCAAAAAAAAATTTGCGTGGAGGGGCCTTAGGGTAAAAAATTTCCAAATTTTTTCCTCGCTTTTTTGACGATTTGAAAGGTTTAGACTGAAAATTTGAAGTGGAAATCATCTTAGAAAAGTTCAATGATTTTTTTTACGTCAAAAAAACGAAGAATATGGGCAAAGTACTTCATTTTTCTTACCAAACTTACAACCCATATTACCTCCGTGTTGCGAAGCGGCTTTGGCACAGCTAAAACACTGGGATATTTGTTTTCTTTTACAATAATAAGTTACAATACATCTTAAAGCTAAGAATAAATAAAGTACAATACATCTTACGAACTAAATATATCTGTAGCTGGTCTCGAAGAAGCGGCTGTTGCATCTCCAGGATCTGGAAGGAGCGACGAATTATTTGGTACCTGTAACAGACTTTTACACCTGGATTTAGAACAAAATTTGGACTATTTATTAACTTAAAAACTAATAGGGATCTATCAAAGGAAAACCGCGATACATTCTACCATTCATTTGGGCGTCCCACACATACAAACAGTCACACAATACCTAATATTTCTTGGAATATTCTTCAAGACACTCGGTTCACTTCTTATCGTCTTGTATCTTCGATTATTTTCTTTTACAGCAAACAATAAGACATTCCATATCTGTAACAGACTCAAACAAACATAATTACAATCATATATTGACTATGTATTAATTTATAAACTAATAGGGACCTAACAAAGGGGACCGCGACTCGAAATATTTTATAAATTACACTCTTACCACAAGAATAAATTTACCAAATACATTTGCGGATTATTTTCCTGTCCTGGAAGAAGCAGCGAATTGTTTTGTATCTGCAACTTATACAAACGGAATTAGAATAGTATTTAAACTACTTATTAACTTATAAATTAAATGGCCTATCAAAGGGAAACCGCGATACATTCTATCATTCATTTGGCGTCCCACACATACGCACAGACAGACACACAATACCTAATATTTTCTTGTAATGTTCTTTGGAGCAATCGGAAAATTGTTTCATATCTGTTTACATACCACAACAAATTATGAAAAATGGTTAGAAAACAATCTAATTTAACTATTTCATGCAATATTTGTTGTTAATAATGTATGAAAATACAATAAAGTACTTACGTGAAATTAACATTGTTGTCACGAAAATTATTTATTGATACTAAAGTATTTTATTTAGCTAGACTCACAAATTTTATGTCAAAATGACCGCTGTACATTCCCAAAACGGTTTTTACATAAATTAACAATGTATTTATTAAATTTACACATAAATTTTCACTTAATATTCACAAAATCACTGACAACAACTTTTCTCGCCATATTTTGTTGATAACAGTTGAATTACTACGGACGGCTGTCATTGGGCGCGGAGTACTACGCGAGTCAAAATAGTGTCAGTTTGAAATAATACATTTGAATTTAAATAAATATGTTTGATATATTTATAGACAAATCTTAGAATATATTTAAATATTACAACTCTGATTTTATTCTTCTGGCTTAAATATCGTACGGTATGGCCAGCTAAAATATATTCTTCTCAAGATGTCAAGTGATATGCGTTAGGAGTGAAACAAGATCATTTATATTGTTTTGAATAAATAAAATTAATAAACAGAAGCTTTATATTCTCTATCTCTCACCGTTTCCGAGATATGAATTTATAAATCAATTATACAATGCTTAAATCTATTGGAACTTACCGTCAATAACTCGTTGGAATTTCAGGAGTTCTGGAAGGATTTAAAAAGGAACAAATGTACAATTTCACAGGAATAATCGTTTATTCAACACAGGATAATACAATAAATAGGATAATACACATATAAAAGACAATACAATTGACACAGGATGTGAAGGATAAAACACGAGTTGTTCGACGGCGTCAACTTGATAACAAAACAACTTTTCTTACCTTAAAAGATTCAAGGCGCGATGTCTGTCCATCTATTCGGCCGCAGGGCCCCATTTGCTCGCGTTGTTTTCGGCCAATCGTCGTTCAAGTTGTTCCACAAGTTTAACAGCTCCAGAATAACTTCAAGCGATGTCTGCATGTCTGTCCACTTGCAAGATGGTTTCATACAGCTGTCAACAACAATAAAAACACTTGTAACAAACGGAATCACAAATATATTCACGTACCGTATACAAGAATTTCTCCAGCGATGGAACTTCATTTTCACTTGCTCATAACACCTCAACGGGTATAAATATCGTCAATTCGAGTGCAGAATCGGATTCCTTGGACTTTAAAATATAAATCACAACATTTTCACCCCTTAAAACTGTTTGGTATAAGATTCTGAAACCATTTTATGTTGTGACGTCCGTTGACGGTTTCCATAACCTGAAAAAATATTTCGATTACATTACTTAGTTATTATTGCACAAAACTTACTGGAAATTATATGTAAAATTAAATTTATATTCAAATATTGTTTAAAACAATAATTTTGAATGAAATATTAGCGTAAATGTTATTTTAAATATAATTATTACGATTATGGATACCAATGATGTTGTTTATCTAGACTAGATTATTTTAAAGAGCGGTGCGTTAGCCGAATGTTATGCAGGTTGAATAGTACATTTTAACCTGAAATTTAAATGTCAAATGTTTATTAAAAAATAAATGTTTTTTGGCTTGTTTTAAGTATAAATAAATGATTTTCATTTAATTTTATGTGGTTCCTATAAATTTCAGCCGGATATGTAACCAAATAAAAGTTTTGATGTTTTGGAAGAGTTGTGAAAAATACGCAACTGGAGTAATCTTACAAATATTGAAATAAAACTTTATCCAGATTGTTTTAACGTTTGAAAGTGAGTTAATTTATATTTTAAACCCTGTAGAACACGTTTTTTACACTGTCAACCCTTAATTTCAACCCTACATACCCAAAAAATTGGTGCAAACTTCAATAAACTCAAAACAAATTTTCCGCCAAATTCTTAAGTTACAAATTCGTTCATAACTTTTAAAATAATGAATTTCAACAGTTCAAAACTTGGTATAATATATAAAAAAACATCACAGATTTCATTTTTCGCAATATTAACCCTTAATTTCAACCCTATATATCTAAAAATTAGTTGTAAACTTCATATAACCTCAAAAATTCCAACACAAATTTTCTGCCGTGTTCCCAAATTACAAATTCGTTCATAACTTATAAAATAATGAATTTTAACAGTTTAAAAGTTTGTATTATATTTAAAAAACATCACAGATTTCATTTTTCATACTGTAACCCCTTAATTTCAACCCTAAATACCTAAAAATTAGGTGCAAACTTCATATAACCACAAAAATGACGACACAAATTTCCTGGCGTATTCCCAAATTACAAATTCATTAATATCTTATAAAATAATGAATATTAATGTTTGAAAACTTCACTCTTTATGTAGAAAACCCCACTGATTTCATTTTTCACACCCCCACACCAAAATTTTCACTCGTAACACCCAAAAATGGGTCTAGAAATCACTTATCTTACCTTGACGTATTCCGGTGTTTCATATTTAAAGTTAGGTTAAGTAAAACTTTGTCCAGACAGTTTTAACGTCTGAAAATGAGTCAATTTATTTTTTAAATATATTTGAAGCAAATAATATACATTATGGAATGTTAAATACAATAAATACATGATAATAAATACAGTTTGTCTTATTTTTAAGCACATTCATTAGCGACTTTCTCCCAATTCAAAACAGCTTTCTCATAATATTCGATTTGTTTTGAAGCAAATTCAAGTAAAATTTTTTTTAAACAAGTTTTTTTTTCGATATTCCATCGAGCTATGTCGCTTCGTAAGGCCTCATTGGCACATTCTAACCTATCTTGGAACGTCTCACACTGTTTTATCAATTGTGGAATTGTTATACCCAGTTTCTCTAATTTTTGGTCGTTGGTTTGTTGACGCCAAAGAGAGAAAGATGGATTTGAAGGTTGGTTAAAACAGGATAATAACTAAAACATGAAAATTTTTAACCGCTTTCGAGATATTAACAAATTTTTAACCCTACTTTTTCAGGAAAAATGTCAAAGTTTGCCGCCGGTTTTTATGAATTTCTAAAGCCTTTTTGGCACATTTAATATGTTTTTATATCAAATCAAGCCCGGGGAGTTCATTTTTGCTAGAATTAACATTTTAACTTTATCCAATTTCCAGATATTAACCAATTTCTAACCCTACTTTTTCAAGAAAAAATGTCAAAGTTTGCAGCCGGTTTTTATGAATTTCTAAAGCCTTTTTGGCACATTTAATACGTTTTTATATCAAATCAAGCCCGGGGAGTTCATTTTTGCTAGAATTAACACTTTAACTTTATTCAATTTCCAGATATTAACCAATTTTTAACCCTACTTTTTCAGGAAAAATGTCAAAGTTTTCCGCCGGTTTTTATGAATATCCTAAAGCCTTTTGCGCATATTTAATGTGTTTTTATATCAAATCAAACCCGGGGAGTTCATTTTTGCTAGAATTAACACTTTAACTTTATCCAATTTCCAGATATTAACCAATTTCTAACCCTACTTTTTCAAGAAAAAATGTCAAAGTTTGCAGCCGGTTTTCATGAATTTCCTAAAGCCTTTTGGGCACATTTAATATGTTTTTATATCAAATCAAGCCCGGGGAGTTCATTTTTGCTAGAATTAACACTTTAACTTTATTCAATTTCCAGATATTAACCAGTTTTTAACCCTACTTTTTCAGGAAAAAATGTCAAAGTTTGCCGCCGGTTTTTATAAATTCCTAAAGCCTTTTGGGCATATTTAATACGTTTTTATATCAAATCAAGCCCGGGGAGTTCATTTTTGCTCGAATTAACACTTTATCTTTATTCAATTTCCAGATATTAACCAATTTTTAACCCTACTTTTTCAAGAAAAAATGTCAAAGTTTGCCGCCGGTTTTTATGAATTACCTAAAGCCTTTTTGGCACATTTAATATGTTTTTATATCAAATCAAGATCGGGGAGTTCATTTTTGCTAGAATTAACACTTTAACTTTATTCAATTTCCAGATATTAACCAATTTTTAACCCTACTTTTTCAAGAAAAAATGTCAAAGTTTGCAGCCGGTTTTTAAGAATTTCCTAAAGCCTTAATGGCATATTTAATATGTTTTTATATCAAATCAAGCCCGGGGAGTTCATTTTTGCTCGAATTAACACTTTATCTTTATTCAATTTCCAGATATTAACCAATTTTTAACCCTACTTTTTCAAGAAAAAATGTCAAAGTTTGCCGCCGGTTTTTATGAATTACCTAAAGCCTTTTTGGCACATTTAATATGTTTTTATATCAAATCAAGATCGGGGAGTTCATTTTTGCTAGAATTAACACTTTAACTTTATCCAATTTCCAGATATTAACCAATTTTTAACCCTACTTTTTCAGGAAAAAATGTCAAAGTTTGCCGCCGGTTTTTATGAATTCCTAAAGCCTTTTAGGCACATTTAATATCTTTTTATATCAAATCAAGTCCGGGGAGTTCATTTTTGATAGAATTAACACTTTAACTTTATTCAATTTCCAGATATTAACCAATTTTTAACCCTACTTTTTCAGGAAAAAATGTCAAAGTTTGCCGCCGGTTTTTATGAATTCCTAAAGCCTTTTAGGCACATTTAATATCTTTTTATATCAAATCAAGTCCGGGGAGTTCATTTTTGATAGAATTAACACTTTAACTTTATTCAATTTCCAGATATTAACCAATTTTTAACCCTACTTTTTCAAGAAAAAATGTCAAAGTTTGCCGCCGGTTTTTACGAATTTCCTAGCCTTTTTGACACATTTAATATGTTTTTATATCAAATCAAGCCCGGGGAGTTCATTTTTGCTAGAATTAACACTTTAACTTTATCCAATTTTCAGATATTAACCTATTTTTAACCCTACTTATTCAAGAAAAAATGTCAAAGTTTGCAGCCGGTTTTTACGAATTTCCTAAAGACTTTTGGGCACATTTAATATGTTTTTATATCAAATCAAGCCCGGGGAGTTCATTTTTGCTAGAATTAACACTTTAACTTTAACCAATTTCCAGATATTAACCAATTTTTAACCCTACTTTTTCAGGAAAAAATGTCAAAGTTTGCCTCCGGTTTTTATGAATTTCCTAAAGCCTTTTGGGCACATTTAATATGTTTTTATATCAAATCAAGCCCGGGGAGTTCATTTTTGCTAGAATTAACACTTTCACTTTATTCAATTTCCAGATATTAACCAATTTTTAACCCTACTTTTTCAGGAAAAAATGTCAAAGTTTACCGCCGGTTTTTATGAATTTCTAAAGCCTTTTTGGCATATTTAATATGTTTTTATGTCAAATCAAGCCCGGGGAGTTCATTTTTGCTAGAATTAACACTTTCACTTTATTCAATTTCCAGATATTAACCAATTTTTAACCCTACTTTTTCAGGAAAAAATGTCAAAGTTTGCCGCCGGTTTTTATGAATTTCCTAAAGCCTTTTGGGCATATTTAATATGTTTTTATATCAAATCAAGCCCGGGGAGTTCATTTTTGCTAGAATTAACACTTTAATTTTATCCAATTTCCAGATATTAACCAATTTTTAACCCTAATTTTTCAGGTAAAAATGTCAAAGTTTCTGGCCGGTTTTTATGAATTTCCTAAAGCCTTTTGGGCATATTTAATATGTTTTTATATCAAATCAAGCCCGGGGAGTTCATTTTTGCTAGAATTAACACTTTAACTTTAACAAATTTCCAGATATTAACCAATTTTTAACCCTACTTTTTCAGGAAAAAATGTCAAAGTTTTCCGCCGGTTTTTATGAATTCCTAAAGCCTTTTTGGCACATTTAATATGTTTTTATATCAAATCAAGATCGGCGAGTTCATTTTTGCTAGAATTAACACTTTAACTTTATCCAATTTCCAGATATTAACCAATTTTTAACCCTACTTTTTCAAGAAAAAATGTCAAAGTTTGCAGCCGGTTTTTATGAATTTCCTAAAGCCTTTTGGGCACATTTAATATGTTTTTATATCAAATCAAGCCCGGGGAGTTCATTTTTGCTAGAATTAACACTTTAATTTTATTCAATTTCCAGATATTAACCAATTTTTAACCCTACTTTTTCAGGGAAAAATGTCAAACTTTGCAGCCGGTTTTTTGAATTTCCTAAAGCCTTTTTGGCATGTTTAATATGTTTTTATATCAAATCAAGCCCGTGGAGTTCATTTTTGCTCGAATTAACACTTTATCTTTATTCAATTTCCAGATATTAACCAATTTTTAACCCTACTTTTTCAGGAAAAAATGTCAAAGTTTGCCGCCGGTTTTTATGAATTTCTAAAGCCTTTTTGGCACATTTAATATGTTTTTATATCAAATCAAGTCCGGGGAGTTCATTTTTGCTAGAATTAACACTTTAACTTTATCCAATTTCCAGATATTAACCAATTTTTAACCCTACTTTTTCAGGAAAAATGTCAAAGTTTACCGCCGGTTTATATGAATTTCCTAAAGCCTTTTTGGCACATTTAATATGTTTTTATATCAAATCTAGTCCGGGGAGTTCATTTTTGCTAGAATTAACACTTTAACTTTATCCAATTTCCAGATATTAACCAATTTTTAACCCTACTTTTTCAGGAAAAAATGTCAAAGTTTGCCGCCGGTTTTTATGAATTTCTAAAGCCTTTTTGGCACATTTAATATGTTTTTATATCAAATCAAGTCCGGGGAGTTCATTTTTGCTAGAATTAACACTTTAACTTTATCCAATTTCCAGATATTAACCAATTTTTAACCCTACTTTTTCAGGAAAAATGTCAAAGTTTACCGCCGGTTTATATGAATTTCCTAAAGCCTTTTTGGCACATTTAATATGTTTTTATATCAAATCTAGTCCGGGGAGTTCATTTTTGCTAGAATTAACACTTTAACTTTATCCAATTTCCAGATATTAACCAATTTTTAACCCTACTTTTTCAGGAAAAAATGTCAAAGTTTGCCGCCGGTTTTTACGAATTTCCTAAAGCCTTTTTGGCATATTTAATATGTTTTTATATCAAATCAAGCCCGGGGAGTTCATTTTTGCTAGAATTAACACTATAACTTTATCCAATTTCCAGATATTAACCAATTTTTAACCCTACTTTTTTAGGAAAAAAAGTCAAAGTTTGCGGCCGGTTTTTATGAATTCCTAAAGCCTTTTTGGCACATTTAATATGTTTTTATATCAAATCAAGCCCGGGGAGTTCATTTTTCAAAGAATTAACACTCAATGCTTAACCGGAAGTGAGATATTTATACTTACATTTTCCTTTTCCGTTCGCTTTTTTGTCAGTTCCTCAATATATGTTTCATATTGGATCTGTGTCTGGTCTCTTTTATTTAAAACGTCTTTAACGACGTCTATATACATCAAAAATTCTCTAATGGGACTTGAAATAATTGTAGCATTTTGTAAGACAAGTTCATTTTGCGCCAAAGACGTTTTTTCAATAGCAATTGATATATTTTGAAGCAACGGACTTAATTTTGGTTCGCTAGACGCCCAAAGTGCCAAAATGGGGTAAAAATTATTTAATTCCGATATGTAATCTTGCCGTTCTTTATTAATTCTGTTCGAAATTTTCTCAATCATTAACAGTTTTTCGCTCAAAGTGAATAAATAGTCTTTAGTTTTCTCGAATTCAATAAGTTTGCATTTAATTTCGGACATACTATGAAACGAATCGACTTTATTCATTAATTTTTGATGTTTACGATAGGAATTAAACTCCTAAAATATATATAAAATACACAAAATATTAATAGTAATAAGTTTTAGTACTTACTGCATGTTTAGCTGTTAAAAAAACTTTAAAATGATCGTTACAACTTAAAATCGGATGATCGACAACTCTCGACATGAAAATATTCAGTAATTTCATTCGGCATATTATAAAATCTTTAGAATATCGGTCTAACTGACCTAATAAACTGTGTTTAGCTGGCAAAGGCTACAAAAAACATTTTAAATTTACTATTTTTAACCTCACATTTTCGGTCAAAAATACAACTTTCAAACCCGGTTTTAAGTAGTTTTAACCACAAATTTAACCACTTTTAGACTCAAACTATACAAATTAAATTTAGACAGTTCTTTTTTGCAAGAATTAACCATCGATTTTTAACCGTAACCAAGATATTGACCGATTTTAACCTCACAATTTGGGCGAACACTTTTGCGATTTATTTTAACGGTTAAAACAATAAAAATTTATCATTTTCTTACCGGAACAATGTGATTTGGATGACTTTCCATCAATTTTTGTCGCAACCAAATAAAGTCGTTGTATCTTCGACGAACAATGTATTCATTTTCAGAAAATTCGATACGTGCCACTTTTGTAGTTAACCTAAAAGTTATATATGTCTCTAAAGTGTCTAAATGCTTTTGTGGATTGTCGATTTTAACACATAAATCTGCGTTTTCATCGACATTTAGTTCGCTTAAGTTTTCTTGAAATGTACTGAAACTTTCAATGCTCGGAGATTGCACCTTAAAAACATAAAAAATGGACGTTTTTTTTACAAAAAATGTATTTATATACCAGAGAATTATCTATTGAAATGCTGTTGGTACTTATTTTATCGTAAATATCGCTAGATATTGAATTAATCTGCTTATTTTCTGTAACAACGTCGATTACAGCCGACGCCATTTTGAAGCTATTAATACCAACTGCTGTCAAATATACAAAATGGCCGATTTCAGTGAAGAAAATTTCATAGACGATCTTTTAAACGACGAAACCGTTGAAAATAATGAAGAAAACGAGGAAAAAACTGAGAAAAACACAAAACTACCATTATCAAGAATTAAATCTTTGATGAAAATGGACCCAGAGATAAATATCGTCAGTCAGGAATCGATTTTTCTCGTAGCCCGGGCAACGGTAAGTCACAACAAACACAAAAAATAATTAAATTGTTTTATTTTTATTTGTAGGAATTGTTTTTGAAAAATCTAGCACAGTTAACCTATAATTTTACGGCGAAATCTAAGCGAAAAACTGTTCAAAGACGAGATGTCGACGCTGCGATTGAAAATATAGATGCAATGTGTTTTTTAGAAGGCGCTTTAGACTAATTTTTTATTGTATCCACTTATATTTTGTAATTTAAATAAATAAATAATTATTAATCATTGAACTGTTTTACCGACAGGGACAAAATGTCAAACATAGTTCGAGCATTTTGGCGCTGTAATCCAGCCGAATGTTTTTGAGACGTACATGAGTTTTAACCTTATTTTTCAATGTCAAATAAATATTTTTTATTATAAAATAAATGTTTTTGACTAATTATAAGTATAAATAAATGATTTTCAATTAATTTTATGTGTTTACTGTAAATATGAACCCGATTCTTTACCAAATAAAAAGTTGATGGTTGAAAATGTGAATATATTTTTTGTTTAAATTATGTTGGAATTCCCTATTTGTAATTAAAGATGATATCATGAATAAAAAATGTTATATAAACAGTTTTTTATTGATTTCTGAGTATATAAACACAAACAAATCTGCTTATTAATTAGTATTCGAATAACGTGCATCTAACCTTGAATATTATTGTACAAGTGCGTAATTATTTACTTAAAATAGATTGTAAATGACTTAATTATATCCTATATGTAAATTTAATCGTATATATTTGACATTCATACTGTAATTTGTACAATTCAACACAGATTTAACTTTCACTTATAACACGTTTTCCATTGTGTAATACCTGTTTTTCTTGATCTATATCAAGTTTATATTGCAATTTAAGTGTTTAACATCATTATATTTACAGACTTTGAACGAACAACACAACAATGATCAAAAATATATTCATTTTATTTTGCGCTTTTGTCGTCATTAACGCCGAGGTATGTATCATTAATCGTTACTTATTTCATTTATTAACTGTCACATTTTATCAAAAATTTGTATATATATAGTTTAAAGTCCATATTTTCCGAATTTCAAGTCAAAATTGCCAAAAAGTCACTAATAAATGACGTATATACATTCAAATCATGGATTCGATTGTCACAAAAAATGTCGATGTTTTTCTTATAGATAAATAGTGTTTAATATTACAGAATAAAGGTATTGTTTTACTTTCGGGCGATTCTGAAGTCAAAGGAGAAATATTATTAACAGAAACACCTGAAGGACTGCTTTTGGAGGGCCATATACATGGTTTATCGCCCGGGAAACACGGATTTCATGTACACCAGCTTGGCGATTTGCGAAAAGGTAAGAAATGTGTTATATTTTATTTATTAATGAATTAATTTGTACAAAAATTTAATTATATACGTGAAAAAGTCTAAATAGTTCGTATTTAATCATAAATTTAAATATAATAATGATTATGAGTACCAATGATGTAGTATATCTAGACTAGATTATTTTAATGAGCGGTGCGTTAGCCGAATGTTTGCAGATTGTATAGCACATTTTAACCTCAAATTTAAACGTCAAAACAAATCTTTTTATTAAAAAATATATGATTTTGGTTAATTTAAAGCATAAATAAATGATTTTTATTTAATTTTATGTGGTTCCTATAAATTTCAGTCGGATAAATAACCAAATAAAAGTTTTAATGTTTTGGAAGAGTTGTGAAAAATACGCAACTGGACTAATCTTACAAATATTGAAATAAAACTTTATCCAGACTGTTTTAACGTTTAAAAATGATATAATTTATATTTTAAACCCTGTAGAACACGTTTTTTACACTGACAACCCTTAATTTCAACCCTATATATCTAAAAATTCGTTGTAAACTTCATATAACCTCAAGAATTACAACACAAATTTTCTGCCGTGTTCCCAAATTACAAATTCGTTCATAACTTATAAAATAATGAATTTTAACCGTTTAAAAGTTTGTATAATATTTAAAAAACATCACATATTTCTTTTTTCATACTGTAAACCCTTAATTTCAACCCTAAATACCTAAAAATTAGGTGCAAACTTCATATAACCTCAAAAATTACAATACAAATTTCCTGGCGTGTTCCCAAATTACAATTTCATTAATATCTTATAAAATATTGAATATGAATGTTTGAAAACTTTACGCCTTATGTAGAAAACCCCACAGATTTCATTTTTCACACCCCCACACCTAAATTCCCACTCGTAACACCCAAAAATGGGCCTAGAAGTCACTTATCTTACCTTGGCGTATTCTGGTGTTTTATATCTAAAGTTTTCCGCCGAATTCTTTAGTTACAAATTTGTTCATAACTTTTAAAATAATGAATTTCAATGGTTCAAAAGATTGTAATATATATAAAAATCATCACAGATTTCATTTTTTGCCATATTAACCCTTAATTTCATCCCCATATATCTAAAAATTCGTTGTAAACTTCATATAACCTCAAAAATTACAGCACAAATTTTCTGCCGTGTTCCCAAATTACAAATTCGTTAATATCTTGTAATATATAGAATATTAATGCTTGAAAACTTCACCCCATATGTAAAAAAGCCCACAGATTTCATTTTTTACACCCCCACACCCAAATTCCCACTCGTAACACTTAAAAATTGGCCCAGAAGTCACTTATCTTACCTTGGCGTATTCTGATTGTACGGTATAGATTTGCCTTGTTATTCTTTCAATTTTATATATATTTTACAAAAAAACTTGTGTACTTACGTTTTAAAACCGGTAGATTTCGATTTTCACACCTGCAACACCCAAACACACCCTAAAACGGGTGCAAACATCGCCAAAACACCATAACCTCACTTTATTAAAACCAGTCAAACTTACAACACTTATTTTAGGATGTTTATCAACCGGTGGTCATTACAACCCCCTGAACCATCACCATGGGGCCCCTGAAGATACAGAAAGACACGCTGGGGACCTCGGAAATGTAATCGCGGACGACAAAGGCGATGCAAGGATTCATGTAGTGGACAAACAAATTTCGTTATCTGGCGAGCGAAATATTTTGGGCAGGGCTATTGTGGTGCATACAGGGGAAGATGATTTGGGAAAAGGGGGCCATAAAGACTCTTTAACGACTGGAAATGCAGGGGGCAGAGCCGCTTGTGGCATCGTTGCACTGTTGTGAACAAAATGATTTTGATATTTTTAAGCATTTATGACAATATTTTTGTATGATTTATACATTTATTTTATATTATACACATAATAAAATATGTTTTTGAATGATTTATTGTGTATTTATTTATATATTGTACATAAAACCTGGAGTAACTTTTTAGGTTAAAACTATGTATTTTATTTTGTTCAAAACATTTTAAGATTTGCACTGGAGTTGTAAAACATCACAGAAACTATTTGTACACACTCAAAATTTAATAAAAACATTAATTTTTTACTTAAAATACTTATTTGACAGCCAAAGAACTAGTGTTTAATTTACAAACATGTGACTGGTTTACACCGCAAAATCCTTGAACTTTTATTAACTATAATATATTATTACACATTTTAAATATCAATAATTATTAATTTATTGGATTATTTATGCCCTAAATACACTTAAAAATATATTAAGCAATTATTTAATCAATCGATTAATAAATTACTTGAACTGTTTTACCGACAGAGTCTTTCAAATCAAACGAAGTTCGAGCATTTTGGCGCTGTAACCCAACCGAATGTTTTTGAGACGAACATGATTTTTAACCCCAATTTTCAGCTGTCACATATATATTTTAATTAAAAAATAAACGTTTTCGACTAATTTGAACTATAAATAAATGATTTTCAGTTAATTTTGTGTTTCCTGTAAATTTCAGCCGGATTTATAACCAAATAAAAGTTTTGATGTTTTGGAAGGATTGGAGAAGATTCGGAACAGATGTCATCTTACAAATATTTAAATAAAACTTTGTCCATACGGTTTTAAAGTTTGAAAATGAGTCAATTTATATTATATACCCCGCAGAATACGAATTTGATGTTAATTTGAAGATATTTTAAACCGTTAAGACGATATACTACACGATTTGTCTAATTTTTTGTATTCAACTATTCTATTAATTTGTTTTATACATTTAATAAACATTTA
Source organism: Harpalus rubripes (assembly GCA_963082715.1). Taxonomy (NCBI): domain Eukaryota; kingdom Metazoa; phylum Arthropoda; class Insecta; order Coleoptera; family Carabidae; genus Harpalus; species Harpalus rubripes. The sequence continues at coordinate 26,322,698 of OY720466.1, read as the reverse complement.
TTAAAAATATTCCAAAACAAGAAGACCATAGCCTACTTATATTATTCAGGAAGTATATTTGTGCTAAAAGCGATGAAATGTTAAATTTTCAAAAATGAATATTTTCCAAAAAATGTATGAATATGAATGGTTTGTTTATTTTCCGGAATCTTCCTTTTTAACGGCAGAAGCTAACCAGCATGCCAAAATTATACCTACAACCTAAAAAAGGGTATAACAATCAAACACAATATTTTTATTTTAATATACATTTTTACAACAAACACATTTTTTGCAGCCATTTTTTTGAATTTCCTAAAGCCTTTTTGGCACTTTTAAAAATGTTTATATAATAAATCAATCCCGTAGAATCCAAATTTTGCTGTTTCAAGGCCATATCTTTAATAGTTTACGAGTTATTAACACATATATCCGATCAAAATTTCAACAATTATTAGCGAATTTTGTCCCGGATTTTAAGACTTTTTGACCAAAAATTTAACAAGTTTATAATGTTTTTATATAAAATCAAACCCGTAGAATCCAAATTTTGTTGTTTCAAGGTCATATCTTTAATAGTTTACGAGTTATAAACACATTTATCCGATCAAAATTTCAACAATTTTTAGCGAATTTTGTCCCGAATTTTTAAGACTTTTTGAGCAAAAATTTAACAAGTTTATAATGTTTTTATATAAAATCAATCCCGTAGAATCCAAATTTTGTTGTTTCAAGGTCATATCTTTAATAGTTTACGAGTTATTAACACATTTATCCGATCAAATTTTCAACGATTTTTAGCGAATTTTGTCCCGAATTCTGGCCAAAAATTTAACAACTTTATAATGTTTTTATATAAAATCAAGTCCGTAGAATCCAAATTTTGCTGTTTCAAGGTCATATCTTTAATAGTTATTAACACGTTTCTCCGATCAAAATTTCAACAATTTTTAGCGATTTTGTCCCGGATTTTAAGACTTTTTGGCCAAAAATTTAACATCTTTATAATGTTTTTATATAAAATCAAACCCGTTGAATCCAAATTTTGCTGTTACAAAGTCATATCTTTAATATTTTACGAGTTATTAACACATTTATCCGATCAAAATTTCAACAATTTTTAACTAATTTTGTCCCGGATTTTAAGTCTTTTTGACCAAAAATTTACCAACTTTATAATGTTTTTATTTAAAATCAATCCCGTAGAATCCAAATTTTGTTGTTTCAAGGTCATATCTTTAATAGTTTACGAGTTATAAACACATTTATCCGATCAAAATTTCAACAATTTTTAGCGAATTTTGTCCCGAGTTTTCAAGACTTTTTGACCAAAAATTTAACAACTTTATAATGTTTTTATATAAAATCAAGCCCGTAGAATCCAAATTTTGTTGTTTCAAGGTCATATCTTTAATAGTTTACGAGTTATTAACACATTTATCCGATCAAAATTTCAACAATTTTTAGCAAGTTTTGTTCCGAATTTTGGTCAAAAATTTATCAGCTTTATAATGTTTTTATATAAAATCAAGCCCGTAGAATCCATTTTTGTTGTTTTTAAGGCTTTAACTCCAACCATTTTTGAGTTATTTACTTACTTCTACGAATGCGATGCCAATTCCAACCCCAATAAGAACTTTGGCGCTTGAATTTATTTTTACATGAACTTTTGGAAAGCAGCCATCTTGATAAACATATATATCTGTGGGTTTGGCAATCCTACATTGACTTTCCGTGGGTGGGGGGACCCCATCACGTGTTGCGTGGCAACAAGAAACAGGTAAAACCTTGTCATTGGAGTCGGGTCCATGCCAGTCATTCGGACCGTCAACCTGATAGAAATTGGTCAACTTTAGGGCCCCATATCTCGAAAAGTAAATGAGATATCGGCGTGTACTTTACGCCATTCGAAAGAGCAGACTTTCTCTTATATATATCCAGAAAATCATAAAAAAATACTTACCAGTATCGGACTTAGAAATATTTAAACAAAAAATGACTTACCCCACAACATTCTAAAGTTTTCTGCATTTCGTCCCATGCTGTTTTGTCGTCTGCTACATTGTGATAATTGGACATAGAAGTCCTAAATTGGTCTCTTAGGGCTACTTCAAAATCGGACTTGAAAACAGCTGCCGCTATACCCACGGCCAACTCGACGACAAATATTATTAACAAGCAAATCGCAAACTGAAATTTTTTAAAAAAAATTTATTGGAATTTAACGTCCAATATCTCAAAAACTAAAAGAGTTATTCAATTGCGGTTTGCGCCATTAGAAAGAGCAGACATTTTTCTATATATACCCAAATTTGGGTTAAAATAATTAGGGCATAACTCGAGATAACAATATTTTAATGCCAAGATGTAAAAATAAATTTTAAACTCTCCGTTTTTTTTTTTAAGTTTGAGAATTTTATTGAACTTAACGTTCAATATCTCAGAAACTAAAAGAGTTATTCAGTTGCGGTTTGCGCCATTAAAAAGAGCAGACATTCTTCTATACATACCCAAATTTGGGTTAAAATAATTTGGGCGTAACTAGAGATAACAATATTTTAATGCCAATATGTAAAAATAAATTTTGAAACTCTCCGATTTTTTTTTAAGTTTGAGAATTCGTATCTCGTAAACTTGAAGAGTTATCGAAATGAACGTTAAACCAATCGATTCGTCTATGTTTCTTCTACATACAAACAAATTTTCATTAAAATATTTTTAACTATACCCGAGTATTAAATTTTTAATCAAAAAATGGTGAACCAAAAAATAAAAAATCAATACAGCTATTAATGATTATTCTTCGAAAAATATTGTAAGGAAACAATAATTACCAACTCTAAGTCACAATATAATGCGAAGTAGGTTATGAGTCATCAATAAAACAAAATAAAATCAACAAAAATCACCATGGTAACCATTGATTTTTCGCTAAAAAATATAAACAAACTTTTTAAAGTTTGACGCTCTGTAACTCGGAAAATATTTGAGATATCGACTTGCGGTTTGCGCCATTTGAAAGACCAGACTTTCTTCTACATATACCCAAATTTGGGTTGACAAATAATTCCGGGTATGGCAACTATGAATTTTTAACTCAAAAATTGTCAAGTTTCGGAGATATTGAAAAATACTTACAGCGATTAAAGTTGAATGTGATTCTTTTATGGCGCCAAAACAGCCTAAAAATGCGACTAGAAAAACAATTGAACCCGCAACAATTAAGACAACAGGTGGGGCTAGAATTCGGCCCTCAACAAAATGGGAATAGTCGTCTACATCAGCAAGAACCAAAGCACCAGCGACTATGATCCCAATACCAGATATCTAAAACTTTTCTTGTAATTTTTTGAATTTTCAAAATTTATTTTTGACTCACAGCAAACACTAAATTAAAAATAAATAATAAATATTTTATAAACGACATTCCACAATTTTCCATTGTGTATATTAGATTGTTATCACTAAAAATATAAATAGAACAATGTTGTTCGAAGAATATACTGCGACTGAAACTAAATCTAGTCACCTACGAAATTATTACCCTTAATAACAAATCGTCGCCTAGCAACGGCTGGACAATGTCCAAAACAATCGATAAAAAATGTACACATAGTGTGAAAAATATTGAAAATTTGTCAAACTTTAACACTTCGTATCTCGGAAACTAAAAGAGATATTGAGTTGAACTTTACGCCATTAGAAAAACGAGACTTTTTTGTATATATACCCAAAATTTCATTAAAATATTCAAAATTATACTAGAGTTATTTTATTTCAAATAAAAATCAGTAAAAAATTTTTTGACCATGTTTGATGGACAATATCTCGAAAAGTATTTGAGATATCGAAACGGTCTTTACGGCATTTGAAAGAGAAAAGATTATACTATATATTACCACAGTTCCATTAAAATATATTTGATTATGTGGGAGACATGTAATTTTAAATATAAAATTGCAAAATCACCGAATTTTTTTTGGAAAGTTTCGATCAAATTTAGGCCTTAATATCTCAAAAACTATATGAGTTATCAAACCGCTCTTTACGGCATTTGAAAGAGCGAAGATTATACTATATATTACCACAGTTTCATTAAAATATATTTGATTATGTGGGAGACATGTAATTTTAAATAAAAAATTGCAAAACCACCGAATTTTTTTTTGGAAAGTTTCGATCAAATTTAGACCGTAATATCTCGAAAAATAAATGAGTTATCGAAACGAACTATGCGGCAATTGAAAGAGCAGACCTTTTTATATATGTGACTAAATTTTCGTTGAAAAAATCAATTAAATAATAAATCAAATGTTTAAAAATATTTATTCACAGAAATCTGACTAAAAAAATGAATTTTGTGAAATGAGTCATAATTTTCTTTTTTTATTAGTAATCAATACTATAACGAAGGTCAAGCTTTCTACCCTTAAAAATGACCTTAAGCAACCTTCTTTAAAGAGAGTTACATTTTTATCGCGTGTTAAGAACGCTGTATAATAAACATACAAACATAAACAGCGCGTAAATTAAAGTAAACAATAATTTTATGTTGTTTTTCGCAAATATTAGCTAAAATTAATTAATTTTCTTATTGATTCCCGTAGAAAATTTCCCATAGATTTTTTTAAGTACAAATGGCCATCTTTCAAAATGCTAAAGATATAAATAAATATATATATATAATGTGTTCATAGCGTGACTAAAGAATTTTCACCTTTTCAAAATCGTTAGCAATTAATTTATTCTAATAGTTTTCCGGGTGAAAATACGTTAAATTGATGTCAATGCCCGAAAAGAAAATTGTCTTAAGATTTGTAAAATTTCTTGCAAGATTTTCAAAAATTATTATTTTAAAACTATTTAATGGTTTTTATTGAAATTAAAGATTTATTTCAAAAAACAATATGTACATATTTCACATATATATATTACACAGGGTGGTTGTCGGCCGTAGTGAACACCCTGTATATTTAATCCTTAATATATATCACATTAATTTACATTAATAATAACTTTGGTGATTCAAAAATTAATATTTTTAATCATCTTGCATTTGAAGTGTATGTGTCGCTTCTTCATACAATCTTTTGGCATAATTTATTTTCCTTGAAACAGACCTTGATATTTCCTCATTGTCACATCTTATTAAAGGCCTTCGTAAGCTATGGCCCTTGACTGTCATTTCAATATAATATTTTGAGTTTTGAGTAACACAAGAACATTTGACCAATTCGTTCAACAAAGTCTCAGTGACTATTGTTAATTTTTTTTCATCATTTTGTTCGGGATTTGATCCCGTAACAACTACAACCCTTCTACTGCTTACAATCACCCTTAAATCATCGGTTCCTGACCGTACAGATTCGTAAGAAACGTAAAATTCTCTGTTTTCTATTTCTTGGTCGGAATTTGTGTTTTTGTATAAACGCGTTAGTTCTTGTAAGTATGATTGGCCAATACTGTCATTAGGGTTGTATATGGGTAACAGGCCCCCCAATCCCCGAGGGGAGCGCGTAGGGCGCCTTTTGTTCGGGACAGTTCGGGAGGAGCCCCTTGAAGAATCGCGAACTGCGCGCGCAGTTTCTGTTGCTAAGTCCAATACGCCGACAACTGGTTTGGCTACAGCACCCACTAGTCCTTTGCCCAATCCTAATAGGAAAATTTATAAAACTAAGGAGGTCGTGCACAACCCCTCGGTAATATAAATGGATGTTACTTACCTGAGAAGACTCCCTGAATTCCGTCGTTGGAGGCCCCTTCATAGACTTGTTTAAAGATGCCCGTAGCCCCCCCTAGGACCCCAAACCCTAGACCCTTTAGCCCTGCAACCAGATGGGCCCCCGAAGATGTAGACGAGCCCCCACGACGGCGAATACGCTGTCTCATTTCTTCATGGGATTCATCCATTGACACCCGCCCTAAACCATCCCCTAAAGTTTCTGTCACCTAATAAAAAAATCTGATGTGAACAGCACATGACCTCCCGCCAACTTACCTTCGCTGCTGAATTGCTGAGGCCATGTGCGACGTTCAAAACCAAAGCACCAACGCTTCTTTCTCTTATGAGACCACTGACCCCTTCAGAAACGTCCCCTAGCAGCCCTAAAGGGCTGCCCAAAAAGTCCACGGACCCCAAAATAGCCGCTGCTTGCCACATTAGTTCGTCGCGAAAATGGTCAAGAATGGATTCAACAAGTCTTTGGCCAGTTTCAAATGGCAAGTGTCTTACATAGGGTTCTAGTTCGACTGGGGCGTCTTCAAAACCCACTAAGGTGAGGCCTAGGCGCCTTTTTAAGGCGCGCAATCGAGGGGTTAGGGTTCCAGATAAGGCGGTATGGACTGAGAGGCGAATTGAGCCAGGGACTAAACGTATAATACCAAAATGATATCTCATAACTGGAGTTATATTTTGTTGGGATGTTACAATTGACAAATCAGATAAATCGTCGTCCAGTTTGGATCCTATATATAAGAAAATACATAATTGTAAAAACTTATGAACCTTAAACACTTACCTTCAGTGTCATCGACTTCGATTTTTTCTCCAAGTGCTGTCAAAAAAAATTCGTACATTCTCAGCAACAAATTTTCTTCTAAGTGTATGCTTAAAGGTCTTAAGCACACAATTAAGTGCTTAAAAATAAGCACAGAACCTGTAGAAGGGCTTAAAACAGCTCTTAATTCCAAAATTGGTAAATTTTGAATTCGGGTCTGTTCAGAAACACTCCTAACTCTTGTAGCATACAATAATACGGGATATTGATTTGATAATTGATTATCGATTTGTGTATCTTGCACAGAAATGCAAAATTCACGACTTTTCGCGCCGAAAATAGCTTCCCCAATGATATTATTAAGTTGGAAGTATATTAGTTCTTTTTTATTTCCGATAACGCTAAGTCCTAAGCCGGTTCTAAGCATCAAAGTTATTTGAAACTCAGAATAATTATCGTCCATGTTGTTTATAGTTGGTTTATGCAGGCTTGCCACCCCTTTCCAGTCGTCATCAAAACACCCTAAATTCCGAATATCCCTATTTTTCAAATCTAATATTCTAACAACCCTTGTAGGGCCGTCTGTAGTGACATCTATCGATAATAACCCTGAACCAGGTCTCATTTTTTGTTTCCCCACCAATTGTTCAATTGGAGGAGATTTGGCGAGCTTCTCTTTTACGACAGTTGGTTCTAATGTCGGCCGTAACTCAAACCCGAGGGGTTTGGCAGACCCCTCGCAAATATTTGCTCTATAAGAGGGGCACTCGCGAATGGGCCCCAAAACAGCAAACCCGCCAGGGCGAAGCCCTAAAATACCGTCAAGACTTTGAACACAAGTGTTGCGATGAGCGCAGCATAAGCGCCCCTCAGGGGCGAAGCGCCATGTTTGGGTGCTGCGCCTACGTGGGTCTGGTCTCCTAAGAGATAATTTTGGGGGCGGAGCGCTAGGTCGCGGGGATAAAGCCCCTATATCTAACACATAAGATGAATTTGATGTACTAGACGCTATATGTTCTAATAAACCGGAAGTAGTTACACGAAACAGTTGACTTCGTTTTCCTGGAAAAATAATATTTACACCCATTTTAGGGTATAAGCTTCCTATTACTTACCAGGCTGTTTTTTGGCCAAGATAACATCTGTTGTGTTTTCTGGAACATCCAAGACCAGTCTTTGGTTGTTTATTGGATCTTCAGACTTTCCAGGACCATTTCTGGATAGTCTGGACCCATTATGAGGCTCATCATACTGATCCAAGTCATCTTCAGTATTAAAAGTTCCAGTAAAAGCTAAATAATTAAAATTTTCATAAGCCAAAGTTACTGTTTCCATTTTCTTCAAATCAACAGACACTGTCTCTCCCCCCGGGCCTTCAATGAGTAGCCGTTGGGCCCCACAAGGTTCCGGCCAGGCATAAGGCACACTCGCTCTCGCGTGTACCGTCTGGGCCCCATTTTGAAGGGTCCTAGGGGCTCTGGTTTCATTTACTTGTCTTACAAGAACTGCTACTTCTGAATGGTTGTCTATTCTAATTTCTGGGGGCAAAGCACCTGCTTCCGAAACAACCAAACACAAGGTAGGCCCTTGGGGGGTTACTTCTGCATGGAGGAATCCCCACCGTGAAGGGCTGAGCCCTATAGAAGGCTCGAAAAGGGGTAAATGGTAACTTTGGGGCGATTCAATTCGAACGCCCCCCGACCATAACGTTATAGGTTTATGGGGGGGAGGTGTCACCAGACGTATGGATAGTAAAAGGGGGGAGTCTAAATGGGGGAAATGAAAGGGGAGGTAACAACCGGGGGGCGCACAAACCTAAAATAAAATTAATATGTGGAAAAATTAAACATTTTTAATTTCAATTTACCCTATTGGCTTCCGATCGTTCTACGTCACACTGTTGGGCAAATTCCAACCAATAAGAACTCCTGTTACACAATTGATGCCTGGGTGATATAGTCACCAAGCTTGTGATTGGTCGAGGCTTGACTTCAATAGCCAATACAAAAACAGCATCCGTTTGTCCATTTCTCAAGACTCTAAGCCGTCTAACTTGCGTCCCCCTTCTTAAATGAAATGGGGCGCAGTCTTGCGGGGCCCCCTGAATATATCTATTGCCTATTCTGGCTGTTAGGGCTATGCCCCCTTGGTCGTCTTCAAGACTGAACGGCAATGGGGCCAACGCTCGCGCGATTTCATGGTCAGTGCTTTGCCCCGCTAGGGGCGTGCTACCCGCTTTGAGAATGATTGGAAGCCCTGCGCGGCTGCGCAATAACCATGGGGCCCAACAGGAGATGCGCAGGCGGGCCCCACACCATGTCTCAATACGGGATGTTATATTTAGTGAACGAGAGTTCGCGTCTTGTAATCTTATACGAGTTGTATAATCCAAGGACGCTGAAAAGTATATATATAAGCTAAACCCCACGGGATATATATACGCTAAACCCCACGGAAAACTTACCCTCGTTCATCCCTGGTTGTGTCCCGCTTATTTTAAGCCCCGAAACACACTTAAAATTTTCGATCCAAAAATTAATTTCCAAATTTGAATCTGTGTCTACCGAAGATATATTAATATTTTGTCCTGGGGCAATTCTGCCCTTATCAATTAAAGAACTGACGTCATTTTCCGAAAAACTAGTTATTGAAAAAAACAAATCCTGCGGTAATAAATTAACCAATAGCAACATCGGTATTAAAACAATTGTGTGTCCCACGTCTCCCATTGGATATTTTTCTCGTTTTATTTCACAACACAAAAAATATGAAGCGCCGCGATTGGTTGTACATCGAAGCGGAAAGAACGCTCGTTCATTTGGCCTTGAAATGCGCGACCACGGGATATCCGGTTGACTATACGAAAAACTCAAATTTTCGGAAGATGGTCGAACAAAAATATGCGAATGACAATGAATCAACGGCAAGGAAAAATGTTCCAAAGGGCTTAATATTGCTGTACGACTTGAGGTTGACACTGAAATAAAAAAATGAGCAAGCGCAGCAATCAATATATTCTTATAACATACCAGCATTGACAGCTGAACGTTCTACCAACTTAACATCAATGGAATCTTTTAGTTTATTTATTAAAACCATTGCTGAGCGCAAAATAACCAATTTTCGCGCACTGCCGTCAAGTACTACTTCAAATACGATTCTAGCTGACCGAGGGGCAGTTATCCGATTGGGCTCGGCCCCCCTATCAGGCATGGCGCCCCTAAAATACACCCCTACTTGATCTACAGTCACCGGAAAGCATGGTTGCCAACCAAAAACCCTAACACACAGTTGGTGGCTTCGAAGTTGGTGACTTTCAGCATGCCGCTGTTTCGAGTGGCGCGAATGGTAACTAAAAGGTATTGTCATCCCTGGATGAACCTACCAATAAAAAATATAAACTGACTTTTATAAAAATCAAAAAACACTTACCTCGATCCATTTTAAATTTTTGTGTTTTTCATAATCGAATTCTTCATGATCTATAGATCTCACTGGCTCATCTGGATCACTGACAACCGTGGCAAAATACAGGATAGATCCTGTATCATTTCTCAGTGAATAGGGCACAAAAGGTGACCTTGGATTAGACTTAGGCCCTTGAAAATCATTCAACCAATTTTCTTTGACATGACTTGCCAAATTTAAAAAACTGTCCGTTATATTTATGTTTAAAATATCATCTGAATGCAAAGCAACCCTATTTCGCGATGTTGTCAAAGTATTTTCTGGTTTCCAAATAGCCCTACATTTCCAGGGTTCCAAAAAGGGTTCCCAGCCCCCCAGAACCCTATTATAATAATCTAAATTTAAAGTTGTTTCAATTGAAGCAGTTTTATGACCAATTAAATTGTTTTCAACAACTTGGAACCCTAAAATGGGTTCCTGGATGGGTTCCCCGCACCCTAAATCATAATTTAAGGTTAGGTTGTTCAGGCAAAATTCCAAAAGAGGCACATCTACATCTTTACAATCGTCAATTAAACAGAACCTTAAAATAGATGCTCTCAATTCAATATTTTTTATTTCTAACCCATTTTTGGGTGCGGACGGTATGTTTTTAGCCACTGCATTTTGAGTTAACCACAACGCGGCATCGTCAAGTTGTTTGCAAATTTTTAGGGCGCTCATACAATCGTTTTCTGAGAACCCTAAAGACTTTAATTTTTCAATATCTTGTTTGAAATTATCCCATGTTGTTTCTTTTTTGTTACTGACTGTCTGGCGTCTGAATGAATCCAAAATGGCCGTAAATAATAATATATCTCTATAGGACACCCTTATTGTAAGGTCGTGAAGTTGTATCTCTAAAATGTTTTGAGATAATTCCGCAGAAATTGTAACAGGATCTATTATTGATAATGCAGTGTCTTCTAATAATTTTTGGGATGTTTGGACACTCAAAAAACGACAACTGAATAATTCTAAATGGTTTACACTTATTTGAAGTGGTTTTAATAAATTATTATCATCTGTCGGTTGATTAGGAAGATATGTGACAAGAGTTGTACTCTAAAATAATACGAAAATATAAAAAATAACACGAATTTACTAAAGTAAAGAATAGGGTCCAAGCTCAAAATGCGTTTGAATGACTTTATATCAATTCATTAGCTTCGTATTTATTAAAATACAGTAAAATTAAGGCTCGGAAGCAAATATTTTAAAGCTGAACCCTATTCTATATTAAAAATTGAACGTACCCTTAATATAACTGCATTAGTATCGTCTTTAGTGAAATCTTCCAAGACTACAATTTCTGATTCTGTGATGTTCAGTTTTAATTCAAAAGTCGTGTCTGTTTTTCGACCATTTTCCGCCGAAAAATGTTCGAATTCATTCGAAAACTCAAAATTAGTAAAAATGAAATTATTTGCTAAGATCCACCAATCAGTAATGGCCAATAAACGCATATTATTCAACAATATAGTGAATTTATTTTTATCCAAAAAACTTCTTGAATGTATTTCGCATTGAACGTCATTTGAATTTTTTATCGGCTTCAAAATTTCGTTGTAAATATTCAACTTGTTTTTTCGACCATCAGTTATTAAAATTTGACGGCTCACTAAATCAATATCTTGTTTTAAATCTGAGTAAGAGTCCATTACTAAACGACTTTTAATAAAATTTATACATGCTAAATTATCTAAATGGACTTTAACATCTAATAATTCAATTCGTAAACTTGACAAAATAAAATTTTCATTTTCCAAATTTGTATTAATATAAGTCGGTAAAATTAATTCTGTGTCCTCGCCTAAATTTTGACTTAATACGCCCCTTATCAATGCGTATTCCTCTAAATTTAAAAAAATTTCTAGTGTTGATAACTGACAACTTATTATCATATCAGGAACTGAAAAAATTTTTTTTACAGATTTTCGTTACTTTAAAATACTTAAGGAATATATTTTTAAACAATCCCTAAAAACTTACCATTATGTTGTCTGTGCGCCATCTTGGGGTTCAAATTTTTATCAACCCTAATTTCCAGCATTCCTTTGTCTTTTAACAGGCTTTGACTGGTCCGCTGTACACAGCAATCACCAAAGATTATTTCCTGAGTTCCCATTGGTCCTAAACCGACCAATAAGGGCCGTTCTGTAGCTTTAGCAGTATAAAAATCAACTTCGGATAACATCCATTTTGAAATATCGATTTGAGCGTTTTCTAAATTCGAAATTTCGGTTTCCGAATAAAAATTTGACACAATTAATTTCGAAATTTCAAGTACTAATAAATTTGGGGAAGTTACAGATATTGGGAATAAAGTTATACATGAATTTGTAATAATTTTTAAATTCATTTTTGAATTTTTTTCATTGGAATCTTTTTTTGAAAGTTGTTCATTATTTTCATTATTAAATTCTCTAAAAAAGGCCTTAATTTCAGCTATAAATCTTTTAGTATGAACATAAACAAAAGGACTAATTTGTAAAGTCAAATCTGATTGGTCGCTTCCAATTTTTAAACAAAAATCTAAAGACTTTTCGCCTATAGTAACAAATCTTTCCCCTCGACAGCTGAAATTTTCTTGTCCAGGGTGTCGAATTTGTAAGGCCCCTAAATGACCTTGAAATTCCCGCGTAAGACCCTTCCTAAAAATATCTAAATGTGCGCCGCTGATTTTCGCCCGAGCTAAATTCGAAAAATTGTGCAATAATTGAATAGTTAAAGAATTGAAATTAATTGTTGTCGAACTGTTATATTTAATTTCCGGTTGAGGGAAGTTTTGCGCTAAAAAATAAATAATTACCGGAAGTTTACAATCAAATTAATTTATTTACTTTTTACGTAATCTTCAATATTTTCTTCGCCCGTAGTTCGAAAAAACTCCAAGAGAGGGATCCAAGATTTTGCACTTACTACTACATCAATGGATCCTACAAACCCTACATATTATACAACCCTTTTTTTCATCCCTTAACCTACCTAAATCAACAATAGTTGCCTTCTTAATTTCATTATAGTCACTTTTAAAATTTGGAGCACTCTCCAACACAAATTTCGAAGTTACAAGTACCAAATCATGCCCCCGAGATCTCGAGTGGTTTGGCACATTAGGCCGGAGAGGTTTAGCAACCTCGGATTTAACGGCTATAAGGCCGAAAATCTCGCGCGTGTCCAAATGATCGGGTAAGGAAGCAAATTTTTCAAAATTATTTGAATAAGGGTCGGATTCAGGAAAAGATTTTGATATACAGGGTGGTATTAAGGGGGTGTAATTTGTGTCGTCTTTCGAGGTTATCATTTGACGCCCGAAAGAGCCTTTTTCGCTTAATAAATCTTCTACTAGTAAAGAACGAAGTGATACCTAAAAAAATTGTAAAAAATGGATACATCCATTTAAAAAAATACAATAAATCACCTGTAGTTCACTTTCCCATTGATAGGGGGTGGTATAAGTCAGCAAAAATTCTCCAAACGAGAGCCCTACAAGTCCTTCGCCATGTACACCGCATAATTTTACCCCAAAAGATGCCACACTGAACTGTATACCCAATTTAAGGTAAGATGTTTCTGTGTTTGAAGTTTGTTGCCCCCCACGCCTTTTATTAACAGAGGGGAATAATTTCGCCCGAACATGAGGGTCCATACTTAGGGTAGACACCCCTACTGCCTCCTCTTCAACAATTACGGCCATCGCGTCATTTGAAGGCCGTACGTGAGTTGCATTTTGTGTTTTTGTTAACCATTGTAATGTGTCTAACAGTTGTTCGTATTGTAAACGCGTTAAACTAACTCGTAAATCGTTTATAACGCATCCAGTTATTTTCAAATGGACGTCTTCTTCATAATTTACAATATTTGGGAGACCCCCATTGCCGGAAAAATCAACAAGGTCTTTATTAAAATCGTCTTCTTCGCTTAATTTGTTTAAAAAACCATTTTCCACTAAATTTTGTGAACTTTTAACAACTTGAAGCTTCAGTAAAGTGTCGTGTAGTATCGGCAACCCTGTACTACAATTATATAACGATTCAACCCTCTGTACAGTGTTGTCAGTTCGCGTATGCGTCGTATCTAATGTACAAATGTTCATATCTTTTACAACAATGTCGTATGTATTGTAATTTTGATTTAACGCGTTGTTAGATATTGTTATTTTGCCTAAGTGGCCTACTAACACGTCTGGACTTGTCGATGACCTTGGGAGGACAAGGACAGGGCTGTCCAATATTATATTAAGTTGTATCTAAATATAAAAAAAATTATTATTTTTAATTAGTTATATTTAAAAACCTACATCAATTCCTGTAAAACTATCCTCCTCTTCATCCGGACTAAAGGGGGTCTGGCTTTCGGATCCTATGGACCCAAATGACCCCAACGACCCAATCGACCTTCTGCGTTTCCTAGGCGACTGAATATCGACCCCCAATCCAGCTTTCGCGTATAAAGCTTGTGCCAAAAGCTCCGTTCTTGAATGGACTAATCCCAAAGCTACGTCGGTAGCTGCCGATTTTATACTTCGGGCCAAATCGGCTAAATATTGTTTAAATTCGGCCGCACACGAATGGAGCTCACCCAAAAAAAGGTGGGAGTGGGTATACCACACACTTGCCAGATGGCACGTTAAATTTAATGGAGAATTAGAACATAATGATCGTTTGATTTGAAAAGAAAACGCTGTTTTGTCGTTAAAGTCAAAATATTGTTTAAAGTTTTTATTTGAGGGGTCGAATTTAGTTTGGAAATCGTCCGCTAGGGGGTCATTTCCCACAGATATAATTCTTTGGTGAAGGCTTTTTCCGATTAAATCTAAAATTTGAAGACCCCCTAAACTACCTCTTATAAATACTTCTTTATCGACTGTCGCTTCAATTTTCGCGTCAGACATCGTCATGGTCGCGATTTTACGGCCTACCGTTCGACCATCTTCGAGAGATGCGCGCAATAATAATACATTCAACCGATGAAAATCAAAATTCAATTCAATTTTTGATTTTATATCCAAACTTTCATTTGAATCAGTAACTGAATCAGTTGTTAAATCGTCGTTTAAAACAGCTACCGGAAGTGGTATTTGAACCCGAGTTTTATGCGGAAAAACCCGACGTACAAAACCCATAAGTTCAACAATTGTTTCTTGATTTGCTGAAAGAGAATTAACCTTAAAAACTACTTGCAAATAAAATATAAATAATTTACCAATTATATCCAAATTACTGAATCGAACTGCCACGACTTGAACACTCCCCTCATCGTTTCTATCGATTGTATACTCCCCATATATCAAATCCTCATTCTGCAAAACCCCACTGGCTTCTAAAGCTTTGGCCAACTGCTCAGGGGAGCCCTGTGGGGCCCCCGAACCCGTAGGGCTCCCAGGAGATGTTGGACTGCATGGTTCAGAGTCCCTAATCTCTCCAGACGCTGTATCCATAACTACAAGTCGATGGGAGGCTACTAAAAGTTCGAACCCGGGCCCTAAAGTTTGTAAGGCGTCGACCAATAAGAGGGAAAGGATAGAAAGAGACAGGTGTAGTGTTGGAGGCGAGTGCAAGAGAGATAAAGCGATTCCTAAAAGGAAAAATATTTTTAATTTCCGAGAATTTAAAAAAAGCATTTTTGGGGCTCCGTTAAAACTTGTGCAAAATTTTGGGGGAAAAACGGGCCCACCTATCTTATAGCACATACTTTGAACCTTATATGCTCCAAAAATTATTGAGCTACCCCAAAAATTAGGGCAATTATACAATAAATTATGACAAAATAAAAATTTAGAAAAAACATCCGATTTAGGGCTCCCCTAAAACTTGAACAAAATTTTGGGGGCAAAAATTGAGCCCCCCACCTCATAGCTCATACTTTGAACCCTATGTATGCCAAAAATTATTGAGCTACCTTTAAAATTAAGGGAGTTATACAATAAATAATAAAATATGACAAAATAAAAAATTTAGGATATCAAATGTAGGGCTCCCTTAAAACTTGTACAAAATTTTGGTGGCAAAATGGGACCCAACACCTTATAGCACATACTTTGAACCCTATGTGCGCCAAAAATTATTGAGGTACCTCTAAAATTAAGGGAGTTATACAATAAATAATAAAATATGACAAAATAAAAAATTTAGGATATCAAATGTAGGGCTCCCCTAAAACTTGTACAAAATTTTGGGGGCAAAATGGGACCCAACACCTTATAGCACATACTTTGAACCCTGTGTCCGCCAAAAATTATTGAGCTACCCTTAAAATTAGGGGCGTTATACAATAAATAATAAAATGACAAAATAAAAAATCATCCAATTTAGGGCTCCCCTAAAACTTCTACAAAATTTTGGGGGCAAAATAGGCCCCCCATCTTATAGCACATACTTTGAACCCTATGTATGCCAAAAATTATTGAGCTACCCCCAAAATTAGGGGAGTTATACAATAAATAATAAAATGACAAAATAAAAAATCATCCGATTCAGGGCTCCCCTAAAACTTGTACAAAATTTTGGGGGCAAAATAGGCCCCCCATCTTATAGCACATACTTTGAACCCTATGTATGCCAAAAATTATTGAGCTACCTCTAAAATTAGGGGAGTTATACAATAAATAATAAAATGACAAAATAAAAAATCATCCGATTTAGGGCTCCCCTAAAACTTGTACAAAATTTTGGGGGCAAAATAGGCCCCCCTACTTATAGCACATACTTTGAACCCTATGCGTGTCAAAAATTATTGAGCTACCCCCAAAATTAGGGGAGCTATACAATAAATAATAAAATATGACCAAATAATTAATTTTAGGGTTTTGCCTTAACTTACCAGAAACTTGAAGTTCAGCCACGCTTCTGCCCCTAGACTGCACTTCTAGGGACATTTGCTCGATTGTAAACTGCAGGGTTACCAATCTACACTCATTAACTTCCGGGGGATTTTCTACTCCCTTCGTGGTATCCACCAATGGTATAATCTCGTGTCTTGGACTTGTATTTTGAAATGGCGACTCAATATTAGAATCCGATATAATTTTTAATAAATTTCTAATCGAATTAATTTTTTGTTCATTTATATGGGCTACCAATCTGGGTAGATTAGCGTTCAAGGTCAAATTAGGGTAGCTTGGGTCGTTCGTCGGAACGACCCGCCGTTCAATGGTCAAAAATATATTGAAACGATCCAAAACGTGTAAATTTGAGCTGCCTTTTGTGTGCGCGTGTCGCCAGTTGTCACGAATTTTTCCGACAAGTATTTGAATATCATTTAATTCGATGTTGTATGTGTCGTAAAGTCTTTGGTGAATTGTTTGTTCATTCAACGAACTTATGAGTGTTTTGGAATCATCTAAAGATGCCTCACTCCCAGGTGGGGTCGAGCAAGGGGTCATAAAGTTCTCGGAATCCTCGCCCGATTCAGACTCTTGTTTTGCAAGTTGTTGGTTTTTTAAATCAGTTGAATTTTGCAATAAAAGCGTTCCTAAATCTACAACGGCTAAAAAAAATTATAAAATTAATTATAATTTTTTTTTAAGTACTGATAAATTACCTATAGCACTTGAGGGGTCTGAAATATTTTCAACTAATATTATCTGAGGAGCTGATATGTCTAACTTGATTTCCCAAATGTTTTCCCGGTCTCTATCTAATATTTGGCGTCCCCAAGTATCTGTAAGTTGTTTAGTACGCGCCCTAACGGCTTCTAGCCGCGTCCGAGTGGTTGTATTTTTGTAAGGGGCCGACAGAAAATCTAACAGCCATCTAGCGGCTTGTGGATGATACACGACATCTAAGGGTAGCGACTGAACTGTCAGACGATTTATCGAATTTAAAAATGAATATGTAAGTGTAAAAAATGGATTTGGCGACTGCAAATCTATAAAAAATATAATTAAAAACTATTTCGATATGTATTTAGGTCCTACAAATTTTGTCACAAATTTCAACAATTGTCTGTAGTAAATATCAAGGGCTTTACCTCGCTTGGCCCTGAATAAAACCCTTGCGGCACACCATATGTGCGAATTTGGCTTTTTGTTTATATCTGACATTATTGGGGACTGTTGCAATATTTAGGAAAAAATCATCAAATTTAGGGCTCCCCTAAAACTTGTACAAATTTTTTGGGGCAAAATGGGGCCCACCACCTTATAGCACATACTTTGAACCCTATGTGCACCTAAAATTATTAAGCCACCCCCAAAATTAGGGGAGGTATACAATAAATAATCAAAAATGACAAAATTAAAATTTTATAAACAATCATCAAATTTAGGGCTCCCCAAAAACTTGTACAAAATTTTGGGGGTAAAAATCGGGGCCCCTATCTTATAGCACATACTTTCAACCCTATGTGTACCAAAAATTATTGAGCTACCCCTAAAATTAGGGGAGGTATACAATAAATAATCAAAAATGACAAAATTAAAATTTTATAAAAAAAATCATCCGAATTGAGGCTCCCCAAAAACTTGTACAAAATTTTGGGGGTACAAATCGGGGCCCAAATCTTATAGCACATACTTTGAACCCTATGTGCACCTAAAATTATTGAGCCACCCATAAAATTAGGGGAGGTATACAATAAATAATCAAAAACGACAAAATTAAAATTTTATAAAAAAAATCATCCGATTTAGGGCTCCCCAAAAACTTGTACAAAATTTTGGGGGTAAAAATCGGGGCCCCTATCTTACAGCACATACTTTGAACCCTATGTGTGCCAAAAATTATTGAGCTACCCCTAAATTTAGGGGAGGTATACAATAAATAATCAAAAATGACAAAATTAAAATTTTATAAAAAAATCATCCGATTTAGGGCTCCGCGAAAACTTGTACAAAATTTTGGGGGTAAAAATCAGGGCCCTCATCTTATAGCACATACTTTGAACCCTATGTGTGCCAAAAATTATTGAGCTACCCCTAAATTTAGGGGAGTTATACAATAAATAATCAAAAAAGACAAAATTAAAATTTTATTTAAAAAATCATCCGATTTGAAGTTCCCCAAAAACTTGTACAAATTTTTTGGGGGCAAAATGGGGCCCACCACCTTATAGCACATACTTTGAATCCTATGAGTGCCAAAAATTGTTGAGCTACCCCTAAAATTAGGGGAGTTATACAATAAATAATCAAAAAAGACAAAATTAAAATTTTATTTAAAAAATCATCCGATTTGAGGTTCCCCTAAAACTTGTACAAAATTTTGGGGGTAAAAATCATGGCCCTCATCTTATAGCACATACTTTGAACCCTATGTGCACCAAAAATTATTGAGCTACCCCTAAAATTAGGGGAGGTATACAATAAATAATCAAAAATGACAAAATTAAAATTTTATAAAAAAAATCATCCGAATTGAGGCTCCCCAAAAACTTGTACAAAATTTTGGGGGTACAAATCGGGGCTCAAATCTTATAGCACATACTTTGAACCCTATGTGCACCTAAAATTATTGAGCCACCCATAAAATTAGGGGAGGTATACAATAAATAATCAAAAAGGACAAATTTAAAATTTTATTAAAAAAATCATTCGATTTAGGGCACCCCAAAAAACTTGTACAAAATTTTAGGGGCAAAATGGGACCCACCACCTTATAGCACATACTTTGAACCCTATGTGCACCAAAAATTATTGAGCTACCCCCAAAATTAGGGGTTAGACAATAAATAATAAAATATGACAAAATGAAAAAATCAAAAAATTTAGGGCTCCCCAAAAACTTGTACAAAATTTTGGGGGCAAAATGGGACCCACCACCTTATAGCACATACTTTGAACCCCATGTGCACCCAAAATTATTGAGCTACCCCCAAAATTAGGGGAGTTAGACAATGAATAATAAAATATGACACTAAAAATTAACCAATTTTGTTAAATATCGGCCCTGAATAAACCCCTTGCGGCACACCATATGTGCGAATTTGGCTTTTTGTTTATATCTGACATGATTGGGGCCTTTTTTCTTACAAAACAAATTGTTCAAATTTGTGCCAAAACTTTTGGGACGCGTTAAATCTAATTTTTATACCCTGGCGAATTCTCTGTCGAAAATTTTGTCGCTGTGTGTGCGTTTGTGGTTCTGGTTCAATATTTGGTGGACCAACTAAAATGGGAAACAATGTTCCCGGTGTTAACCGATCTCTAAGTTCTAAAACACCCAATCTCAGTTCTAGACTAAACGAAGAACTTCTGGGTTTTGAAATGATTGATGCAAAAAGATCTGTGAATTGTAGGTCTAACATTGTGACCCTAAAACCGAGAAAAGGGTGTGAAACAAAAACTTTATTGTGTGGAAATATGGAATTACCCTTTTTCACCAACGTCTTGGGAGGCTCGTAATTCTAACATTCCTCCATTGAGACAAAAATTGAACCTCCCAAAAACCGTGTCTCGTCTTAAAATCGTGTTGTTTTTGGCTGAATCAGCTAGCGCCTCTAATATTTCATCTTCCAGTTGTCTACTGGGTGGCAGATTACCGGTACATTCCACCGTGTCAGTATGCAACCCAAGGGGGTCGGGCAAACCCCCTTGGCTTTCCAGAGGTTCAGCTGGGGTGGAATACCACCCCCAATATTGCGGGAACCAACGCGCTAAAATACTGCGACCTTGAGAGGAACTTTGAGGGGACGTTTGATTTTGAGGGGGCACGGGATTAGGGGCAATATTATTTACAACGGGATTAAATTGGCAACGACGCATGGATACTTCTCTTAAGGCGCGAAGCTCAAAAAAATCTCTAGACCATTCAACCTAAAGAAATACATATATAGAGACTTAAATTGCATTAATGTCGTAACACTAACCAAATCTTTCAATTTTTTTTCATTGTTTGTCAAAGCGGCTGAAGGCTGCACTAATAATTTTGTGCACATTTCGACATATTGCACGTTTTGTTGGGCTCTCTCTAAGGCTTCGCCCCATGAAGGGCGACGCCGCAAAGCCCCAGGGACGTGGCAGAGTACTGCGTACCCCCACCAGGCTTTAGGGTCACTAGAAACGGATACGGAAGGCCTATGACGACGATATTGTTGGACGCGGGATACGAAATCCAAGCCGTGGAGAGACGAGACCATTTGGGCATATTGCCACTGAAATTGTGGAAAATAAATGTTGGAAACTAATTTAGAATGATATTCAAAACTCATCAACGGTTTAAATTATAAATCGACTCAATTTTAAAATTTAAATCTGTCTGGACAAAGTTTTATTTAATCTGTTTGCGCCAAGGTACGATAAGTGACTTCCCGACCCATATTTGGGTGTTAGCACTAAGAATTTGGGTGTAGGAGTATAAAAAATGTAATCTGTGGGTTTTTTTAAATAAGGGGTGAAGTTTTCAAGCATTAACATTCATTATTTTAAAAGATATTAAAGAATTTGTAATTTGGGAACACGGCAGAAAATTTGTGCTGTAATTTTTGTGGTTCTATGAAGTTTGCACCTAATTTTTGGGTATTTAGGTTTGAAATTAAGGGTTGACATTGAGAAAATTGAAATCTGTGGGGTTTTTTACATAGGGGGTGAAGTTTTCGAGTGTAGATATCAAATATTTTAAAAGATATTAATGAATTTGCAATTTGGGAACACGGCAGAAAATTTGTGTTGTAATTTTTGTGGTTATATGAAGTTTGCACCTACTTTTTGGGTATTTAGGGTTGAAATTAAGGGTTGACATTGCGAAAAATGAAATCTGTGGGGTTTATTACATAGGGGGTGAAGTTTTCAAGGGTTGATATTCCTTATTTTAAAAGATATTAACGAATTTGTAATTTGGGAACACGGCAGAAAATTTGTGTTGTAATTTTTGTGGTTATATGAAGTTTACACCTACTTTTTGGGTATTTAGGGTTGAAATTAAGGGTTGACATTGCGAAAAATAAAATCTGTGGGGTTTATTACATAGGGGTTGAAGTTTTCAAGGGTTGATATTCGTTATTTTAAAAGATATTAATGAATTTGTAATTTGGGAACACGGCAGAAAATTTGTGTTGTAATTTTTGTGGTTATATGAAGTTTGCACCCATTTTTTGGGTATTTAGGGTTGAAATTAAGGGTTAACAGTGCAAAATTGCAATCTGTGATGTTTTTTATATATAATACAATCTTTTGAACCGTTGAAATTCATTATTTTAAAAGTTATAGACGAATTTGTAACTTAAGAATTTGGCGGAAAATTTGTTTTGAGTTTATTGAAGCTTACACCCTTTTTTTTTGGGTATTTAGGAATGAAATTAAGGGTTGATAGTATAAAAAACACGTTACACGGGGTTTAAAATATAAACTGACTCATTTTCAAACTTTAAAACCGTTTATAAAAAGTTTTATTTAAATATTTGTAAAATGACGTCTGTTCCGAATCTATTCCAATCCTTCCAAAACATCAAAACTTTTATTTCATAATGAATAAGGCTGAAATTTACAGGAAACACATAAAATTAACAGAAAATCATTTATTTATTCTTAAAATTAGTAGAAAACATTGATTTTTTAAATGAAAATATTGATGTGACAGCTGGAAGTTGAGGTTAAAAATTGTGTACGTCTCAAAAACATTCGGCTGTTTACAGCGCCAAAATGCTCGAACTATTATTAACTATATTACCGACAGTGACATTTTCAACCTGTGTTTTCGACTAATTTTGAGTATAAATAAATTATTTTCAGTTAATTTTATGTGTTTTCTGTAAATTTCAACCGGATTCACAATCAAATAAAAGTTTTGATGTTTTGGAAACATTGAAGATACGGAACGGACGTCATCTTACAAATATTCAAATTAAACTTTTTCTAGACGGTTTTAAAGTTTGAAAATGAGTCAATTTATATTTTAAACCTCGTACAACACGAATTTGATGTTAATTTGAACAAATTTTAAACCGTTGAAGAGTTATGAACAATTGAAAATGTATGTTTTTTGAGGTTAAATTTAACCTAACTTTTAAGTGTTTTTAAGCACAAATTACTAAGTTTTAAGCACAATAAAGTATAAAATAATATAAAAATAACTTACATCGACTAATGTCAGCGGTACTTGGTCCAAATTTAAGTCACAAATTATGCGCGGTGAATTCACAGACCTCAACGGAAGTTCACTCCGATTTCTTTGTAACTTCGCACACGCACTAACTGGGGCCACTAAATAACAATGTTTTTCGATATTCACATCACTTAAAACCTGCACTAATTCACTAATCGGTAAATTACTCGTTAAGTCGCAAATATTTGCATCGTCCCAATATACCGCCAAATTTTTCAACTCAATTGTTTTAAAACTCAATTCACTTCCGCTAGAATATTGTGGGACGTAATTTTCGTCACAACTTTGAGCACTTATACACTGTATAGTCAAACCACAAACACTAGCGCGAGGAAAATTGTGACTAGACGCGTCTTCGAATCGAAAATGAACATCATTTATGTTTAGCTGCATATTTTCAATGATATCTGTGATTAATCCGGTACCAAATTGTAACCAACTAGAATAACTGGACGCATAATGAGTTGTGTTGACCCCCGCGAATAAATTTTGGTCCGTTTCTAACCTCCACGCGGCTTCTAAAGCGTCCAAATTTGATAATTTTCTTTCTTGGTCTGCTAATTCTTCCGCGGATTGGTCCCAATCGTCTAAATTTAACGGCCCGGCTGTCAAATACAAACCAGAAAGATTGATAATCCATGGGCTTGATCGTAAACTTCTAATCGGGATTTGGAGCTTTACTTTCCCGATATATCCCGCTTTTATTTCAATCGGGACGCCTAGATGTCTCAAAGCATCTTTTCTAAGCGGCAAATTTTCTAATTCCACCTCGCCTGTAACGAATATAACGTAATATTTCGATGTTACAAATGATTTTGTATCCTAACCTGACAATAAAGCGATACTTAGCTGATCTGTGTTTAGATTTTCCACATATTTGCCTAAATAATTGTTTAAAACCCACGCTACGAGACTTTCTAACATTTTTAACACATTACTAAAGAAAATTTACGCGAATATTGTGTAATAACTGTAAGTTAACCTCAAAACACAACGATTTTTAATGGTTATTTAGGTTTTTTATACCGTAAACATTTATTTGGAACTTGGTTTCACACGTAATCACATTAAACTTTGAACTTATTATAATATATTAACAATTATTACTTTTATGAAGTTGTGACGCACATATATGCACTAAATATGATAACTGTTTATTTGGGGTTAGAAAACACAAAATATTTATATTTTAAACAATTATAAATTGTAAATATTGTATCAATATATATATTATTGGTTAAATATGTATTTATTTATAATTTTAAACATCAAAATACATATTAAATAGTAGTAACTTTCTTAGTTTCATTATGGCAGTGTTGCCAATCGTCTGAAGCAAAAATATCCCACATTTTCCGCTTAATTTCGGCCAAAAATGGTTCAAAATCTTATTTATCTTACAAAAATGAATTTTAACGGGTTTATTTGTGTATTTCAGGTATAAAAGTGGTGAAATTTTCGGTTAAAACTCCACAAACCCGGGTTCAAAAATTGTACATTTTGGCTAAAATGTGTGGTTAAAAATCGGTCAATATCTCGGTTTTGGTTATAGATAGGGGGTTAATTCTTGTAAAAACGAACTCTGGAGGGTCGATTTGATATATATTAATATTTTAAAGGTGTCAAAAAGGCCTTAGGGTTTTCGAAAAATAGGGTTGAAATTTTAGAGAAATTAATCCACGCAAAACAGCCATTTTATTTTGCTCACAACTCGCCAACCAATTAAATTATCCTCAAAATAACACGAAATTCGTATTCTACGGGGTTTAAAATATAAATTAACTTAATTTCAAATATTAAAACCGTCTGGATAAGTTTTATTTCAATATTCAAATCATGCACTTCATCACAATCCTTGAAATTCGACGGTATTTCAAACAATGAAACAAGAACAACAAATGTTTATTATTTATTAATATTCTTTGTATAAATAATATTTATTAATAATAAATACATAGTTTAAACGAAATATATATTATTTATTGCCACAGAACTCAAAAAATTCTGGTAATTGGCAACACTGAATATCGCAATCGGTTGCGTTGGCAATTCTGTGCTCGTAACAAGACATAACCCCAAAATATCCCTTACGTAATTTTATCAAATTTCGCTTAAACTACTGCCGTTTTTAACAAATATCAAAAAATGGCATCAGATACAGGGGGTGTAAAACCGATGCCGATCTCCGATCGTTTTAATAGCGAACGTGAACGACTTTTGGGCATGACTGACGCTGAAAGAAATTTCAGAAAACAGTGGCTGAAGGATCAAATTTTGTCTGAAAGTGAGCCTCGTTTTGTACCTGAATTATACAAGGAACAGTTTAATCCGATACGTAGATTTTACCGGTTTCCGTTGGACAGTTTGTACAATGTTTTAAAACCAACTTTGGGGCACAATAGGGCGTATCACGTTCGATATTGGATCGGAAAAGCTGGATTAACGCTAACTACAATATATTTGGGTATGTATTTATTTATTTTTTATATTAATTTATCTGTATATTTGTTGTATTTTAGGTTATTATTATTTTAAATATAACGCAAACGACTGGACGCGCAAAGGAGGTTGGCGGGTTTTAGAATCAAGAAAGGCCGTCGAAAAAGGGGATCCTGAGTACCCAAAGACCTCAGATCGATGCGTGCCTGCCGATTACAACCTTAGAGGTTTTAATAATTCACCTATTTAATTGTAAACACAGTCGATATTGTAAAAACGTAGTAATAAATGTTAATATATTATACATATGCGTATTTTGTTGTTGGACCCATTTTTGGGTGTCAGGAGTGGAAATTTGGGTGTAAGGGTGTGAAAAATGAAATCTATAGGGTTTTTTAAATAGGGGGTGAAATTTTGAAGCATTAATATTCATTATTTCAAAAGATATTAATGAATTTATAATTTGGGAACACGGCAGAAAATTTGTGTTGTAATTTTGTGGTTATATTAAGTTTGCCCCTATTTTTTAGGTATTTAGGGTTGAAATTAAGGGTTAACAGTGTGAAAATTGCAATCTGTGATGTTTTTTATACATTATACAAACTTTTGAACCGTTGAAATTCATTATTTTAAAAGTTATGAACGAATTTGTAATTTGGGAACACGGCAAAATTTTTGTGTTGTATTTTTGAGGTTATATGAAGTTTGCACCTAATTTTTAGGTATTTAAGGTTGAAATTAAGAATTAACAATGCGAAAAATGAAATCTGTGATGTTTTTTATATATTATACCAGCCTTTAAGCCGTTGATATTTATTATTTTAAAAGTTATCAACTAATTTGTAACTTAAGAATTTGGCGGAAATTTTGTTTTGAGTTTATTGAAGTTTGCACCATAATTTTGGATATTTAGGGTTGAAATTAAGGGTTGTCAGTATAAAAAACGTGTTCTACAGGGTTTAAAATATAAATTACCTCATTTTCAAACGTTAACACAGTCTGGATAAAGTTTTATTTCAATATTTGTAAGATTACTCCAGTTGCGTATTTTTCACCTCTTCCAAAACATTAAAACTTTTATTTGGTTATGTATCCGGTTGAAATTTATAGGAACCACATAAAATTAAATGAAAATCATTTATTTACGTTTAAAACAAACCATAACACATTCATTTTTTAATAAAAAATATATGTTTGACATTTAAATTTGGGGTTAAAAGGTGCTGTACAATATGCAAACAGTCGGCTCACGCACCGCTCTTTAAAATAATCTAGTCTAGATAAACTACATCATTGGTATCTATAATCGTTATTATTATATTTAAAATAGCATTTAAGCTAATATTTCAGTATGAAAAATGAAATCTGTGGGGTTTTTTACATAGTGGGTGAAATTTTCAAGCATTAATATTCATTATTTCAAAAGATATTAATGAATTTGCAACTTACGAATTTGACGGAATGTTGTTAGTTCATTGAAGTTTACACCCTTTTTTTTAGGTATTTAGGGTTGAAATTAAATGTTGACAGTGTAAATAACGTATTATACGGGATTTAAAATATAAATTGACTTATTTTCAAACTTTAAAACGGACTACTGTCGGTAATATAGTTAATAATAGTTCGAGCATTTTGGCGCTGTAAACCAACCGAATGTTTTTGAGACGTACACAATTTTTAACCTCACTTTTCACCTGTCACAAAAGTATGTTCGATAGAAAAATCAATGTTTTCAACTAATTTTAAGGATACATAAATGATTTTCAGTTAATTTTATGTGTTTCCTGTAAATTTCAGCCAGATTTATAACCAAATAAAAGTTTTGATGTTTTGGAAGGATTGGACGAGGTTCGGAACAGGCGTCATTTCACAAATATTTAAATAAAACTTTGTTCAAACGGTTTTAAAGTTTGAAAATATTGTAAATTACATTTTAAATCCCGTAGAACACATTTTTTATGTTGCTAACCCTTAATTTCAATCTTAAACACCCAAAAAAAGGGGGTAAACTTCAAATAAACTCAAAACAAATTTTCCGCCAAATTCGGAAGTTAAAAACACGTCCATAACTTTTAAAATAATGAATTTTAACAGTTCAAAAGTTTGCTATATAGTTAAAAAACATCACAGATTGCAATTTTGCACTGTTAACCCGTTAATTTCAACCCTAAATACCCAAAAAAGGGTGTAAACTTCAATAACCCCAAAACAAATTTTCCGCCAAATTCGTAAGTTACAAACACGTCCATAACATTTAAAATAATGAATTTCAACAGTTCAAAAGTTGTCAAAATAATTAAAAAGCATCACACAGATCATTTTTAGAACTTTAACCCTTAATTTT
Organism: Harpalus rubripes; assembly: GCA_963082715.1. NCBI lineage: Eukaryota > Metazoa > Arthropoda > Insecta > Coleoptera > Carabidae > Harpalus > Harpalus rubripes. Next base: position 26,294,949 of record OY720466.1, on the reverse strand, counting down.
AACCTTAAATACCTAAAAATTAGGTGCAAACTACACACAACCACAAAAGTTACAACACAAATTTTCGGTACTGCAAAAATCAAGTTTATACCCTTTTTTGGGATATTTAGGGTTGAAATAAAATATTGACACTGCAAAAAACGTGTTCTACAAAGTTTAAAATATAAATTGATTAATTCCTACCTTTTAAATCCATCTGGGAAAAGTTTTATTTAAATATTTGTAACATAACCTACAAACATCGCACAATATCGTATTTAATGTACATTTCAATAAATAAAAAACATTTTAACGAAGCAAAACTTTATTTTTATTTAACAATCTTTAAAACTAACCCTTTTTAAGCATAATATATTATGTAAAACGTAATTATAGCTAGAATGAAAAAAGCTAAAGTGTACGCTATGGTAATTCTGACAATTTTCTTGTGTTCAACAATTCTTAATCGCATTTTTTCGCCAGAAATTTCGTCATTTTCTTTCAATAATAACGGTTCAAACACTGGTACATCTTCAAGAGACAATAATTTCGACCTTTTTTTATTTTTTAACAACAATATTTCCTCCAATTCTTGCACAGATAATTCCGAAAAATTTTCGTTATTTCTCACCGAAATTATTTGATCCAAATCGATGTTTTCGGCCCAAATTTTCCCGAATTTCCTTTTCGGACGCATAATAGACAATCTATTCGTAATTTCAGATAAGTTTTTCACATTAAAATATTGTTCATATGGCGTATTTTCGTCGATTTCGATAATAGATTTGTAGTTTTTGAAGGTTAAACAATTCTTTTCGTATATTTCGAAAGATTTAGCTCGAAATGCGACGTAGTTTAACGAATTTATATCATAATCAAGTGATGGAAAAGCGTGGATTAATATGCCGCAAAATGGCGGTTTTCTAACCTCAAAAAGTGACAGATAATTAAGGTTATGTGATGTTTTAAGTATTAAATTTTTGTCAAAACTGCTAGATATTAAAATATTTGAATTGATTTGTGTATAATCATTAATATTTTTAATAATTCCGAACAAAGATTTGTTATATTTGAAATATAAATCACTATAAACAACATTTTCGTTGTTTTCGATGGTTTTCGAATGAATTTCATCGAATTTTTGTGCATATAAACTATCAATCGATCGAAAAATAGGTTGAGACTTTTTTTTATGAAATAATTTTGATATTTTCGAATGAATTTCGCGTTTTTGAAACGAATGTAAATTTTCTAGACTAAAACTCGGGACTTGATTGATTCTCGCGTGTGTTTTAACATTTTTAAGACCTTTTTTCTTGTATTTTTTATCGATTTTTTGTATTTTTAACCTAGAAGGGGAAACACACGCTCTATAAAGTCAATAATTGGGGTTTAAATCCTTAAAATTCTGTTGTTCTAATTGTTGTAAATCAAATAAAACCTAAAAACGACATACAAGATAATAAACGAAATATAAACGTTTATTTTTCATGCTAACCTCTAAAATGCAGGCCATACTCCAAGCTTGAGTTTGACAACTTCCGGGACAAAATTTCCCGCCAGAATTAGTCAATTCCGGAAGACCCCTCCATGGAGAAGTTTGAAGTTCCGTAAAGTGTTTAGAAAGAACTGATTTCACAAATGATATTGTTCTTTTCAATTCGTTATTTTGCAAAGCAAATATTAGCTTAGCTCGTAAAAAATATCCTACAGGCCACACCCATTCCTAGGAATAAAGGGCCTTAATATTTGTTGCACCCTATGAACCCTAAATATGTACTGGAATGCGCCCAAATTCTCAAAGAACAAAATAATTTTTTTAGAGCTTTGCTAAAACTTGTACAAATTTTTTGGGGCAAAATGGGGCCCACCACCTTAAAGCCCATACTTTGAACCCTATGTACCCCAAAAATTATTGAGCTACCCCTAAAATTAGGGGGGTTATACAATAAATAATAAAATATGACAAAATAAATTTTTTAGTAAAATTAGGGCTCCCCTAAAACTTATACATTTTTTTGGGGCAAAATGGGGCCCAACATCTTACAGCACATACTTTGAACTCTATGTACCCCACAAATTATTAAGCTACCCCTAAAATTAGGGGAGTTAGACAATAAATAATAAAATATGACAAAATAAAAATTTAGGGTTCCCCTAAAACTTGTACAAATTTTTTGGGGGCAAATCGGGGCCCACCATCTTAAAGCCCATACTTTGAACCCTACGTACCCCAAAAATTATTGAGCTACCCCTAAAATTAGGGGGGTTATACAATAAATAATAAAATATGACAAAATAAGAGAAAAACATCAAATTTAGGGCTCCTCTAAAACTTGTACCAATTTTTTGGGGCAAAACGAAGCCCACCATCTTAAAGCTCATACTTTGATCCCTATGTACCCCAAAAATTATTGAGCTACCCCCAAAATAAGTGGGGTTATACAATAAATAATATGACAAAATAAGAGAAAAACATAAAATTTAGGGCTCCTCTAAAACTTGTACAAAATTTTAGGGGAAAAATGGGACCCACCACCTTAAAGCACATACTTTGAGCCCTACGTACCCCAAAAATTATTGAGCTACCCCCAAAATAAGTGGGGTTATACAATAAATAATATGACAAAATAAGAGAAAAACATAAAATTTAGGGCTCCTCTAAAACTTGTACAAAATTTTAGGGGAAAAATGGGACCCACCACCTTAAAGCACATACTTTGAGCCCTACGTACCCCAAAAATTATTGAGCTACCCCCAAAATTAGGGGGGTTATACAATAAATAATAAAATGACAAAATAAGAGAAAAACATCAAATTTAGGGCTCCTCTAAAACTTGTACCAATTTTTTTGTGGCAAAACGAAGCCCACCATCTTAAAGCCCATACTTTGAACCCTATGTACCCCAAAAATTATTGAGCTACCCCCAAAATTAGGGGGGGTTATACAATAAATAATAAAATATGACATAATAAGAGAAAAACATCAAATTTAGGGCTCCCCTAAAACTTGTACAATTTTTTTTAGGGCAAAATGAGGCCCACCATCTCAAAGCCCATACTTTGAACCCTACGTACCTCAAAAATTATTGAGCTACCCCCAAAATTAGGGAAGTTATTAATAAAAAAGTAAAACAATATAATCAAAATTCTAGCTTTAGGGGGCTTTCTAGTACATATACAGGGTTAAATCCTACACCCAATAATGGGTGTAGGATCCTAAAACATAAATACTAACAGGCCCTTGGTGGTAATTAAATCCATGAGCTACTTTGGGATCATTAGAATCGTTACTGTTATCATAATCTCCATGGTACGCCCAATCGTCCGGATCTAAGGTTTTGAGCCCTAAGGGGCCCAACAGATATTGTTCCACCCTTTGTAGGGCCACCCAAGCATGAGTTGAATCGAATAACTCTGGGGCCTTACAAAAAAATAATTGTTAAAGACGTAAAATCCAAAAAAAATGTTGAGTTGAAAATGTCATTTCTTATAAGTCAAATATAGTCAAAAATAGTCAAAAATATTTGGCCCAATTTTGGGTATATATGCCAAAAAGTCCGTAGAATTGAATGCCGTAAAAATAAAATTCCTAACTCTAATAGTTTTTGAGATATTGATAGTTAAACTTGATTAATAATTTAAATATTTCATTTTTACTAACCGCTACCATGGCGATAGGAAAATTGGACCTAAGTTGGTAATCGGCCCAAGGTTGGGTCGCCCCAAAAGAATCCTTGTAAATCCCTCTCTTGTTGACCAAATCTGGGCGAATTTCGCACGAACTGGGCGATAGGGGCACGTAGAAACATTTCTCAAAGTTATTTTGAATTTTTTCCGCCCATTGTCTGAAACAAACCAAAAATGGTCCCGTATCCCAAAAATGGTAAGAGATGAAGTGTTAATTCCTCGAAAAATGGACGCAGGGGGGTTTATTTGATATAAAAACAAATTAAAAGTGCCAAAAAGTCTTTAAGAAATAAAAAAAAACTTACTTGAAAGTCCAGCTGACTATAGCGCCAACGCGTTGTTTTCTTTGGACTCCCTCATAGGGATATTTTTGTTTGGCATACAGGGTTGCCAACCAGGAGACTGTAGCCTTGCACAGGGCTACCAACTCAACGGCAGAACCGTCCCTAGGAGTCGCAGGTTTGCCTCTATTACCTGCTTTCTCGCTAGAACCCATTTTATCCATCCAAGTACCGCAATTTGATTCATTTCCCCCAAAAACAAACCCTGAAATAGCCTCAAAATAGCCTCACATAGTCTCAAAATAGCCCCACAGTCTCAAAATTGCCTCAATATACATATATCAAGCTAAACTCAATGTTTTATACATATAAGCTTCAAAAAGTCAAAATCTGCAACTGAAAATAGCCTCAAAATTGCCTCACCTGTTTCGGGATGAACGCCAATTTGCACATTAAACCCCCGGTCAGACATATGTTCATCAATTTTCCGTCCGGCATTTCTTTCCCGAAAAACATTTCCCTGAAAATGTCTGTTCAAAGCCTCTTGCATAACTTGACACAGAGGCAATTCTGGCGCGTTTGGAGGCTCTTGAGGCAAAGCCTCATCTGTGGGGAACACCCTAGACACTTTATCTTGTAATATTGAAAGCCCTGACGGCGCTAGGTGACAATATTGTTGGATGGTGTACAACCAAAACCAAACGGAATCGCGACAATTATATCTGAAGAAATTATTGTTTAAAATTGGGAAATTGAGGCTATTTGTGAAACAAACCTCGCATTTTTGCCGCCGTCTAATAAATTGGGAATGAGGCCATGTCTGAGGCAACCAGCGTAGGCAAGTATGTGTTGCCTAGCCTCGTCAAATCGACCAGTAAGTAGCATCAGACCTTTGAGGCTAATAAAAGTATCCCTACCCCAATTTCGCATATATCCTATTGTAAAATGAGGCAATCCGGCGCTCATCGAAATGCCTAAATCTTTAATTTTTAAGTTTGGAGTTAAATTCGGAGATAATTTAGGCAAACAGGCAGATTTTACAACCCCTAAACATTGAACGCTACCTAAGGCAAGCGATCGAACGAATTGAGACCCATTTTGAACATCAGGTGACATTAAATTGTAACACTGCTCAATTAACAAAAGATATGTTCCCGTTAGTAAAACATCAAAATAACAAGGTATTAAATATCGAGGCAATGATTTTAAAAATCCAAAATTAGCCTCCAACCAATTGCCTAAATCTAGAGTAGAATTATCGATTTTTAATCGCTGCCAAATATAATCTGCAAGTAAATACATATATATACATAAAAATTGAGGCTCAAAATAGCCTCACTTACCAATCATCCAATTGCCTTCCCTCAAATTATTGCAAAACGGATGTCCCAAATCATTTCCGGTTCGTATATTGGCCAAAACTGACAAAAAACCTGAGAAATAAAATAAAAATTGCCTCCAAAATAGTCTCACATTTTACAAAATAGCCTCAATTTATTTTTTTTACCTTGGAGGCCGCAATAGACTAACGGACCAAAATTGGGAACATTATAGGCCCCAAATCCTTTCCCCTCATCTTTTTCTTCCTCGTCACATCTGTACAGGGCCCTATTTAAGCCGTTAAGGTCCATTTTTGAGACTATATTCATTAAACTTTGATCCAAACTTATTGGATTTGCAAAAGAAGTTATTAACTCTCTTAATTTATGAATTGCGTCCGAAACTGGTTTGTGCAAATTGACTCTAAAAAATCAAAATAGCCTCAGTTTTTAAGGCGCGAATTTTTTTTATGATTGCTTACTTTATTGCGACGACACAGCCCGGTTTAAAATTTTTAAATTCTAGCTGAGTTATTTTAGAATCGCCTGAATTCGAAATATGAAGAAAATTTGACTTTTCCAAAATCAAATTTTCTTTGATTTCTACATGATATTCGTTGAGGCCATTTATGTATTTTTCATTTTTGTCATAACTTTTATATTTCTGGAACTTCTGGCCTCCAGATCTGTAAATCGGAGACTTATAAAACCCAGTTTAAGGTGTGGAAACCTAAGTTTAACAAATACCTGGCATCATTATGAAATATTTCACATTCTAAAATTATTTCCGTAACTTCGCCTTCAAGTCTTAAAGGCCTTATGTGTACGTGTTCCTCCGCACCCATTTCTGGGTGTGAAAAAGCTGTGAACGCCACTAAAACAACTGATTGATGCGTTTCAGGTGAATGTCTAGTTACCGCTACTATGTCGGGTGTAACTTGATCAACAAAAACCTGTGTGAACCCTTCCATACCCAGAAAAAGGTGTAGATTGTTTAAGGCGCGTTTAGCGGCGATTTTGCCCGATTTAGCGTTCACGTATTTAGGGTCCTCTAAGCCCAATTCTGGGTTCCATTCGGCGTATTGCCGAGTTTCGTCAACAACATGGATCTGGAAATATTATTACCTGATTTATGGGCGTGTTTACACCCAGATTTGGGTGGAATTATGTATATACCCTAAAAAGGGTTCAAATTTTTCATTTTTCAAAGAATTTTGTTGATATTTTTAATTATAACCGAGATATACAAAAAATACAAAATTAGGGCTCCGCCAAAAATTGTACAAAATTTTTGGGGCAAAATTGGGCCCAACAACTTAAAGTCCATACTTTCAGCCCTATGTACCCCAAAAATTATTTACATACCCCCAAAATTTGGAAAGGTATACAATAAATAATCAAATATGACAAAATTAAATATTGGATAAAATCATTATATTTAGGGCTCCAAGTAAAACTTGTACAATTTTTTTGAAGCAAAATGGGGCCCAACACCTTAAAGCCCATACTTTGAACCCTATATGCCCCAAAAATTATTGACGTACCCCCAATTTTAGGGGAGTTGTACAATAAATAATAAAATGACAAAATCAGAAATTTGATAAAAATCATCAAATTTAGGGCTCTGTTAAAACCAGTACAAAAATTTGGAGACAATTTGGGGCCCAACAACTTAAAGCCCATACTTTGAACTCTATATGTCCCAAAAATTATAGACGTACCCCCAATTTTAGGGGAGTTGTACAATATAAATTATGACAAAATCAGAAATTTGATAAAAATCATCAAATTTAGGGCTCCGTTAAAACCGGTACAAACATTTGGAGGCAATATGGGGCCCAACAACTTAAAGCCCTTACTTTCAAACCTATATATCCCAAAAATTATTGACGTACCGCCAATTTTAGGAGAGTTGTACAATAAATAATAAAATGACAAAATCAGAAATTTGATAAAAATCATCAAATTTAGGGCTCTGTTAAAACCGGTACAAAAATTTGGGGGCAATATGGGGCCCACCACCTTAAAGCCCATACTTTGAACTCTATATGTCCCAAAAATTATAGACGTACCCCTAATTTTAGGGGAGTTGTACAATATATAATAAAATATGACAAAATCAGAATTTGTAAAAAAATCATCAAATTTGACGCTCTGTTAAAACCGGTACAAAAATTTGGAGGCTATATGGGGCCCAACAACTTAAAGCCCATACTTTGAACCCTATATCCCCCAAAAATTATTGACGTACCCCCAATTTTAGGGGAGTTGTACAATAAATAATAAAATGACAAAATCAGAAATTTGGAAAAAAAATCATCAAATTTAGGGCTCTGCTAAAACCGGTACAAAAATTTAGAGGCAATATGGGGCCCAACAACTTAAAGCCCATACTTTGAATGCTATTTCCCCCAAAAATTATTGAGCTACCTCCAAAATTAGGGGCGTTATAAATAAAAATACCCTAAAATTTTCGGAAGGAAAATCGACAAATTTGAACCCTTTTTCTGAGCGATTTAAACAATTATTTAACAACTTACATGATGAGGTACTAATTCATCATAGCCTCTATTGCTTCCAGAGGCACAACAAGCCATCGAAACCAAAGCGGCAGTCGGCACAATATCAAAAACACTTCGCTTTTCGATGGCACTTGGATTATCATGTGTTTGATCCATGAAAAGAGCGTGCGCCACTCCGGGCGCCAGAGGGCGTACGCTCGGGTGGTAAAAACCACCCACTGGGGCCCCCCCGTAACGGTAAACAAGGCGCCCTAGTTCATGTGCGTCCCAAGCCGACATAGCTTCTAATTTTTTAAAGATATAATAAATTTAACCTTGTATAAATCTCGAATGTATTAAGAAATATTTACCCCTAATAAGTGACGTAATTCCGAGGCGATTTACAAAAATATTATCTTTCAAATCTGAATTTGTAAATAATTCGGCTACTACATATAAATCTGGCCGAATTTTTCGGGCAGCATCTAACATAAACTCAGCCACAGCAATAGGCGTTGAGTGGCAGTTATCTAACCTAACCCCATCAAAAATTTTGGCGGTATTTTCTACATAAGTTTGCATATGTCGCCATAGAAACGGCGAATCCTCCGGTTTTTCGCCATACCTAAAATTTCGCTGCTTAAATTGCCTCAAAATAGAGGCTACATAGCCTCAAACAACACTCAAATTCGAGGAGCTATAAACCCAACTCCAAAATAGCCTCAAAATTGAGGCAACCAAATTCAAAATTGCCTCAAAATAGCCTCTTACCTTAATTTGACGCTGTCGCCCCACGCAATCAACTCTCGTCTAATATAAACATTAGAATCTGGCGCGGCGAAATTTTTTAACGGGTCACAATCCATTACCCACCCATTATGTGCCATTAAAAATCGCCCCTCATTGCTGAACAAAATTGCCTCATAGTCTTGCAAAGTTTGAGGCGATCCCCAGTCCGTAAAATACCTGAAAATGGCCTCAAAGCATGCACTAAACTATAACTAAATTTATTTTTAGGTTAAACATTTTTAAACCCTTTTTTTGAGGGTTTAAATACAACAATTTATCCAGTTTTTTAATGTTTTCTTATAAAACCAACCCCGTAGAATTCGAATTTGTCAATAATTTAATGATAACTCTAATACTTTTTGAGATATTAATCAATTTATAACCTAAAAAATTGCAGTTTTTGAATGGCAACTTTGAGGTTAGTTTTCTACCGATTACAAAATAATATTTAATAATTTTTTGATGGTTTTATATGAATTCAACCTCGGGAAGTTCATTTTAGCAAGAATTAATACGATAACTTTAATATTTTTTGAGATATTACAAGTATTTGAACAACAAATTTCCCGCCATAAAAACAAAGTTTGAACCCGGATTTTCGGCGCTTCAAAACAACATTTAACCACTTTTCACACACATATACAGTAAATAAACACAGTAGAATTCGAATTTGACAGAATTTTAATAATAACTCTAATAGATTTCGAGATATTAACCGATTTGTAACCTAAAAAATTGCTGTTTTTGAATGGCAACTTTGAGGTTAGTTTTCTACCGATTTCAAAATAATATTTAATAATTTTTTGATGGTTTTATATAAATTCAACCTCGGGAAGTTCATTTTTGCAAGAATTAATGCGATAACTTTAATATTTTTTGAGATATTACAAGTATTTGAACAACAAATTTCCCGCCATAAAAACAAAGTTTGATCCCGGATTTTCGGCGCTTCAAAGCAACATTTAACCACTTTTCACACACATATACAATAAATAAACACAGTAGACTTCATTTTTGAAGTAATTAATAACGTAACTTTAATATTTTTCGAGATTTTGTACAATATATCACAAAACTAACCTGCAAACTAACGGCGATTTTGCCGTAACCTCACTTAATTTCGGCCCATTTGGATCGACCCTAAAATATCGCATACTAGCGATACTATTATCAACTGCTGAAACTAAATGGTTAAAAATTTCATCGTACGCCATTTTGTTTAGGTTTTCTAAATTTTTTTTAAATTCTTCCGAACATTTTCGAAGACGATGTTCTTCTTCAAAACAGTCAATTCTAAAAATAATATTTAGAATTTTAAAAAAATTAATTAAATTTTGAAATTACCTGTAAATATTGTAAATTCGAAGGGCCAGGTTCATATCTACAGTGGCGCGTCGACGCCTAAATAAATGATCTTTTATGAGTTTCAATTCGGCTTTTTCCTCGGCCATCCCAGAAATGGGTGGAACCCTATTTCGGGCCAAATTGAGAAACTCTTGTGATAACTTATTAACATCACACAAAAACATTTCTGGGATATTAACATCTGGCAATATTTCAGTAAAAAGCACATGTCGAATTGACTACAAAATTTATAAAAATGAGTTAAAATACCCCAAAATTAACACGAAAATCGTGTTGTACGAGGTTTAAACTATATATTGTCACATCACCCACCATTTTAAATCGTCTGGTCATTATTTAATCTAAGATGAAAACTGAGAACAGCCTGAATGCAGCAAAGTACGATAAGTGACTTCCGGACCCATTTTTGGGTGTTAGGACTGGAAATTTGGGTGTGAAAGTGTAAAAAATGAAATCTGTGGTATTTTTTACATAGGGGGTGAAGTTTTCAAACATTAATATTAATTATTTTAAGAGATATTAACGAATTTGTAATTTGGGAACACGGCAAAAAATTTGTGTTGTGATTTTTGAGGTTATATGAAGTTTGCACCTATTTTTTAGGTATTTAGGGTTGAAATTAAGGGTTAACAATGCAAAAAATGAAATCTGTGATGTTTTTTATACATTACCCCAACTTTTGAACCCTTAAAATTCATTATTTCAAAAGTTATGACCGAATTTGTAATTTAAGAACATGGCTCACAAAATTCCCGCCAAATTCAAGATCATGTTTCCAAGTTACAAATTCGTTCATAACTTTTAAAATAATGAATTTTAACGGTTCAAAAGTTGGTAAAATGTATAAAAAACATCACAGATTTCATTTTTTGCATTGTTAACCCTTAATTTCAACCCTAAATACGTAAAAAATAGGTGTAAACTTCACATAACCACAAAAATCACAACACAAATTTCCTGGCGTGTTCCCAAATTACAAATTCATTAATATCTTTTAAAACAAAGAATATTAATGCTTGAAAACTTCACCACTTATGTAAAAAAACCCACAGATTTCATTTTTCACGCAGCCAAACCCAAATTCCCACTCTTAACACCCAAAAATGGGCCTGAAAGTCACTTATCTTAACTAGCTCCATTCAGGTTAGATTAAATAATTGTCAAGACGATTTTAAAAGGGGTCGGGGGTGGTGGGGTATGTGTCAATTTATAATTTAAACCCCGTACAACACGAATTTAATCAAATAAATACAATCTAACCTGTAAATGTTGTTCGTTTGTGACTGTTTTCGGAATTCCCTTATTTTCATAATTTCCTTTTTCAATTTCTAAACTAAAAATATGCAAAGCTGCGTCTAATAAATACGCAGGCCTTAAATGAGGACAATTCAAACAATTATAAGTGGCTTCAGGGTATTTTTGTAACCAAGCGCTTTCATTGGCTGTATGGTTCAAAACAATATCGCAAACAGATGTTACCTACCAATCAGAATGCTTGTAACAAATCCTAGTCATATTAACCTAACCTACCTTCCAATCTTGGCGCATTTTTTGTACTATTTTTTCAACAGAACCAAAATTTTGGTTATCGCCAAAATTTGGATTTAGTTTTAATTGATCGCTTAAGCTATAAGCTGAATTTGACACGCCCAATTGCTACAATATATTTAAAACATAACCAATAAAAGTTTTGACGTTTTGGAAAAAAATGGCAACAGACGTCATTTTAGAAATATTTAAATAAAACTTTTTCCAGACGGTTTTAAAATTTGAAAATGAGTTAATTTATATTTCAAACCCCGTAGAACACGAATTTCGTGTTAATTTGAAGATAATATTAACCGTTGAGGAGTTGTGACTAAAATAAAATGCATGTTTTCGGAGCAAATTTTTTCAAAGTTCAACCTTGTTTTTTGGAATGCCTAAGGCCTTTTTGACACTTCAAAAATATTAATATATATCAAATCAACCCTCCAGAGTTCGTTTTTGCTATAATTAACCCTTTATTTTTAACCTAAATCGAGAAAATGACAGATTTATAACCTCACATTTTTAACCAAAAATGTATTTTTACACCCGGGTTTGAGAAGTTTTTAACCGCAAATTTAACCACTTTTATACAGAATATATACAAATCAACCTTCAAAAATTTATTTTTGCATTAATTAAAACTTTATCTTTAATATTTTTTGAGATATTAACGTTTAAACTTACTTGAATCGGTGTAAAATGTATCATATTATAACCAGATTCTTTTGAGACGCGTAATTTATTCTCCCAAGTTGAAATGGGGCCCAACTGCTTCGATATAACCGTTTGGCATTGGATACAATCCAATGGTAACTCTTCATTCTTACCATATTTTAAAATGGGGTCCACAAGAAAAAAACCGGACCCGCACGGTTTCGAAACATCTCTAAAATTAATAATTATTCCTAAACGGCAGAAAATATCGGTTCGATTATTGATAAAATGAATTCTAAAGGGTTGATTTTATATAAAAACATGTAAAATAGGCGTGAAAATTGGCTGCAAAATACCAATATTGTGATTTTCACAAAATCAATGTCCAAATTTTTAGGTTATCTGTCAAATTTAAACACTTTTTAAGTAACTTTTACATGTTTTTATATAAAATCGACCCCAAAGGATTCATTTTTACAATAATTTGGCACAATTTCATTCCGTTCTAGAGTTGTACTTACATATTGTCATAAACAAAATAATAGTGAAAACTGCCGGCTTTTTTAATCTCAATTTCACAATAACTCGATGTATCATCATTAAATTTACAATTATCTTCATTAAACCAGGGCAGTAAACGATACTGATTTCTTATAAACTCATCATTCGATGCAAAATCATCATAATTTATCGGATAATTAGTATAAATTAAAACTTTTTTTCCGTACAAAGACGGACCTAACCTAAATTGTAAAATCCATGATTTTTCCAGACGATATAAAGTCGAATCTAAGTGTTCTTTATCGTTTAAAGTCAGTACTCTGATTTCTACCGACTTTAAATTATCGCCACTCGGCATTTTTGAAGAAAAAACTCGATTATTATCACAAGAAACGTTCGAATTTTGCAAGAAATGTTGGTTTATTTTTGCATTATACGCTGAAATCTGCAAATAAAGTATAGAACTTACAGAATATAATATGCTTTGTAACAAAAGTAACATAACTGAACATAAAATTTCATTTTAGTCGTTTATAACTCAAAAGAAAATCATATACCATGAAATAAACAAGTTTTTAACAATAAGAAATGTGATACTTACCTATGTTGCCACAATGAATGTATATTGTTATACGTCTGCAAAAAACACATATACAGTAACAGGTTATATTTTAAATAAAACTTTGTCCCGACGGTTTTAAAATTTGAAAATGAGTCAATTTATATTTTAAACCCCGTAGAACACGAATTTCGTGTTAATTTGAAGATAATTTAAACCGTTGGCGAGTTGTGCGCAAAATAAAATGCAAGTTTTTTGCGCAAATTTTCCCAAATTTTTCCAATATGTCGACCCTATTTTCTGGAATTCCTTACGCCTTTTTAACACTTTTAAATTACTAAAATATCAAATCGACCCTGCACAGTTCGTTTTTGTAAGAATTAACTCTCTATTTTTAACCCAAATCGAGATATTGACAGATTTTTAACCTCACATTTTCAGCCAAAAATGTACTATTTTTGAACCCGGGCTTCAGGAGTTTTTAACCAGAAATTTAACCACTTTTATATCGCAAATATACAAATAAACCCTCTAAAGTTCATTTTTGCAGAAATAAATACTCTATCTTTAACCGAAATTGAGATAATGACCCTTTTTTAACCTCACATTTTCAGCCAAAAATGTACTATTTTTGAACCCGGCTTTGAGGAGTTTTTAACCACAAATTTAACCACTTTTATACCGAAAATATATAAATCAACTCTCTAAAGTTCATTTTTGCAAAAATAAATACTCTATCTTTAACCAAAATCGAGATAATGACCCTTTTTTAACCTCACATTTTCAGCCAAAAATGTACTATTTTTGAACCCGGATTTGAGAAGTTTTTAACCATAAATTTAACCACTTTTAAACCAAAAATATACATATAAACCCTCTAAAGTTCATTTTTGCAAAAATAAATACTCTATCTTTAACCGAAATTGAGATAATGACCCTTTTTTAACCTCACATTTTTAGCCAAAAATGTACTATTTTTGAACCGTGGTTTGAGGACTTTTTAACCATAAATTTAACCATTTTTATATCGCAAATATATAAATCAACCCTCTAAAGTTCATTTTTGCAAAAATAAATACTCTATCTTTAACCAAAATTGTGATATTGAACCATTTTTAACCACATATTTTTGGCCGAGACTAAGCAAGTAAACATGCATTTTTGGGGGCTCATAATTCTTGAATTATTTGAAATATTTTCAAATTAACACTAAAATCGTGTTGTATAGGGTTAAAATATAAATATGTATCATGCCTAAACTTATAATAAATAAATAAATAGCAAATAAAGTTGTGTATTGCGGCAAATGTTAACATAACCTTAATTTGTGCATAAAATATATTTATTTAAATGTTAAACTAAAGAATAATGTTTATTAAACATTTTACTTACCCAAAAATAAATTTAGTAGTAATATTTCTTTTAATAAACTTATTTTTCAATGTTAAGGACATTTATTTGATTATCGTAAAATTCAAGGTGACCTCTTTTTAAAAATGGCGCTATATACATTTATATAAACTTTATAAATAATAATAACAATAATATTTATAATAATTATTAAGTATTTATTGTATTTTGTACATTGTTTAACAATATATTTTAATATATAATTAGATAAAACATTTATTAAGTCTTGATTTAGGAAAATTTGGTGGTAAAAAAAAGTTCCGACTAATCAGCTGTTCTATCAATAATAACTAAAATCAACTATGTTTCTACATAAATTTATCAATTTTCAAGCCGGCACATGATCCAAAACGAATAATTTCCACATTTTCTTTAGTGTTGAACATAAATTCAGTGCGCGGAAGTCAAAATGGACTTAGTGAACGACAAACCGTACTCCGAAAGCTTTGAAAGCGAAGGATTGCAGTCAGAAAATGAACAAGAACTCACAGAATCCGAGCTAAACAACAGAATATTCAGTGTAGATTCAATTGGAGAACTTAATAACTTTTCCGGCAATCAAGAATCAATGTGGTTGAGTGATTTCGATGTTCTAGACAACAACTTATGTTTTCATCGAGTGAATAGTGATCAGATTATTTATGAAACGAAGAAAAAACGGTATAAAAAAGTCGGGAAATATGTTATGGGCGATTTATTGGGGGAAGGAAGTTATGGGAAAGTAAAAGAAATGTTGGATTCGGAAACTCTTTGTCGACGAGCGGTTAAAATATTAAAAAAACGAAAGTTAAGACGCATTCCTAATGGCGAACAGAATGTACAAAGGTATTTAACACATTTTTATTACAAAATATCATTTGAAATGTAGATTAAAAACATAAAGTGAGGTTATGAAACCAACAGTGTTGCCAATGTTTTGAAGGTTAAATCCACAATCTTATAATAATATGATTAACAATACCATATTAGCGTTAATTTGAAGATATTTCAAATAATTCAATAGTTATAAAGCCCCCAAAATGCATGTTTACACGTTTAGTTTCGGCCGAAAATGTGAGGTTAAAAATCTCAATATTTCGATTTAAGTTAAAGATAAAGTGTTAATTCTTGCAAAAACGAACTCTGGAGGGTTGATTTGATATATATTAATATTTTAAAAGTGTCAAAAAGGCCTTAGGGATTGCGGAAAATTGAAATTAATTTAATGAAACTGCCATACCGACGGAGTTCAAATGTCAAACATAGTTCGAGTGAGGTTAAAATGTCAATATCTCGATTTTAGTTAAAGATAAAGTATTTATTCTTGCAAAAAAGAACTTTAGAAGGTTGATTTGTATATTTTCTTTATAAAAGTGGTTAAATTTTCGGTTAAAAACTTTTCAAACTCGGGTTCAAAAATTGTACATTTTTGGCTGAAAATGTGAGATTAAAAATCGGTCATTTTCTCGTTTTCGGTTAAAAATAAAGTGTTAATTCTTGCAAAAACGAACTCTGGAGGGTTGATTTGATATATATTAATATTTTAAAAGTGTCAAAAAGGCCTTAGTATTCCTGAAAAAAAGGTTGAAATTTTGAAAAAATTTGCTCCAAAAACATGCATTTTATTTTAGTCACAACTCTTCAACGGTTTACAATATCATCAAATTAACACGAAATTCGTGTTCTACGGGGTTTAAAATATAAATCAACACATTTTCAAATCTTAAAACTGTCTGGACAAAGTTTAATTTAAACATTTCTAAGATGGTACAAAAACTGCAATTTGGTAAAAATCCCAACAGTTGGCAACACTGAAAATCACTAATAATCTAATTTAAAGTTTCAAACATTATTTTTGTCACAGGGAAATAAAACTTTTGAGGTCATTAAAGCACAAAAACGTAATTTCTTTAGTTGATGTACTTTATGATAACGAAAAACAAAAAATGTATCTAATTATGGAATTTTGTGTCGGTGGATTACAAGATATGTTGGAATCCACGCCACTCAAAAAATTTCCACTTTCTCAGGCCCATGGTTATTTTACACAACTTATAGAAGGTTTAGAATATTTACATAGTAAAGGAATTGTCCATAAAGATATTAAACCAGGCAATTTGTTATTAACTTTGGAGGGTACGCTTAAAATTTCTGACTTGGGCGTCGCTGAGGTTAGTTCGTCGAAAAATCGATTAATATCTCGAAAATTAATGGAGTTATCATTGAAATTCGTGCAAAAATGAACGCTAGAGGGTCGATTTGATATATAAATATTTTTAAAATATCTAAAAAGGGTTTGGAAATCAAAAAAATGGGCTTGAAAAACATGCATTTTATTTTGTTCATAATTTATTTTTGGTTATGTATTAAACAAAATGGACGTCAAATTCGTGTTCTACGAGGTTTAAAATATATATTAACCAATTTTCATAAATCAAAACTGTCTGGGAAATTTTTTATTAAAACATTTGTAAAATATCGCCGGTACAAATATTTCGCCATTCTTCCAAACTTAAAACATTTATTTGGTTATAAAACACATAAAATTAACTGAAAATCATTTATTTATACTTAAAATTAGTCGAAAATATTTATTTTTTAATATATGTGACAGCTGAAAATGAGGTTAAAAATTGTGTACATTTCAAAAACATTCGGTTGGTTTGCAGCGCCAAAATGCTCGAACTATGTTTGACATTTGACTCTGTCGGTATGGCAGTTTCATTAAATTTATTTAATTTTCCGGAATTTTTAAGGCCTTTTTGACGCTTTTAAAATATTAATATATCAAATCGACCATCTACAATTCATTTTTGCAAATATTTACCCATTATCTTTAAAAAATTCGAGATATTAACCCATTTTTCAACCTATCATTTTTTGGGTGTGAGCGGCTCATTTCTTGTCTTTTTTGGGTGCTCAGGCGCTCAATATGTTCGCAGAAGATGACACATGTTACACGGGGCAAGGAAGTCCTGCTTTTCAGCCGCCGGAAATAGCAAACGGCCATGAATTCTTTGCCGGTTTTAAAGTTGATATATGGAGTTCTGGTGTTACTTTATACAATATAACGACAGGCAAATATCCGTTTGAAGGCGATAATATTTATCGACTTTTCGAAAATATTGGAAAGGGGGAATATTCCATTCCAAATGACATCGAAGACGCATTGAGAGATTTATTGACGGGGATGTTAGAGAAAGATCCAATCAAACGATTCAGTTTGCAACAAGTTAAGCGACATGCGTAAGTTTAACCGTTAATATCTCAAAAACTTTTAGAGATAATGTGTTTATTTTTGCAAAAATGAACTTTAGAAGGTTGATTTGTATATTTGCGGTATAAAAGTGGTTAAATTTCAGGTTAAAAACTTCTCAAACCCGGGTTCAAATATTGTACATTTTTGGCTAAAAAAGTGAGGTTAAAAATCGGTCAATATCTCGATTTTAGTTAAAGATACAGTGTTAATTTTTTCAAAAATGAACTCTGGAGGGTTGATTTATATATTTGCGGTGTAAAAGCGGTTAAATTTTCGGTTAAAAACGTCTGAAACCCGGGTTCAAAAATTGTACATTTTTGGCCAAAAATTTGAGGTTAAAAATCGGTCATTATCTCGATTTTGGTTAAAGATACAGTGTTAATTTTTTCAAAAATGAACTGTGGAGGGTTGATTTGATATATATTAATATTTGAGATGTGTCAAAACGGCATTAGGGATTCCAGAAAATAGGGTCGAATTATCGGAAAAATTTCTTCAAAAACATGCATTTTATTTTGCTCTCAACCCCTCAACGGTTAAATTTATTTTCAAATTAACACTAAATTCGTGTTCTACGGGGTTTAAAATATAAATATACTCATTTTCAAATCTTAAAGCCGTTTGGACAAAATTTTATTTAAATATTTCTAAAGTAACAACGAGATATTAACCTATATTTTGTATTAGGTGGTTAAATCGCAAGCCCCCCAAAACACAACAACATGTACCGATCCCCCCATTAAGGGGGGATGAAATTCATTGTATGACAGTGTTGCCATACCTCATAGAGCACCATTACGAACCAAATGACAACACTGGAGACGTTGAATATTTCACAGAACACGAATTAAACGGTAAGAAAATAACCTAAAAAATTTGTGTTCTTGATGTTTTCTTTTGTTTAGAAGAACGAAAAAAAATCGAATCGGGGATGGAACAAAAGAATGGCGATGCGCCACAGAAAAGAAGATGGCGGAAACCCATTTCCTGTATAACGGTTAAAAAGTTTCCGGGGTGCAAACAGTCGTAAAATTAAAAAATTGTTTAATTTTTTCATACTTTCATTTCTAATTCAAAAGAAATAAAAGTATGAAAATAACTGTTAAATATTTATAAAATTTTTATTGTGTAATTATTGTTAATAGAGTGCCATAATATTTAGACGTCGTTTAATAAAATATTTCATTTATGTTTTATTTGAATTTTAGCGCCATAACTCGAAAAATATTAAAGATACAAGGTTAATTCCTTCAAAAATGAACTCAGGTAGGTTGAATTGATATACAATATAATATATTTAAAGAAAAACGTACAAAAATTTAATAATTTTAACCTCAAAATTGTTCAAAAACCCTCCATTTTCATATATTTTTTAAATTAATGCAAATATAAACAATAAATTCGTGTTCTACGAGGTTTAAAATATAAATTGACTCATTTTCAAACTTTAAAACCGTCTGGACAAAATTTTATTTGAATATTTGTAACATGAGCTTCTATTGCATCTACGCTGATCTTTCCAAAACATCAAAACTTGTATTTAGTCATGAATCCGGCTGAAATTTGCACAAAACACATAAAATTAACTGAAAATCATTTATTTATACTTAAAATTAGTCAATAAGGTTTATTTACGATTGAAAATAATGATGTGACAGCTAAAATTTATGGTTAAAAATTGTGTACGTCCCAAAAACATTCAAGTGGTTAACAGCGCCAAAATGCTCGAACTATGTTTGACATTTGGACTCTGTCGATAAGGCAGTTTAAATAAATAATTGTTTAATATATTTTTGATATATTTAGGGCATAAATACATCAATAATTAATACTTATTGATATTTAAATCATATACCAAATTAAAGTTTTGATGTTTGGGCGTCATTTTAGAAATATGTAAACATCGCCTCTTTGCGTAACTTTGTAACCATTTGAATTTTAGCGCCATAACTCAAAGAATATTAAAGATACAAGGTTAATTCCTTAAAAAATAAACTCAGGTAGGTTGAATTGATATACAATAATAATACATCTAAAAAAACTTGTACAAAATTTAATAATTTTAACTTCAAAATTGTTAAAGTTTATCATCCAATATCTCAAAAACTGTAAGAGATAGATACATGCGGATTGCAAAATTGAATTCTGTGAACTTTAAATAATAAGTATAGTAAGTTACAAAATTCTATTTTATTTATTAGGGGGCGAAAAATGGTAAAATGCGCCCTATATTTTCATATATTTTTGTACCATAGATATAGCTATTATAGACTAGGAAAGAACCAATATAAAATGTATTTAACAAAATTTAAGGTAAATATGTACAAAATAATAGTTAAATGTTATAAATATTGTATAAAAATAATTAATTTTACTTTTAAATTATATTTGCCAATCAAAAATTGTATTTAAAGCAGTTTAAAGTATAAACCATGTCAAAAACATCGCCTCTTTGCGTAGCTTTGTAACCATTTGACATGAACAATAAATTAGTCATAGTTTTATCAAAATGCAGTATTTAACATTCAAATATATGATTATTTTATTATATTTATTATCAGTTTTTGCTTTAAACGCAAAATCCTTCGATTCCCATCGAAATAAATACAAAAAATGTGTGTTTGAGGTTATAGTTTGTGTTTTCGTCATTATCGATGTATTTTCGCTTTTAGTTCTGTTCGAAGACAATAAAGTGTGTTCTGTGATTACTAATCGTAAGATAAAATTGGAAACTGAGCATGAAGAAGGTTTAATAATCTCGCAAGGAAAAACTGAAGATCATAACGCAGACTGGACGACAAATTGGGTGTGTAAATTCACGGTAGAAGCCGAACACGGTAACGGTAAGTTCAATATTTTTTTATACACTTACACCCTTTTTCAACATTTTTACACCCATTTTAGGGCTTTTTGCGGTTGTTCAATCAATGAATTTTCGTAAAAATGACACAACTGGTGAATGTATCGACTACGTCAGATTTGTAACCAAACAAACTTCGTATAATGTAAAATTGTGCGGTAAATTTAATGTTTTTGATGCGTCAGATCTAAATTATTATAATTCGGTTGATTCTTACGGTCATATTGATACAACAATATTTATTTCGCGAGAAAAATGGCGATTGTCAGACAAAATGGACCTGAAAATCGCGTACACTCAATACAAACGTAAGTAGTGTTTGTATTTTTAAATTAATGCAAATATAAACAATAAATTCGTATTCTACGGGGTTTAAAATATAAATTGACTCATTTTCAAACTTTAAAACCGTTTGGATAAAGTTTTATTTGAATATTTGTAACATGACATTTGTTTAATTTACGCTGATCTTTCCAAAACATCAAAACTTTTATTTAGTTATAAATCTGGCTGAAATTTACAGGAAACACATAAAATTAACTGAAAATCATTTATTTATACTTAAAATTAGTCGGTAAGGTTTATTTTTGATTGAAAATATTGATGTGACAGCTAAAAATTGTGGTTAAAAGTTGTGTACGTCCCAAAAACATTCGACGGGTTAACAGCGCCAAAATGCTCGAACTATGTTTGACATTTTGACTCTGTCGGTAAGGCAGTCCATATAATTTATTAATAAATAATTGTTTAATATGTTTTAGATATATTTAGGGCATAAATACATATACGAAATAAAAGTTTTGATGTTTTGGGCGTCATTTAAGAAATATTTAAATAAAACTTTGTCCAAATAGTTTTAAGTTTTGAAAATAAGTCAATTTATATTTTAAACCTTGTAGAACAGGATTTTGACGTTATTAACATATGTCACACATTTTTTAGGGTGTAACGGAGATTATAGTCCATGTAAAAATAATTCCAAACAATGTATCAACAATCAATTTATTAATGACAGTATTGCCAACTGTCCAGTCGATTGTTTTGACGAACTAAACTGTCAAACTCTCAAAGAGAGGTTATGTCAATCTGACTGTAAATCCCTTGTTGATAGCAGTAGTGCCAACTCAACAAAAATAATATTAAGCGCTGTGACGTCACTTGTAGTTTCTTTTCTTGTTTTTGTTATTTGTATTTGGACTTGTAGAAAAACAGGGAAATTATGTTTTCAACCAAACACGTCAGAATCAAGTACTCCACGACAGGTAAGAACTGTTTTACCCATTATTGGGTGGGTTTCAATTGTTTTTTAGCCTTCTAGAACAATTGAGATGCAAAGTCGCTCACAGGAAACGGAAACTTCGGCTGGGACGCAGCCGGAAGTTGTCCAGGAACCGGAAAAAGATCTGCCGCCATCTTATGATAGTTTGTTTCCGGAAAGGTAAACAAATGAATAACAAAATGGTGGATATTTGTATATATTATTTGCCGTCCTATATTTGCCAAATAAAAATATATTTTATTATTTTATTAGTACTTATTTATATATATTTTTATATCTTATCTATGTATATTTTGTATAATAAATATATATTAATATATTTTAAGGTGTGGTAATTAAAAGACCTATTTAATGGATAATATTTATTTGTTCATAGATTAGTTATATTACATTGTTGCCATTGTTGTCATTTATTTCTTGCCATTATCGATTTGCGGTAAGCGTAATAAAGAATTAATAATTTCCGAATTCCTTTTGGCCAAATTGGGAAAACGGCAACCCTGTTGAACAGAATTCTGCGCAGAATTTGTGTTTCTCAATTGGGCTATAAGCCATGTTGCCAATTCGTGCGCTCCTGGACTCTGGCTTTGATACTAAAAAACATAAAAAGTTATTAAACATTTCATATTTTGTGTAAAAACAACGATTTCATTCAAGAAGGCTTTGGTTTTTGGTAGTGATATTGTACAGAGACATCTATGAGACAGTTGCTGAACTATAAATTGAAAAAAGTTCAGCGATTTGCTCATAGATGTCACCACTACAAATAAACAAAAATTTGAAAATTTTACCATTTTTTATTATATTATTTGTAATTTCTATACAGTTAATAATATTTTAATGAAAATGTGGTTGTATATAGTAAAAAGTCCAAGGAATCTAATGCCGCAAAAATAAAATTAATAACTCTAATACATTTAGAGTTATTAAGGGCTAAACTTGACCAAATTTAAAGATACAAAATTTTTAAAAATCAAAATTTTTTTTACCTCTCTTTCGACATATCTTTCATCATCTGACCCTGGCAATGGACTTGCAGAGACTTGCAGAACACCAACAATAAATACAACTGCCAAAATTGTTATTTTTGTAATATTAAGACGAGACATTTTGAAAATACGGATATTTCTGTGGATACTCGAATGAAAAACTGAATTTTCACGAAGAAAAGCTTTGTATATATAGGGAAATTTACCCCCCCCCCTCCACTACAAATTACGTAACAGATAAACGCGGAAATGCAAACAAAAGAGGGTTGATATCATATTACCTTCATGAATTTTTATAAAAAATCGCAGGGCCTATATTTATAAATATTAAATTACCAAATTTTAGGTATGTATGTAGAAAATATCGTAGATTCCGAAAAATAATACGTTGACTTTGTACCTATACCCAATTTAAGGTGTGATGTCATTTCCGGCTAAACCATCAATTCTAGGAAAAAATGTCATATGACAAAAGTTGCAGAGAATAAAAAGTTATATATGATACACCAAAAATATATTTTCTATTTGACCTAGTTTTGGGTGTTGGAAAATTTGAACATTTCTTATTTATTATAATTCAATAACAATATTTTGGGTATATACACATAAAAATACGTAGATTCCAAAAATCAATACCCAAACTTTGTATCTCCACCCATTTTAGGGTGTAACATCGTTATCTGCTTAACTATAAATTTTACGATAAAATTACATATGACAAAAGTTGTAGAGAATTTTAAGTTATGTAGATCACACATTAAACTTTTTTCGATATTACCCCAAATTAAGGGTGTGGAGGCAGAAAACCAGTTAAATCCTATATAAACCGTCGTAAGTCGGAACTGGTACGTCGTATGATAAAAAGTTAAATGTATACTCCCCCTAGAATTCGATTTTGCACGAAAAAGGTCCTATACGCTTTTTCTCTATCTCTTACCGTTTTCGAGATATGACTTCAAAAATCTGAGTTTCTCTGGACCCGATTATTTCAAAATTTTTAAAAATTTACAGCGTCTGTGTTTATAAATATTAAATAACAAATATTTGGGTATATATCTAACAAGATATGTAGATTTCAAAAATCTGGGTGTGGAATTTGTATGTCCACCCAGTTTCGGGTATGGCAATTACAGTGCCCTTATTTATGATTATAATATAGCCATATTTTAGGTATGTATGTATAAAAATACGTGGATTTCAAAAATCGGTATGCCAAAATTATATTTTGACCCATTTTAGGGTGTGACGTCATTTCCGGCTAAACCACAAACTTTACGAAAAAAATTCATATGACAAAAGTTGTTCTAAATTAAAAGTTATGTAAGATTCATCCAAAATTTATTTGGATATGGTGCTCCAAATTGGAGAAAATGGACATTAAAAAAATGTAGGCAACTTGCTTTACGTGTATGTATTGAAATTAGCTTGCATTTTCACATAATGTATCATAATTAAAGACATTTTTGAGTGTTAAACAATATTTATTAAATAAACATAGATAAAAACTACAAATATTAAAAAAATATATGATACATTACTGTTATTCTATGAAATATTATAATAAAATTGAAAATTATGATAGATTCATATTTTTATTGATTTTCCGTAAAACAAAAGATATTTTCAAAGAATATAAAGTCTTACATTATTGACAATTCATTTCTAGTTGAATAGCTTTAAGAAAATAAGCATTTACGTAAAAAAAACATCTGCATTCGACATGTGTACAGTCATGCAAAGAATTTCAAAAGAGATAAAAAAATAATTATTGACAGACGAATATATTAATAACTCATTAATATTTAATCAGTTTCAAAATATTTTTGATTCGTCTGTACCTTAAATTTAGCGATAAAAATAAAACCAATACTAAAACAGGTTTAAAAGACTGTTTTATTTTGATTCAATGACCCTTGGATAATTCAGCGATGGATCAAAATTTTTGCAACATTAATGACACGCCCATAACTCTTACAAAATTAAAGATATATATATATATATATATATATATATATATATATATATATATATATATATATATATATATATATATATATATATATATACCGTTTGTCTGTCTTAAAGATGTACATAGGAGATTAAAATGGGCAATCAGTTTTTTGCAATTTCTTGCTCGCCTAATTATTTTAAGCAAAAATGCGTCAAATAAAAGTTTTAGGGCATAAAATTCTGCATCTAAATCAATAAACAGAATTACCGTTACATGCTTTGTAACGACAGAAATTAATTATGAAAATGTCGAAAATTACGTTTCTGACAATTTGATTTTGTCTCTAGTTTTATTGTCTGAAATGATTAAAAAATTTATATGAATGAAGAGAGAATTCGTGTCAAAATTTGAAGATTCATAATGTGTCTTCAATTTGATAAAACGTCAAGCATTTGTTTATTTTTTGTTTAATTCCATGGCTGTCGATATTTTCAACGTAATTTTCGACATTTTCATAATTAATTTCTGTCGTTACAAAGCATGTAATGGTAAGTCTGTTTATTGATTTAGATGCAGAATTTTATGCCCTAAAACTTTTATTTGACGCGTTTTTGCTTAAAATAATTAGGGGAGCAGGAAATTGCAAAAAACTGATTTCCCATCTTAATCTACTATGTACATTTTTAAGACAGACACACGGTATATATATATATATATATATATATATATATATATATATATATATATATATATATATATATATATATATATATATATATATATATATATATATATATATATATATTGCGAATAATGTCTGATGTTCAATGAAAAATAAATTTGAATATCAAAAATTTAATCTTTAGTTCAATGCACTGAAAGGTTAATGCCCATTGGGAACTCAAATGTCATTTGAGATGAAAAAAATTAATTTAAATATATATAAAACTATATCTATAGATGGCATTGACAATGTTTTTTTTTATTTGTTTCTTATTTGTATGCATCAAATATATGTTTATTTCTATTCCATTGATAAATGAACGCGTTCAAGGTCGTTTATAAGGTGACTACAAATTGATTTAACATTTTTTCATATTGATTTATTATTATTTAATGGGTTATAACTGAAAAATTGTAAAAATGTTGATGATATATTTTAAAAATGCATCAAATGTGTTGTTATCAAAATCTTAGTAAAAATAATATATAAGAAACCTGTCCCAACCTGTTTAGTGGTGGGGGGGATTAAGTATACTTATAAAGAAGGCACTGGACTGAACAGGTACGATTTTATACAGTTCAATTGTTATATATTAAATACAACAATACAAAGTGTCTAAAAGTTTATTTTTGAGTAATGTAAGTATTTTATTTTGTAATTATGTATTCATTTGTTTATATTTATATAAAAAATATATTTATTTATAACATTTAATAATTATTTAATAATATTTAACGTAAAAAATTAATTTATTAATAAATAATTAACGATGTTTTTTTTCAGTACCAATGAATTTATTTAATAAAAAATGATGTTACAAACTGTAAGTATTACAACTAAATAATTAATATTCAAAACACATATACACATATTAATATGTATAAATAGCACACAATACAGTTACAAAACCAATAAAAATAACCCATTGAAACTCAAATATATTGTAGATTTGTTGTTTATTGATCTTTCTGCACCCAAATTTGGGTGTGCCCTTACAAACATCCAGCAGTCCTCAACAGTTTCGCAGAGATGCAGTGGAAAGCCCGCCACAAAGTTTGAGGAGCACTGGAAACGCGTATACAAACTTTCAACAAAATTTTGAATTTGGAAGTCAAAATTTGCCACTTCGAAGGGCCGTAGAGACAATACCAGATAAGTAAGTGAAAAATTAATGCTTTTTTTGAAATCTACAGGCTTTAATTAGTCTAAAAAAATTGTTTAAAACAATATTTTAGGTTAGGAATATACATTATCGCAATTTTGTGTTTTTATGCATGTATATATTAAAATTTATAATTAAAAATGTGTTTTAATGATTTTTAAGTAATAATTAAACATTATTTAATAATATTAACGCTTCATTTTTGTATATTTAACACAGAATTTATCAATAATTTGACATAACTTCGAATCACAAATAAAATTGTTTTAAGACACCCAAAAATTAAATTTAAATATGTTTAATTACTTTTAAATGTGTTTAAAGTCACTTGTAACTGATATTAACAAATAAATAAAAAAAATAACGGATTTTAAAGTATAATTTATGTATTTCAATTTGGCGGCAAAATCATGAACAATCTAGTAAAATTCTAACCATAGACATATGCAAATAAAACTTAATCAAAATGTTTGTAAGTAATAAAAATTAGTCAATTTATGTTTTAAACTCCGTACAACACGAATTTAATATCAATTTCATTATATATTAACCCATTTTCAAGATATAACCCACTTTTTAAAACATAACCTCAAACACGAAAATTTTTCGGAACTTGTCCACACTTTTCTTAATTTTTCTTGTAGATTATCGTCTCGTCTGCCCTTAAGAGACGCCGTGGAAAGACGTCTACCTCCCGACGATAATTTTGACCCCTATATTGACAATTTTGACGAAATTGAATTAATTGAACAAATACCGAATGATTACGTTGTTCCTTATCGAATAAATAACCCTTACCAACAAATAATTGGGGTTAGAAGAGGCAGAAATAATAAAGAAGTTGACAAAAATGAAGAAAATATACGTAAGTACCTTTATTTTTAATGAAAAGTGGTTGAATATCAAAAAAATCATATTGCAGAATTTGAGGTTAGTTTAGGGATATTTTCAAAGTCATTTTCTTATAATTTAGTAACTTTTGGGGGATGAGGGTGGCAAAAATGAAATCCTTGATGTTTTTTACATATATTCACTTGTTTTTAATAAATTCTATCCATAAAAACAAAAGTTATTTACATAACAATAAAATATGAACTGGATGGAAATACTGATTTTTTTTCAGCTTTTCAAACATTTCCAGCTGAAATTTTATCTTCTTTGGATTATAAAACCACTGAAGAAATATCCGAAGGTATGTATACCCAAAAAAAGGTGTAGAAATTGCGTGAAAATTACTCAAATTTATCATAACAAATTTGTTGTATATTTGAGGTTATAACACCTCAACGGTTTAAAATATATTAAAATTAACATCAAATTTATGTTCTGCGGAGTTTAAAATATAATTTGACTCATTTTCAAACTTTAAAACCGTTTGGACAAAGTTTTATTTGAATATTTGTGACATGACGCTTGTTACGAATCTAGGCTGACCTTTCCAAAACATCAAAACTTTTATTTAGTTATAAATCCGGCTGAAATTTACAAGAAACACATAAAATTAACTGAAAATCATTTATTTATACTTAAAATTAGTCGACAAGGTTTATTTTCGATTGAAAATATTTATATGACAGCTAAAATTTGTGGTTAAAAGTTGTGTACGTCCCAAAAACATTCGGGTGGCTAACAGCGCCAAAATGCTCGAACTATGTTTGACATTTGGACTCTGTCGGTAAGGCAGTCCATATAATTTATTAATAAATAATTGTTTAATATGTTTTAGATATATTTAGGGCATAATACATCAATAAATTGATATTTTAATCATATACGAAATAAAAGTTTTGATGTTTTGGGCGTCATTTTGTGTTCGCAATTCTTTCAAAACTTGTATTTATATTTAAATTAACTGAAAATCATGTTTTCAGATATATTAAAGGCATAAATACATCAATAAATTGTTAATTATTAATATTTAAAACATTTAATAAAGTGTCGGTAATGTAGATTGTAATAGTTCGAGCATTTTGGCGCTGCAAAGCAACCGAATGTTTTTGAGACGTACATGATTTTTAACTCTACTTTTCAGCTGTCATACAAATATTTTAATCAAAAATTAAGCATTTTTGACTAATTATAAGTATAAATAAATGATTTTCAGTTAATTTTATGTATATCATGTAAATTTCAGCCGGATTTATAACCAAATAAAAGTTTTAATGTTTTGGAAAAATACGCAACTGGTGTCATTTTAGATATTTTCAAATTAAATTTTGTGCAGACGTTTTTAAAGTTTGAAAATGTGTTAATTTATGTTTTAAACCTCGTACAACACGATTTTGATGTTTATTTCATGATAAATTAAACAGTTTAAGAGTTATGTATGGTTTT
Organism: Harpalus rubripes; assembly: GCA_963082715.1. NCBI lineage: Eukaryota > Metazoa > Arthropoda > Insecta > Coleoptera > Carabidae > Harpalus > Harpalus rubripes. Next base: position 26,265,834 of record OY720466.1, on the reverse strand, counting down.
AGAACAATCCAATAATGCCGAATTTCCGGCCGATATTATAGCCATAAATATGTTTTATCCGGGCGCTCTAAATGAAAATACAACACAAAAAGAAGTTCAGGAATTAATGGAAAATGTTAAAAAAGGCATATTACTTACAGATACATCAAAAAATTTGAGATATTTACATGGGAACGGAAACTTAAAAGGTAGGTTATGTTTGTTATTTATGTCATTGTTGTTGACTTTAATTTATTACAGAACGGCCTCAAACGCACAAAACAGACACAAAAGGCACTAAAGACCGCCTTGTTTGTTATTTCGATTCAACTAGCGTCAACCGCGCAAAACCATTCGACTTTAAAACACAAAACATCGACGCGCGCTTTTGCACTCATATCATCTACGCGTTTGCTACGATAGACCCACACACTTATTCAATTATACCTCGCGATTTTCACAATGACGTTATAAACGGTGGTTTCAAATCAATTTCGGCGCTAAAACAATTAAACCCGCATTTAAAAGTTCTTATATCGATCGGCGAACCGAAACAAAATGGCGCGCACAAGCTCAGCGATATGGTCACTTCGGCCTCAAAAAGACGCGAATTTATCAAATCTCTGATAAGATTTCTTGATGAATTAAACTTCGATGGTGTTGATATCCACTGGCAATATCCCGGAGCAGAAGATTTGGGCGGGAAATCAACCGATAAGACGAATTTCAGTAAGTTAACCTCAAAATAAACCACAAACAGAAAATGAGAAATTCGCATTTTTTGTAGATTTCTTGTTAGAAGAACTGTCAGAAATATTCCAATCGCGATCTTGGGTATTGTCTGTGAGTGTCCCCGCGTCTAGATTTCGAATCGATGATGGATTTGACGCGAAAATTTTGTCTGAAAATGTCGATTTTGTAAATTTGCAATCATTTGATTTTCATGTTGAAAAAGAACCGATTGCTGATCATCATGCCCCGCTTTTACGGCGGGAAAGTGATTTAGGGTTGAATGTATTTTATAATGTGGTAAGTTACACCCTATTTTGGGTGTGGAGTACTTTAAATCACATACATTTTGCTGTATACAGTTATCATGATTTAAACAATAAATATATCAATTTTGTTGTATATACTTTTTATTATTTTTATTTTAATTTATATTTTAGCCTCGCACAACACGATTTCAGTGTTAATTTGAAGATATTTCATACAAATCAGAAATTATTAACCTCAAAAATGTATGTTTAGTTTCCGTCAAAAATGTGAGGTTAAATATTGGTTAATAACACGATTACGGTTGAAAATATAGTATTTATTTTTACAAAAATGAACTTTAGAGGGTTTATTTGTATATTTTCGACTTAAAAGTGGTTAAATTTTCGGTTAAAAACGTCTCAAATCCGCGTTCAAATATTGTATATTTTCGGCGAAAAATGTGAGGTTAAAAATTGGTCAATATCACGATTTCAGTTAAAAATAGAGTGTTTATTTTTATAAAATCGAACTCTGGAGGGTCGATTTGATATTTTAGTGTTTTAAAAGTGTCAAAAAGTCCTTAGGGATTCCAGAAAATAGGGTCGACATATTGGAAAAATTTGCTCCGAAAACATGCATTTTATTTTGGCCACAACTCTTATTAATATCTCAAAAAATATTAAAGTTAAAGTTTTAATTAATGTAAAAATGAATATTTGAAGGTTAATTTGTATATATTCGGTATAAAAGTGGATAAATTTTCGGTTAAAAACGTCTCAAACCCGCGTTCAAATGTTGTATATTTGTGGCGAAAAATGTGAGGTTAAAAATTGGTCAATATCACGATTTCAGTTAAAAATAGAGTGTTTATTTCTATAAAATCGAACTCTGGAGGGTCGATTTGATATTTTAATGTTTTAAAAGTGTCAAAAAGTCCTTAGGGATTCCAGAAAATAGGGTCGACATTTTGGAAAAATTTGCTCCGAAAACATGCATTTTATTTTGGTCAAAACTCCTATTAATATCTCAAAAAATATTAAAGTTAAAGTTTTAATTAATGTAAAAATGAATTTTTGAGGGTTGATTTGTATATATTCGGTATAAAAGTGGTTAAATTTTGGGTTAAAAACCTCTCAAACCCGGGTTCAAATATTGTATATTTGTGGCGAAAAATGTGAGGTTAAGATATGGTCAATATCACGATTACGGTTAAAAATAGCGTATTTATTTTTACAAAAATGAACTTTAGAGGGTTTATTTGTATGTTTTCGACATAAAAGTGGTTAAATTTTCGGTTAAAAACGTCTCAAATCCGGGTTCAAATATTGTATATTTTTGGGGAAAAATGTGAGGTTATAAATCGTTCAATATCTCAAATTCTGTTGAAGATAGAATGTTAATTCTTGCAGAAACGAACTCTGGAGGGTTGATTTGATATATATTAATCTTTTCAAAGTGTCAAAAAGGCCTTAGGGATTCCAAAAAAAGGTTGAAATTTTAAAAAAATTTGCTCCGAAATCATGCATTTTATTTTAGGCACAACTCCTAAACGGCTTTATTTATCTTCAAATTAACACTAAATTCGTGTTCTACGGGGTTTAAAATATAAATAATTACATTTTGAAAACTTAAAATCATCTGCACAAAATTTTATTTGAATTTTTCTAAAATTACATCCGTTGCGATTTTGTCGCAAATCTTCCAAAACATCAAAACTTTTATTTGATTATTCGACTGAAATTCATAGAAAACACATAAAATCAATTTATTTAGGGTATGGTAAATATAATCAACTATCTCTTGCCTTATTTTTGTCCAGGATTACGCCGTTAGATACTGGCTAAAGCGCGGTTTAGACCGCAGAAAACTAAATTTAGGTATTGCGTTTTACGCCAGAACTTTTCAATTAAGGGATGGGAATTCTACTCAAATTGGGGCCCAAATTAAGGGCGCAGCTCCCGCGGGGCCCTACACTCGACAGCCTGGGCTTTTGGCCTATTTTGAGCTTTGCGATATGATCCAAAACGAAGGATGGACACAAGTAAATTTTTTATAAAAAATTTATAAAAAAAAATGATTTTTAATTTTTTTTAAAGGAAACTGATGAAATTGGGAGCCCCTATGCTCATAATGGGGCCCAATGGGCCGGGTACGAAACACCTGAATCTATTAAGAAAAAGGTGGGGCCCTATTTCAATCTATTTTTAAAATAAAAAATTTGTTGCTATTTTTGGTTTTTAGGTTTCTTATACCCAAGATTTGGGTTTAGGGGGTGTCTCAATTTGGTCTGTGGACCTTGACGATTACAGGGGTACATGTGGGGCAAAGCACCCTCTTTTAAATGCCGTCCGAAACGCGTTATATGACGCGTCATCGATTCATCAAAATATTGACTGTTCCGAGGGCGACGCCCTATATAGCGACCCCTCCGATTGTTCAAAATATATTATTTGCAACAATGGGGCCATGCAAGTTGTTGCCTGTCCTGAAAAACAAATGTACGACGCATTATTTGGAAAATGCGGTGATATAACAGCTGAAAAATGCAACCCCGGTCAAACGGTAAGTGTTTTGTTTTTGGTCCTTCGAGCCGGATGACATCATTTAGGTTTAAGGTTAAATAAAATTTCATTTCAGATTCGTTTCCGTTTGAATTCTGTGCAACTTAACGAAGCAGTTAAGTCGGCACAAAAATCAAGCCCGAAGGTTGTTTGTTATGTAACCAATTGGGCTTTTTACAGAAAAAATGAAGGGAAGTTTGTCCCAGAACAAATTGAATCTAGGTTATGTACGCATTTAGTATTTGCTTTTGCTAGTTTGGACCCAGAGAAGTTAATTTTGCAGTCGGCAGATCCATGGGCTGATATAGACAACGGTAAGTTTTATTTTTGACCAATTTTTTATTTTATTTTGTCCATTTGTCAAATTAATAAACTGTCGGTAATATAGTTTGGTAATAGTTCGAACATTGTGGCGCTGCAAACTTGCCGAATGTTTTTGAGACGTACATAATCTTTAACCCTATTTTTCAGCTGTCAAACAAATATTTTTATTTAAAAAATAAACATTTTCCACTAATTTCAAGCATAAATAAATGATTTCCAGTTAATTTTATGTGTTTTCTTACTGACATAAGTTTTATTTTTGACCAATTTTGATGGTATTTTGTCCATTTATTAAATTAATAAACTGTCGGTAATATAGTTTGGTAATAGTTCCAGCGTTTTGGCGCTGCAAACTTGCCCAATGTTTTTGAGACGCACATAATCTTTAACCCTATTTTTCAGCTGTCAAATAAATATTTTTATTTAAAAAATAAACATTTTCCAGTAATTTCAAGTATAAATAAATGATTTCCAGTTAATTTTATGTGTTTTCTTACTGACATACGTTTTATTTTTGACCAATTTTTATTGTATTTTGTCCATTTTTTAAATTAATAAAGTGTCGGTAATATAGTTTGGTAATAGTTCGAGCATTGTGGCGCTGCAAGTCAGCCCAATGTTTTTGAAACGTACACAATCTTTAACCTTATTTTTCAGCTGTCAAACAAATATTTTTATTTAAAAAATAAACATCTTCCAGTAATTTCAAGTATAAATAAATTATTTCCAGTTAATTTTATGTGTTTTCTTACTGACATAAGTTTTATTTTTGACCAATTTTGATGGTATTTTGTCTATTTGTCAAATTAATAAACTGTCGGTAATATAGTTTGGTAATAGTTCCAACATTTTGGCGCTGTAAACCAGCCCAATGTTTTTGAGACGTACATAATCTATAACCCTATTTTTCAGCTGTCAAACAAATATTTTTATTTAAAAAATAAACATTTTCCAGTAATTTCAAGTATAAATAAATGATTTCTAGTTAATTTTATGTGTTTCCTTACTGACACAAGTTTTATTTTTGACTAATTTTTATTATATTTTGTCCATTTATTAAATTAATAAAGTGTCGGTAATATAGTTTGGTAATAGTTCGAGCATTGTGGCGCTGCAAACTTGCCTAATGTTTTTGAGACGTACACAATTTTTAACCTTATTTTCAGCTGTCAAACAAATATTTTTATGTAAAAAACAAATATTTTCGACTAATTTTATGTATAAATAAATGATTTCCAGTTAATTTTATGTGTTTTATTGTATTATAGATTTATTTTCGCGAATTACATCCGTCAATATTCCAGTATTATTAGCAATAGGGGGCTGGACTGATAGTTTCGGTGATAAATATTCAAAATTAGTGTCTGATGGGTCCGCTAGGCGCCGTTTTGTTACAACCACTGTAGGATTTTTGAGAAAATACAACTTTAGAGGGCTACATTTTGACTGGAACTACCCCGTATGCTGGCAAAGTAATTGCGAAAAGGGCCCGGCGAATGATCGAGCGAATTTTGCAAAACTTATTCAGGTAGGTGTTGATATTTTGGATTGTAACTCGAAAACAATTAGAGATAGAGTGTTAATTTTAGCAAAAATTAAATTTAGAGGGTTGATTTTATATATAGTAATATTTAAAGTGTCAAAATGGCCTTAGGATTTTTTAAAAAAAAGGTTACAAAATTTATATTTTTTCTGAAAAATGTAGAGTTAAAAATCGTTAACTATCTCGAATATAGTTAAAGATAGAGGGTTAATTTTAGCAAAAATGAACTTTAGAGGGTTGATTTTCTATATAATAATATTAAAAGTGTCAACATGGCCTTAGTTTTTTTTTAAAAAAGATTACAAAATTAATATTTTTTCCGAAAAATGTAGGGTTAAAAATCATTAATTATCTCGAATATGGTTAAAGATAGAGGGTTAATTTTAGCAAAAATGAACTTTAGAGGGTTGATTTTATATATAATAATATTAAAAGTGTCAAAATGGCCTTAGATTTTTTTAAAAAAAAAGGTTGCAAAATTTATATTTTTTCCGAAAAATGTAGGGTGAAAAATCGTTAATTATCTCGAATATGGTTAAAGATAGAGGGTTAATTTTAGCAAAAATGAACTTTAGAGGGTTTATTTTATATATAATATTAAAAGTGTCAAAATGGCCTAAGGTTTTTTTTTAAAAAATAGGTTACAAAATTTATATTTTTTCCGAAAAATGTAGGGTTAAAAATCGTTAATTATCTCGAATATGGTGAAAGATAGAGGGTTAATTTTAGCAAAAATGAACTTTAGAGGGTTGATTTTATATATAATAATATTAAAAGTGTCAAAATGGCCTTAGGTTTTTTTTAAAAAAATAGGTTACAAAATTTATATTTTTTCCGAAAAATGCAGGGTTAAAAATCGTTAATTATCTCGAATATGGTGAAAGATAGAGGGTTAATTTTAGCAAAAATGAACTTTAGAGGGTTGATTTTGTATATAATAATATTAAAAATGTCAAAATGGCTTTAGGTTTTTTTCAAAAAAATACGTTACAAAATTTATATTTTTCCCGAAAAATGTAGGGTTAAAAATCGTTAATTATCTCGAATATGGTTAAAGATACAGGGTTAATTTTAGCAAAAATGAACTTTAGAGGGTTGATTCTATATATAATAATATTAAAAATGTCAAAATGGCCTTAGGTTTTTTTAAAAAAATAGGTTACAAAATATATTTTTTCCGAAAAATGTAGGGTTAAAATCGTTAATTATCTCGAATATGGTTAAAGATAGAGGGTTAATTTTAGCAAAAATGAACTTTAGAGGGTTGATTTGGTATATAAACATATTTTTAAAACGCCAAAAAGGCGTTGGAAATTTAAAAAAAACACCAAAGTTTCAAAACTAACACAAATCTTGTATTAGGAATTAAGATCAGAATTTAACAAGAATGACCCAAATTTGATACTTGCCGTGGCGATTTCTGGGTATAAGGAGGTTATAGACGTCGCCTACGATCTACCCACTTTGGGTAGTAACGTAGATTTTCTGTCCGTAATGACCTATGATTACCACGGACATTGGGAGGCGCAAACAGGTCATATAAGTCCACTTTTTGGCCAAAATAATGACAGATACCCACAGTATAATACGGTAAGAACCCTAAAGGAACCCTATTTGCAAAATTCACACCTTATTTTGGGTATATTTTAGAACTATACCATGGAATATTTGGTAGAAAAAGGTGCTCCTAGGGATAAGTTACTTTTGGGGGTTCCTTTTTATGGGCAGACATTTACGTTGGGTTCCAAAGGTTCCGCCAACTTGGGCGCTCCGGCTAAGGGGCCTGGGCTCCCTGGGGAATTTACAAAACAACCAGGAATGCTGGCATATTACGAAATCTGCAGTAAAGGTTGGTAAAAGTAAAAAATACTTAGTCTTTTTGTAGAAAATGTATGTTTTTAAGGTTCTAATTTAGGGTTCTGGTTTTGTTTTAGTGAAAAATCAACATTGGAAAACCGGAAGTGACTCGGGACCTTATGCAACTTCCGGTGATCAGTGGGTTAGTTACGATGACCCGATTTCTCTCCGAGAAAAGGTAAGTTTGGAACCTTAATTTTAGGGGAACCCTAAATATATTTGGAGGAAATATACTCCAAACTTTAGGGAATCGAACAGTGGAAGAATTTTTGCTCTGCGAAGCACGCGTTAGAAGTTACGGAGCCCTAAACTTAAAATATTTTTCAAATAAAATTGACATTTTTATATGTTTTTAAATATTTTTTCGTTAATAATTTATAACTTTTGGGTTCCTGGGGTTCGGCTAATAATTTTTGGGGTATAAGGGGTTCAAAGTATGGGCTTTACGGTGCCGGGCCCCATTTTACCCCCCTGTCCCTGGATCAGAAGTTATAAAGTCGTAAACTTAAAAGAAAACAAAAATATTTTCAACAACCTCCCATTTTTTAAATAATTCTTTATAACTTTTGTGTCTTTTGGGTTCAGCTAATAATTTTTGGGGTATAAGGGGTTAAAAGTATGGGCTTTACGGGGCTTGGCCCCATTTTGCCCTTCTGTCCCTGGATCAGAAGTTATAAAGCCCTGAACTTGAAAAAAATCAAAAATATTTTTAACAATTTCTCATTTTTTTAAATAATTGTTTATAAGTTTTGTGTTTTTTGGGTTCGGATAATAATTTATGAGGTATAAGGGGTTCAAAGTATGGACTGTACGGTGCTGGGCCCCATTTTGCCCCTCTGTCCCTGGATCAAAAGTTATAAAGCCCTAAACTTAAATATAAATCAAAAATATTTTCAACAATCTCCCAATTTTTAAATAATTATTTATAAATTTTGTGTTTTTTGGGTTCGAAGAATAATTTTTGGGTTATAAGGGGTTCAAAGTATGGACTTTACGGTGCTGGGCCCTATTTTGCCCCTCTGTCCCTGGATCAGAAGTTATAAAGCCCTAAACTTTAAAAAAATCAAAAATATTTTCAACAATTTCCCATTTTTTAAATAATTGTTTATGACTTTCGTGTTTTTTGGGTTCGGATAATAATTTTTTGGATTTAAGGGGTTCAAAGTATGGGCTTTATTGTGGTGGTCCCCATTTCGCTCCCTTGTCCCCGGGTGAGAAGTTATAAAGCCCTAAACTTTAATAATTTTTTCAAAAATATTTTCAACAATTTCGCATTTTTTAAATAATTGTTTATATTTTTTGGGGTTCGGATAATTATTAAAGTATGGTCTTTGCAATGGTGGGTTCGGAACTATATAGTCGATAAAAATTTATAGGCCCGATATGTCCTGTCCGAAAACTTCGCCGGCATCGCCGCTTGGACAATCGATTTGGATGACTTCTCCAACACATGTTGTTCGGAAACATACCCTCTTTTGAGGGCCATAAATCGCGCTTTAGGCCTCTTACGATCTACCTCCCCACTCAGAAACGATTGTACTCGCCCTGCAAGCCCAGTAACGCCCCCAGCTCCAATTCTAACAACTGGGGTGGACACTGGGGCTTCGAGCACAACTCCATGGACACCCTCTTCTGAAGGGTCTTCCACCACGTGGTGGAAACCTTCAACAGAGACATCTGGGGTAAGTTCCACCACCTGGGGGCCAGTTTCCACAACCTCTACGAAGAAGCCGACCACTTTTTCGACCACCGATTGGTGGAAACCAACAATTGAGACATCGGGGGGAAGTTCTAGTACCTGGGGGGCGACTTCCACGACCTCGACGGAGAAGGTGTCCACTAGTAAACCGTCTAATGATGATGACGGAAGGCCGTGTGAAGCAGGGACGTATATACCGGATGAAAATGATTGTAATTCGTACTTCCGGTGCATTTTGGGAGAATTAAAACGTCAAAAATGCGCGTCGGGACTTCATTGGAATTCTAGAAAAAAATTATGCGACTGGCCAGCGGATGCAAAATGCAACACACAAAGAAGGCCTACAACGACCCCAAGAGCGCCCCTGACGACTACGACAGTCTTACCAACTACAACTTTGGCAAATACCGTCGGAAAATGCCAAAATGGCAATTATTACCCTCATAAAGAATGTAATTTGTTTTATATTTGTGTAAATGGTGCTTTAGTTCAACAAAGCTGTGGTCCTGGTTTACATTGGAGCGTCACTCAAAATTCTTGTGATTGGGCACCTCGGAATGGGTGTGGAAACGACAAAAACGCGCAAAAAATCAGAGCAAAACGTAAGTAATACCCACTTTAGGGTGTGACGTCATTTTTATCATTGTTTGATATTCGCAGCATATATTATGCTTTCCCGCCAATCCGAGTGTGAAGGGGGTACTTATTCAACTGTTCAAAATGATTGTAGCAAATATTCGATGTGCCTTTGGGGCCAATATGAACAATTTGAGTGCGCCAGTGGTCTATATTGGAACAATGTAAGTTTTTTTAAAAATTTTGATTGTTGGTTCTACCTATTTTTGGGCGTAGGAACGGCATGTTTGCGACTGGCCTTCAAACACCAATTGTCCACATGAGTCTAGCACACCTGAATCCGATGGGTCTGTAAGACCGACAACATCGCGTCCAACTGTAACAACAACAACTTTAAGACCGAGTACAACAACAATAACGCCAGACCCACTTGACGGATATTATAAAATCGTTTGTTACTTTACGAATTGGGCGTGGTATAGACGCGGTATCGGAAAATACGTCCCAGAAGACATAGACGCTAATTTATGTACACATATTGTGTATGGATTTGCAGTTTTGGACTATGAAAATTTGATAATAAAAGCGCACGATTCTTGGGCAGACTATGACAATAGTAAGTGTGAATTTAGCGCCCTAAATATCCACATTATTACCTTTAAAGAATTGTGTGGACCCAAACTGTAGCCTTGGGGTACTCCATTTACAAATTAAATTAGACCATTTTTTATGTTTTTATTCATACCGTACCTATTTTTGGGTGTAACAATAAAATATTTGGGGTGTATATACTCCAAACTTCAGGCAATTTAATGCTGCAAAAAAAATTGACTTGCGCAGCACCTGTCGGAAGTTACGGAGCCCTAAACTTCGACTTTTCTAAATTTTACAAATTTTTATATATCAGTTAATAACTTTTGGGTATCTCAAGTTCCGCCCATAATTTTTGGGGTACCAGGGGTTGAAAGTATGGGCTTTCTAATGATGGGCCCCATTTCGCCCCCTTGTCCACGGTTTAAGAGTTATATTTTTAGAATTCTACGAAAGGGTTGTTGCATACAAGAAAAAAGGTCTAAAAGTATCACTAGCTCTTGGGGGTTGGAACGACTCCCAAGGGGATAAATATTCCAGATTGGTTAACAATCCTTCCGCAAGGGCTAGGTTCATAACCCACGCCATTGAATTTATAGAAAAATGGAATTTTGATGGATTGGATTTAGATTGGGAATACCCGAAATGTTGGCAGGTGAGAAAATCGTTTGTATCTCTAAAACGGTTAAAGTTAGAGTGTTAATTTTTACAAAAATGAACTCCTGAGGGTTGATTTGGTATATAATAATATTAAACGTGCTGAAAGGCCTTAGGATATTTTTAGAAATGGCCACAAAATTTGTATTTTTTTCTTGAAAATGTAGGGTTAATAACTGTTGATTATCTCAAAAACGGTTAAAGTTAGAACGATAATAATTGCAAAAATGAACTCCTGAGGGCTGTTTTGATATATAATAATATTAAAAGTGCCAAAAAGGCCTTAGGACATTCGTATAAAATAGCCAAAAAAATTATAGATTTTTCTTGAAGATGTAGGGTTAAAAACTGTTGATTATCTCAAAAATGGATAAAGTTAGAGCTTTAATTCTTGCAAAAACGAACTCCTGAGAGTTGATTTGATATATAGTTATATTAAAAGTGCCAAAAAGGCCTCAGGAAGATTTAAAAAATGGCCACATTTTTTCAAAAATGTATTGTTAAAAACTGTAGATTATCTCAAAAATGGTTAATGTTACAGCGTTATTTCTTGCAAAAACGAACTCCTGAGGGTTGATTTGATATATAATAATATTAAAAGTGTCAAAAAGGCCTTAGGAAATTTTTAAAAAAGGCTACAAAATTTTAAAAATGTAGGTTTAAAAACTGTTCATTATCTCAAAAACGGTTAAAGTTAGAGCCTTAATTTTTACAAATACGAACTCCTGACGGTTGATTTGATATATACCCATATTAAAAGTGTTAAAAAGGCCTTAGGAATTTTTTGAAAATGGTCACAAAATTTGTATATTTTTCTTTGAAATGTAGGGTTAAAAACTATTGATTATCTCAAAAACTGTTAAAGTTAGTATGTTAATTCTTGTAAAAACGAACTCCTGAGGGTTGGTTTTATATATAACCATATTAAAAGTGTCAAAAAGTCCTTAGGATTTTTTTTGAAAATGGCCACAAAATTAGTATTTTTTTCTTGAAAATGTAGGGTTAAAACTGTTGATTATCTCAAAAACTGTCAAAGTTAGAATGTTAATTTTTGTAAAAACGAACTCCTGAGGGTTGATTTGGTATATAACAATATTAAAAGTGTCAAAAAGGCCTTAGGAATTTTTTTAAAAGTGGCCACAAATTGTGTATGTTTTCTTGAAAATGTAGGTTTAAAAACTGTTGATTATCTCAAAAACTTTTAAAGTTATAGTATTAATTGTTGTAAAAACGAACTCCTGAGGGTTGATTTGATATATAACTATATTAAAAGTGCCAAAAAGGCCTTAGGAATTTTTTTGAAAATGGCCACAAAATTTGTATTTTTTTTCTTGAAATCGTAGGGTTATAAACTCTTGATTATCTCAAAAACAGTTAAAGTTAGAGCGTTAATTCTTTCAAAAACGAACTCCTGAGGGTTGATTTGATATATAACCGTATTAAAAGTGTCAAAAAGGCTTTAGGAAATTTTTTGAAAATGACCAAAAAATTAGTATTTTTTTCTTGGAATTGTAGGGTTAATAACTGTTGATTATCTCAAAAACGGTTAAAGTTAGAGCGTTAATTATTACAAAAACGAACTCCTGAGGTTTGATTTGATATATTTCAATATTAAAAGTGTCAAAAAGGCCTTAGGATTTTTTTTGAAAATGGCCACAAAATTTGTATTTTTTTCTTGAAAATATAGGGTTAAAAACTATTGATTATCTCAAAAACTATTAAAGTTAGAGCCTTAATTTTTACAAATACGAACTCCTGAGGGTTGATTTGATATATAACCATATTAAAATTGCCAAAAAGGCCTTAGGATATTTTTTAAAAATGATCACAAAATTTGTATTTTTTCTCCGAAAAATGTAGGGTAAAAATCGTTAATTATCACAAACTTTGTGCTTTTGTGGTAGGTTGATTGCAAAAAGGGCCCTGATAGTGACAAACAGGCTTTCGCCGAGCTTGTCAAAGAGCTTTCAGCAGCTTTTAAGCCCAAAAATTTGTTGCTGTCTTCCGCCGTAAGTCCAAGCAAGACAGTTATTGACGCTGGGTGAGTTTTCACAACTTTTCAGATAAATTAGAAATAAATTTAGTCGAAAATAATATAAATTAATTATTTAGGATTAATTTCATGTATCAACAATACCTCCCGCGTATTAATTTGTACATATTTTTGGCACATTTTACAGATATGACGTTCCTGTGTTAAACGAACATTTTGATTGGATAGCAGTCATGACGTATGACTACCATGGCCAATGGGATAAGAAAACTGGACATGTGGCGCCATTGTTTGAACATGCAGATGATGACGTCACTTTTTTTAATGCGGTAAGTTAAGTTTCATATTTAATTTTTTGAATTTTTGTTCATAATATATTTATTTGTCAATATTTTGGGATGGAATTTGGACTATTTGTAGTTCAAAGTTTGGGGTTTAATATGCGGGGCCCCATTTTGAAGATAAATTATTTTACGGGCATGAACGGAGCCCTAAATGTACGATATATTTATTTTTAAAAAATTGTAATTTTATTTATTTATTTGTTTCCCTAATTTTGGGGGTAGCTCAATAATTTTTGGGGTGTAAGGGGTTCAAAGTATGGTCTTTCGTATGGTGGGCCCCATTTTGCCCCATTGTTCCCGGAACAGGAATTACAGAGCCCTAAATTTGTGCAAAGTTCAACATTTTACCATTTTTTAAATAATTGTTTATTACTTTAGGGTTTTGGGGGGGCGGGCAGAAATTTTCTGTGTATAAGGGGTTCAAAGTATGGTCTTTCTTATGGTGGGCCCCATTTTGCCTCATTGTCCCCAGATCAGAAATTACGGAGCCCTAAATTTGTACAAAATTCAACATTTTACCATTTTTTAAATAATTGTTTATAACTTTTTGGTTTTTTGGGGGGCCCCAAAAATTTTCGGTGTATAAGGGGTTCAAAGTAAGGTCTTTCTTGTGGTGGGCCCCATTTTGCCTCGTCCCCAGATCAGAAATTACGAAGCCCTAAATTTGTACAAAATTCAATACCATTTTTTAAATAATTGTTTTATAACTTTTGGGTTTTTGAGGGAGGCTCCAAAAATTTTCGGTGTATAAGGCTTTCAGAGTAAGGTCTTTCTTGTGGTGGGCCCCATTTTGCCCCGTTGTCCCCGGATCAGAAATTACGGAGCCCTAAATTTGTATAAAATTCAACATTTTACCATTTTTTAAATAAATGTTTATTACTTTTGGGTTTTTGGGGGGGCCCCAAAAATTTTCGGGGTATAAGGGGTTCAAAATATGGTCCTTCTTATGCTGGGCCCCATTTTGCCTCATTGTCTCCGGATCAGGAATTACGGAGCCCTAAATTTGTACAAAGTTCAACATTTTACAATTTTTTCATTAATTGTTTATAACTTTTGGGTTTTTGAGGCCCCACAAATTTTCAGGGTATAAGGGTTTCAAAGTATGGTCTTTCTTATGGTCGGCCCCATTTTGCCCCATTGTCCCCGGATCAGGAATTACGGAGCCCTAAATTTGTACAAAGTTCAACATTTTACCATTTTTTAAATAATTGTTTATTACTTTTGGGTTTTTGAGGAGGGCCCAAAAAATTTCGGGGTATAAGGGTTTGAAAGTATGGTCTTTCTTATGGTGGGCCCCATTTTGCCCAATTGTCCCCGGATCAGGAATTACGGAGCCCTAAATTTGTACAAAGTTCAACATTTTACCATTTTTTTTAATTGTTTATAACTTTTGGATTTTTGGGGGGCCCCAAAAATTTTCGGGGTATAAGGGTACAAAGTAAGGTCTTTCTTATTGTGGGCCCCATTGTTCCCGGATCAGGAATTACGGAGCCCTAAATTTGTACAAAATTCAACATTTTACCATTTTTTAAATAATTGTTTATTACTTTTGGGCTTTTTGGGGGGCCCCAAAAAATTTCGGGGTATAAGGGGTCCAAAGCATGGCCTTTCTTATGATGGGCCCCATTTCGCCCCATTGTCCCCGGTTCTGGAATTACAGGCCATCAAAACTGATGCAAAAAATTTACAGAACTTCACACTTAATTATTGGATATCTGAGGGTGCTACGCCCCGAAAATTGGTCATGGGGGTGCCCCTCTATGGCCAAAGTTTCACCCTTGAGCGGGAATCGAACCATGGACTAAATGCACCGGCCCCAGGACCTGGACAAGCCGGAGAATTCACAAGAGCCGCTGGATTTTTAGCGTATTATGAAGTACGAGTTATGAACATCAAAATATCAATTATTATTTATATTTTTTTTAGATTTGCGACAAAATTATGAACCATGGATGGACCGTGGTTCAAGACAGCTTAGGTAGAATGGGGCCCTACGCCTTTAAAGGCAACCAATGGGTCTCATTTGATGATACAAAAATTATTGAACGTAAAACTAAATTAATAAAAGATTTGAATTTGGGAGGGGGTATGGTTTGGGCCTTAGACTTAGACGATTTTAAAAATAGGTGTGGCGAAGGAAATCATCCGTTAATGAACACTTTACGCACACATTTACGCACTAGGGGTAAATATATTAATTTACAAACAGAAAATAAAATTTTACTACCGACAAAAAATTGTTTTTTTATTATTAACTCGCTTAGTTTTAGGGGTAGCTACATCATTTTTGGTGTATAAGGGGTTCAAAGTATGGGCTTTAATATTCCGGGGCCCAAAAGGGCCCCACAATTTTTGTACAGCTTTTAGCGAAGTCCTAAATTGGATAAATTATTCAAAATTTAATTTTACCATTTTTTAGTTTTTATTTTATAACTTCCTTAATTTTGGGGGTAGTCCGAAAATTTTTGGACTATAAAAGGTTCAAAGTATGGGTTTTAATATTTCGGGGCCCGAAAGGGCCCCACATTTTTTGTACATCTTTTAGCAAAGTCCGAAAATGGATAAATTTTTATTCAAAATTTAATTTTACCATTTTTTAGTTTTTATTGTATAGCTTCTTTAATTTTGGGGGTAGTCCGAAAATTTTTGGACTACACAAGGTTCAAAGTATGGGCTTTAATATTTCGGGGCCCAAAAGGGCCCCACAATTTTTGTACAGCTTTTAGCAAAGTCCAAAAATGGATAAATTTATCTTCAAAATTTAATTTTACCATTTTTTAGTTTTTATTGTATAGCTTCCTTAATTTTGGGGGTAGTCCGAAAATTTTTGGACTACAAAAGGTTCAAACTATGGGCCTTAATATTCCGGGGCCCAAAAGGGCCCCACAATTTTTGTACAGCTTCCAGCGAAGCCCTAAAACATCATCACAAATATTTTTCGTTTTCAGGGTCAAATTCCGGGATATCTACCCCTTCTCCGACCACAAAACCCACTGAAAACCCTCCCACAAATACCCCCACAAACCCTCCCCAAAATCCGCCGGTTACAGTTACAGACAGAGTCACAGACATTCCCCAATCCACCACTACTCAAATTTCAACACCACCCCAAAAAACCGACTATAAAATGGTTTGTTATTTCACTAATTGGGCGTGGTATAGACAGGGTGGGGGTAAATACCTCCCCTCAGACATCGACCCCGATTTGTGTACCCATATTGTGTATGGTTTCGCGGTCCTAAATGGGGACAGCCTCACTATAAAACCCCATGATTCTTGGGCCGATTTTGATAACAGTAAGTGGTCATTTTGTACTTTTTTATTATTTATTTTGGGGTTTAAAGGGTTAGAGGGTTCATTTTTTGGTATATATAGGGTTGAAACTTTAGGGAACCCTATGCCGGAATATTTTTTTAATTTTGGAGCGCCCTAAAGAAGTTATGGAGCCCTAAACTTCAACATTTTTTAGGATAGTGTAAACTTTTTGTTTTTTATTTGTATATTTTGGGTTTTTGGGGTTTAATAAATAATTTTGGGGTTATATAGGGTTAAAACTATGGTGGATTTAACGGAGCAAGAATTTTTCAAATAGGGGGCACCCTAAAGAAGTTATGGAGCCCTAAACTTTTACAAATTTTCTAAAAAATGATTAATTTTTTTCTGGATTTTTTTATAACGCCATTTTTTGCTTTTTTATTAATAACTACCCTAGTTTTGAGGGTAGCTCCATAATTTTTGGGGTACATAGGGTTTAAAGTATGGGCTTTAATATTCTTGGGTCGAAAAGGGCCTCAAAAAATTTGTATAGCTTCTAGCGAAGCCCTAATTTGGATCATTTTTTTCAAAATTTTCACTTTCCATTTTTTAGTTTTATTTGTACAACTTCCCTAATTTTTGAGGTAGCCCCAAGATTTTTGGGGTATATAGGCTTCAAAGTATGGGCTTTAATATTTTGGGGTCAAAAATGCCCCCAAAATTTTTGTACAGCTTTTAGCGAAGCCCTAAATTGATGATTTCCTCAAAAAATTTATTTTGCCGTTTTTTATTTTTTATTTTACAACTTCCCTAATTTTGGAGGTAGCCCCAAAATTTTTGGGGCATACAGGCTTCAAAGTATGGTCTTTAATATTTTGGGGTCAAAAAGGTCGCTAATTTTTTTTATCAGCTTGTAGGAACGCTTGAAAATCATTAATTTTTTTCTAGAATTTTATGAAAAAGTTACGTCTTATAAATCGAAAGGCATTAAGGTCCTTATAGCTATTGGTGGTTGGAACGATTCCGCTGGCGATAAATATTCCAAATTAGTTAATTCACCGTCCGCTAGGCGAAAATTCGTCGCTCACGTCGTCGAATTCATCGAAAAGCACAACTTCGACGGTTTGGACTTAGATTGGGAATACCCAACTTGTTGGCAGGTACTTAACCTCAATTTCGCCCCAAAAATGGTCCAACTGACCCCTTGCATCCCTTTTTAGGTCGATTGTACCAAAGGGCCCGCGTCAGATAAAGAAAACTTCGCGTTATTGGTTAGAGAACTTCGCGCGGTTTTCTCGCCGCGTGATTGGTTGTTAAGTTCGGCTGTTTCCCCCGCCAAAAAAGTTGTTGATGCCGGGTATGACGTCAGAGCTTTATCCGAGAATCTTGATTGGATAGCGGTGATGTGTTATGATTATCATGGCCAATGGGATAAGAGAACGGGGCATGTGGCGCCAATGTATGAACATCCAGAAGATACCGATGCGACGTTCAACACGGTAAGTTATTTTTTTATTCATAACTTTTGTGTTTTTACGGTTAAGGCAATAATTTTTGGAGTATATAGGGTTGAAAGTATGGGCTTTATTGTGGTGGGGTCTATTTTACCCCCTTGTCCTCGAGTCAGGAGTTACGGAGCCCTAAACTTTAATATTTCCAAAAAAATCAACAATTTGTTTTTTTTTAAATAATTGTTTATAATGCTTGGGTTTTTTGGAGTTCGGCTAATAATTTTTGGGTTATAAGGGGTTCAAAGTATGGGCTTTACTGTGGTAGGCCCCATTTTACCCCATTGCCCCGGAGTCAAAAGTTACGGAGCCCTAAACTTTAATATTTCAAAAAACATAATCAACATTTTTAAAATAATTGTTTACAAGTTTTGTATTTTTCGGATTCGGATAATAATTTTTGGGACATATAGGGTTCAAAGTATGGGCCTTAATGTGGTAAGCCCCATTTTGCCCCCTTGTCTCCGAGTCAGAAGTTACGGAGCCCTAAACATTAATATTTCCAAAAAAATTCAACAAATTATTTTTTAAATAATTGTTTTTAATTTTTGGGTTTTTAGGGTTCGACTCATATTTTTTGGGGCATAAGGGGTTCAAAGTATGGGCTTTACTGTGGTAAGCCCTATTTTACCCCATTGCCTCCGAGTCAGGAGTTACGGAGCCCTAAATTTTAATATTTCCAAAAAAATCATTTTATTATATTTTTAAATAATTGTTTATAATTTTTGGGGTTCGGCTAATAATTTTTGGGGCATAAGGGGTTCAAAGTATAGGCTTAACTGTGGTGGGGCCACTTTTTCCCCATTGTGTCCAAGTCAGGACTTACGGACCCATAAACTATATTTTAAAAAAAATCAATTTGTCATTTTTTAAATAATTGTTTATAAGTTTTGGGTTTTAGGGGTTCGGCTAATAATTTTTGGGGTATACGGGGTTCAAAGTATGGGCTTTCTAGTGGTGGGCCCCATTTTGACCCCTTGTCTCCGGATTCGGAGTTACGGAACCCTAAAATCGATAAATTTTTCAATTGATAATTTTGTTGATTTTTTATAATATTTACCATTTTTTTAATGGGTTTAGGGTTCGTACTAACCAATAATTGTTCGTTTTAGAACTTTACAATACATTATTGGATTTCTCAAGGGGCTGATAGGAAAAAATTGGTACTGGGAATGCCATTATATGGTCAAAGTTTTAGTTTAGCTGACAACAATGAAAATGGGTTAAACTCCCCTACTTATGGCGGGGGGGAGGCAGGGGACTCTACAAGAGCGAGGGGGTTCCTGTCATATTATGAGGTAAGTGACTCAACTTTTTTGTACAGCTTTTAGCGAAGCCCTAAAATGGATAAAATTTTATTCAAAATTTAATTTTGTCATTTTTTGGTTTTTATTGTATAACTTCCCTAATTTTGAAGGTAGCCCCAAAATTTTTGGGATACAAAAGGTTCACAGTATGGGCTTTATTATTCCGGGGCCCAAAAGGGGCCCACCTTTTTTGTACGGCTTCTAGCGAAGCCCTAAAGCGCATATTTTTTTTCAGATTTGTCAGAATATTCAAAAACGCAACTGGCAGGTTGTTAGGGACAGGAAAGGCAGAATGGGGCCCTACGCCTTTCTGAGAGACCAGTGGGTATCGTTTGACGATGTAGCCATGCTTCAACATAAAGCAGAATACATAAAAGCTATGAATTTAGGCGGAGGGATGGTATGGGCCTTGGATTTAGACGACTTTAAAAATTATTGCGATTGTGAGCCATACCCACTTTTACGGGCGATAAATCGGGTTTTAAGGGGTGAGTTTGATATTTTGAACTTCAAAAATGTACACCCGATGATTTATTTGATATATAATTATATTAAAAGTATCAGAAAGGCTTTAAGAAATATTAAAAAACCGGTGCTAAACTTTGATATTTTTTCCCGAAAAACTAATGTTAGAAATTTGTTTAATATCTCAAAAACGATTAGAGATAAAGTGTTAATTCTTTCAAAAATGAACTTTGGAGGGTTGATTATATTTATTTATATTTTAAAAGTGCCAAAATGGCCTTAGGAAATTAAAAAACTGGTCCCAAACTTTAATATATTTTCCCGAAAAACTAAGGTTAAAAATTTGTTTAATATCTCAAAAACGGTTAGAGATAAAGTGTTAATTCTTGCAAAAATGAACTTTGGAGGGTTGATTTTGTATATTTATATATTAAAAGTGCCAAAATGGCCTTAGGAAATTAAAAAAAAACTGGTACCAAACTTTGATATTTTTTCCCGAAAAACTAAGGCTAGAAATTGGTTAATATCTTGAAAACGATAAGAGATAAAGTGTTAATTCTTGCAAAAATGAACTCCCGACGATTGATTTGATATAAAAACATATTAAAAGTGTCAAAAAGGCCTTAAGAGATCAAGAAAATAATGTTGAAATTTTGGTAAAAATTGTGCAAAATTTGCCCAAAAAACTTGAAATTTATTTTGTACATAATTAATAAACGGTTTGAAATATCTTCAAATTAACACGAAATTCGTGTTCTACGGGGTTTAAAATATAAATTGACATATTACCCCCCCCCCCTCCTCACAAATATTTGGTGGGAAAATTATTAAAACATTTTATTGTAATTATGTTTTTAGGTTATAACAAAACTCCTCAACCTATTTGTCCTCTTGAGTCCCAAACCCGCGTAATCCCTTCTAAACCCATTAAAAATACCCCCTTAAACCCTGAAACCCCTTGCAGTGGGTTTATATTTAAACCACATGAATCCGATTGCAAAAAATATTATATTTGCAATCAAGGACAACTGAGTATTCAAAAATGTCCTGATGGTTTATTTTGGAATAAAAACCATTGTGATTGGCCCGAAAATACTAAATGCCACCCTGACCACCCAAATCTGGGTGTAGAAGGGGCTGAATCGCCCCCAAATGTTCCAGAAACTCAAATACCCATTTCTGGAAATAATGATTACAAAATCATTTGTTATTTCACTAATTGGGCTTGGTACAGGTAAATTAATCAATTTTAAATTAATTTGGGTATTTCTACACCCTATTATGGGTTTTAGGCAAGGAGACGGCAAATATAAACCCGAAAACATTGACTCAAAACTTTGTACACATGTAACGTATGGTTTTGCCGTTTTGGATTCAAATTCTTTGACTATTAAACCCCATGATTCTTGGGCTGATATCGATAATCGTAAGTCGAAATTTGGGTTTCGACTTACGACAAAAAATAATTTAAAAAATGTGTTTTTAGAATTCTACGCCAAAGTTACAGCGCTTAGACAAAAAGGAATTAAAGTTTTGATAGCTCTAGGTGGTTGGAACGATTCCTTGGGGGATAAATATTCCAGATTGGTTAACAATCCTTCCGCAAGGGCCAGGTTCATAACCCACGTCCTGGAATTTATTGAAAAATGGAATTTTGATGGGTTGGACTTAGATTGGGAATACCCGAAATGTTGGCAGGTGAGAAAAACTATTGTATCTCTAAAATGGGTAGAGATAGACGGTTAATTCTTGCAAAAATGAACTCCTGAGGGTTGATTTTATATATAATCATGTTAAAAGTGTCAAAAAGGCCTTAGTATATTTTTAAAAAATGGCCACAAAATTTGTATTTTTTTTCTTGAAATGTAGGGTTAAAAACTGTTGATTATCTCAAAAACAGTTTAAGTTAGAGCGTTAATTTTTTCAAAAATGAACTTCTGAGGGTTGGTTTGATATACAATAATATTAAAAGTGCCATAAAGGCCTTAGCAAATAAAAAAAATGGCTGCAAAATTTGTATTTGTTCTTACAATTTAGCGTAAAAAAACTGTTGATTATCTCAAAAACGGTTAAAGTTAGAGCGGTAATTTTTACAGAAATAAACTCCCGAGGGTTGATTTGGTATATAATAATATTAAAAGTGCCAAAAAGGCCTTAGGAAATAATAGAAAATGGCTGCAAAATTTGTATTTGTTCTTGCAATTTAGCGTTAAAAAACTGTTGATTATCTCAAAAACGGTTAAAGTTAGAGCGGTAATTTTTACAGAAATAAACTCCTGAGGGTTGATTTGGTATATAATAATATTAAAAGTGCCAAAAAGGCCTTAGGAAATAATAGAAAATGGCTGCAAAATTTGTCTTTTTTTCTTGAAATTTAGGGCTAAAAACTGTTGATTATCTCAAAAACAGTTAAAGTTAGTGCGTTATTTTTTACAGAAATGAACTCCTGAGGGTTGATTTGTTATATAATAATATTAAAAGTGTCAAAAAGGCCTTAGGAAATAAAAGAAAATGGCCGCTAAATTTGTATTTTTTATTGTAAAATGGAGGGTCAAAACAGTTGATTATCTCAAAAACGGTTAAAGTTAGGGCGTTAGTTTCTAAAAACATGAACTCCTGAGGGTTTGTTTGATATATAAAGATATTAAAAGTGTCAAAAAGGCCTTAGGTATTTCAGAAAATGGCTGCTAAATTTGTATTTTTTATTGGAAAATGGGCGGTCAAAACAGTTGATTATCTCAAAAACGGTTAAAGTTAGGGCGTTAGTTTATAAAAAAATGAACTCCTGAGGGTTTGTTTGATATATAAAGATATTAAAAGTGTCAAAAAGGCCTTAGGTATTTTAGAAAATGGCCGCTAAATTTGTATTTTTTATTGGAAAATGGGCGGTCAAAACAGTTGATTATCTCAAAAACGGTTAAAGTTAGGGCGTTAGTTTCTAAAAAAATGAACTCCTGGAGGTTTGTTTAATATATAAATATATTAAAAGTGTCAAAAAGGCGTTAGGTATTTCAGAAAATGGCCGCTAAATTTGTATTTTTTATTGGAAAATGGGCGGTCAAAACAGTTGATTATCTCAAAAACGGTTAAAGTTAGGGCGTTAGTTTCTAAAAAAATGAACTCCTGAGGGTTTGTTTGATATATAATGATATTAAAAGTGTCAAAAAGGCCTTAGGTAATTCAGAAAATGGCCGCTAAATTTGTATTTTTTATTGGAAAATATAGGGTTAAAAACTGTTGATTATCTCAAAAACGGTTAAAGTTAGAGCATTAATTTTTACAAAAACGAACTCCTGAGAGTTGGTTTAATGTATAATAATATTAAAAATGCCAAAAAGGCCTTAGGAAATTTAAAAAAAAATCATTTATTTTAGGTCGATTGTGATAAAGGTCCAGATTCTGACAAATCTGGTTTTGCTTCTTTAGTAAGTGAACTTTCAGCTGTTTTCAAGCCAAAAGGGCTTTTATTATCAGCAGCTGTAAGCCCCAGCAAAACAGTTATAGACCACGGATATGACGTCATGAGTTTATCCCAGCATTTTGATTGGATAGCAGTCATGACGTATGATTTCCACGGCCATTGGGATAAAGAAACAGGTACAGGAACATTTTTGTTTATAACTTTTTTATTTGGTAATATTTTCTGGTAAAATTTGGAATAGGAATAGTTGAAATATTGGGGTTTAATATTTGGGGCCCCGATTTAATGTGCGAAGCACTGTACAGAAGGTGCGAAGCCCTAAACTTTGACAATTTTATTTCAAATTTTTTGATCATTTTTGGTTGATTTGTTTATAATTATTGGGTTTTTTTGGGTTAGGGCAATAATTTTTGGGGTATATGGGGATCAAAGTATGGGCTTTCAATTGGTGGGCCCCATTTGACCCCAATGTATTTGATTAAGGAAATATGGAGTCCTAAAAACATCTTAATTTAAATTAAAGTAATTGATGATTTTATGCCCATTTTTGGGGCAAACCACCCCATGTGGGGTTCGATCTAACCCCATATTATATTATTTTCAGGACACGTAGCCCCATTGTATTATTACCCCAACGATACTTTTGATTATTTTAATGCTAATTTCTCGCTGAATTATTGGCTGCAAAAAGGCGCTCCGCCCTCTAAAATAATAATGGGGCTCCCTCTATACGGTCAGAGTTTCACTCTGGCGGATGAGGCCCAACGGGGTCTTGGGGCAAAGTCCTACGGCCCTGGGGAAGCGGGAGAATTTACCAGAGCCGGTGGATTTTTATCGTTCTATGAAGTAAGTATAAAAATGTCTTAATATCTCAAAAATTATTAAAGATATGATTTTAATTTTTGTAAAAATGAACTCCTGAGGGTCGATTTGATATAAAAACATCCAAAACTTTTTTAAATAGTTTTTAAATTTAGCAGAAATCAACTAACAAAAAATTTTGATTTTTCAAAATTCCGCCATATTGTTGAAATCTTTAATTATCTCAGAAACGGTTAAAGATATGGCCGAAATTCCTTCAAATTTGGAATTTACAATGTTGAATTAATATATAAACATATAAAAAGGGGATACAAATGGCCAAAAAGTCCTGATATCAGAGTTTAAAAATGGTCAAAATTGAGGTTAAAAACTTTAATTTTAGATTTGCCATCGGGTCAAACGCCAAAATTGGGTCGTTACTCGAGACCCTGAAGGTCGTTTGGGCCCTTACGCCTCTCATGGCAATCAATGGGTCTCTTACGACGATGTTTCTGAGGTCAAACGAAAGGTAAAGTGGAGAAATAACCACAAAAGCGATACCAAAAATTATTAATTTTATTTTTAGAGTAAATTAATCAAGGACCTAAAATTGGGTGGTGGGATGATTTGGGCTTTAGATTTGGATGATTTTCGAAACAGATGTGGATGTGGGCACCACCCACTGTTGAGGGTTCTGAACCAAGAATTGCGAGGGGGTGACTTTGCCGCTTTAGCCTCGGATTGTACTTAAGCAATAAAAAATATTTTTATATATATATTTTAAGATTTTTTAAGGGTTTTATATATTAAATAATTAATAAATACAACTTAGATTAGTTGAAAACATTTATTTTTAATAATATTTG
Organism: Harpalus rubripes; assembly: GCA_963082715.1. Classification (NCBI taxonomy): domain Eukaryota; kingdom Metazoa; phylum Arthropoda; class Insecta; order Coleoptera; family Carabidae; genus Harpalus; species Harpalus rubripes. The sequence goes on along the minus strand of OY720466.1, from coordinate 26,241,109 downwards.
ATTATAAACATTCGCTAACGTACCGCTCTTTAAAATAATCTAGTCTAGATAGACTACATCATTGGTATCAACATCAACTCAGTCGGTAACTAGTTCGAGCATTTTGGCGCTGATGTTACCAAAAGTCATGCCGATTTAATAAAGCATTTTAACCAAATTTAGGGCTGTTAAATGTCTATTTTAAAATAAATTCAGCCTGATTTAAGTTCAAAACAACAAAATATATTTAATTTTGCACATTCTACACAATTTCCAGTGAGTTTTACACATTAATAAGTGAGTGATCAACGAAAACATTTTTGTGAGGTTAGACTAAAATTGAAAGTGGATGTTATGACACAAAATAGTTTCCGAATCTTATATCAAACAGTTTTAAGGTATGAAAATGTGGTGATTTATATTTTAAAGTCCAAGGAATCCGATTCTGCACTCGAAATGAAGATATTTGTACCCGTTAATGAGTTATGAACAAGTGAAAATGAAGTGCCATGTTTGTGCATTTTAACCAAATTTATGACTGTTAAATGCCTAATTATTAATAAATTTAGCCTGTTTTAAGTTCAAAACAACAAAATATATTTAATTTTGCACATTCTACACAATTTCCAGTAAGTTTTATGCATTAATAAGTGAGTGATCAGCGAAAACATTTTTGTGAGGTTAGACTAAAATTGGCAGTGGACATAATTTAACAAAATGGTTTCCGAATCTTATACCAAACAGTTTTAAGGTATGAAAATGTTGTGATTTATATTTTAAAGCCCAAGGAATCCGATTCTGCACTCGAATTGGCGATATTTCCACCCGTTAATGAGTTATGAACAAGTGAAAATGAAGTTCCATTGTTGGAAAAATTGTGGCCGGTGTTAAACGACAATTGCCGAAAACAACGCGAGACAATGGGGCCCTACTGCCAAACAGGGAGACGGAAATCGCGTCTTGAAGCTTTTAAGGTAGGAAAAATTGTTTATTAAGTTCGCGCCGTCCGACAACTCGTGTTTTATCCTTCACATCCTGTGTCAATTGTGTTGTCTTTAATATTATATTTATTGTATCCTGTGTTGAATAAACGATAAATCCTGTAATTGTTGTTCCTTTTTAATTTTAGAAATCCTGAAATTCCAACGAGTTTGTGACGGTAAGTATGAAAAAAATAAAACAAGTTATATTTGCAAATTATTTATTAGTAAAAATTAACAATTATTTTCTTCAATTTCTTGTACATTTTCTTCTTTTTTCTCCTTTTGCTTTTTGACTAATTCCACCAAATACTTATATCTAATCATGCATTCTTCCTTTGATTTCTCGGGGACACATTTCGCTATTTTTTCCCATCGGTCCGTCGGACCTTTTGGGAATTTAGCCAGGGCAGTTTCAAGTGCTCGTTGTTGGACTTGGCTCCAATTTGCGGGGGCTTTTAGGGCTTCGCCCTCGCTCGGAGACGGCAGTTTTCCCCCGCGGGTTTTTTGCTTTTTAGGAACTTCGATTTCGGCGGGCTCGTCTTGCTCCGGAAGCCTAAAATGGGTCAATACCTTAAAATGGGTGTAATGAAATTTAAGTATGTTTTTTTTCATGAGTTTATACACGTGTATGCAAATTTTTAAAAAGATTTACCAATTGTGAGCCGAGATATTTGAAATTAAAATAAAGAATAATACAACACAAGGCGTGCCTCAAGGCCGGTTGTTCGGTAGTTTCATAATAAACGACGGATTTATACAAAAAATAAATACCCAACGACAATTAAAATGGCTGTTTATATATGAATTCAATTGTTTTTCTTACCTATAATTGTTGTCTTTGAGTTTATTTGCCATATACGTAACTTCTGACACAGTTCGATTCATTGTATCCGCTATTTTTTCCCATCGTTCTGGAGTGCCCCCCGGGTATTTTTTGACCAAATGGCATAATTCGGCCAGATCGTCGTCTGTCCATAACCCCCCAGAAATGGGTGTGAAACTTGTATTCAATTCGGCATTTGGAGTTATATGAATTATTCTATAAAAACATGGTTAGTTTAAAAAAATCATAACTCGATTTTGGGGTCAAATATTTCAAATCGGTTTTCAGGGGTCGATAGAGGAAGGTTTGAAGAATATTTGACCCAATTTTTAAATTATTTTGACAAGAGGTGCAAATTTGACAAAGGCATAAACTTTGTCATAATTTTATTTTTACCTTGGAGGCAGTTCTTCATCGTCCCTTTCAACGGGAATAAACCCAGGTTTTTTTCTGCGTCTAACTTGTGGCAAACTCTTTTCGCTTTCGTCATCTGACGAAATTTCGATTATTTCTTGTCGTTTGACATAATTTTCTTTAATATTTGTGCATAAATACGAACAAAATGGTACAAAATTTATCGTTAGAAACCATAATAGTTTAGGAATTTGAATTGGCAAAGTATTTAAGAAAGAAGGCTTTGGAATAATAAGAATTTCTTCTAATTCTTGTACTTGGTGTAAAGTATTGCGCTTGCGAGAAGCTTTTTTGACTTTGGCTTCGTAAATTTGCTCCTAAAATAGCAGTAAAAAAGTTATTTTTAAGCCCGTTTTTGGGTGTTAGGAGTGGGAATTTAGGTGTGGGGGCATGAAAAATGAAATCTGTCGGGTTGTTTACATAGGGGGTGAAATTTTCAGACATTAATATTCAATATTTTAAAAGATATTAATGAATTTGTAATTTGGGAACACGCCAGGAAATTTGTGTTGTAAATTTTTGTGGTTATATGAAGTTTACACCCAATTTTAGAGTATTTAGGCTTGAAATTAAGGGTTGACAGTATGAAAAATGAAATCTGTGATGTTTTTTAAGTATTATACAAACTTTTAAACCGTTAAAATTAATTATTTTAAAAGTTATGAACGAATTTGTAATTTGGGAACACGGGAGAAAATTTGTGTTATCATTTTTGTGCTTATATGAAGTTTGCTCCTAATTTTTGGGTATTCAGGGTTGAAATTAAGGGTTGACAATATGAAAAATGAAATCTGTGATGTTTTTTACGTATTATACAAACTTTTAAACTGTTAAAATTCATTATTTTAAAAGTTATGAACGAATTTGTAATTTGGGAACACGGCAGAAAATTTGTGTTATCATTTTTGTGGTTATATGAAGTTTGCAACCAATTTTAGGGTATTTATGGTTGAAATTATAGGTTGACGGTATGAAAAATGAAATCTGTGATGTTTTTTAAGTATTATACAAACTTTTAAACTGTTAAAATTCATTATTTTAAAAGTTATGAACGAATTTGTAATTTGGGAACACGGCAGAAAATTTGTGTTATCATTTTTGTGGTTATATGAAGTTTGCAACCAATTTTAGGGTATTTATGGTTGAAATTATAGGTTGACGGTATGAAAAATAAAATCTGTGATGTTTTTTAAGTATTATACAAACTTTTAAACCGTTAAAATTCATTATTTTATAAGTTATGAACGAATTTGTAATTTGGGAACACGGCAGAAAAGTTGTGTTGCAATTTTTGTGGTTATATCAAGTTTATACTTAATTTTTAGGTATTTAGGGTTGAAATTAAGGGTTTACAGTATGGAAAATGAAATCTGTGATGTTTTTTACATATTATACAAACTTTTGAACGGTTGAAATTTATTATTTTAAAAGTTACGAACGAATTTGTAATTTGGGAACACGGCAGAAAATTTGTGCTGTAATTTTTGTGGTTATGTTATAGTTTGCACCTAATTTTTGGGTATTTACGGTTAAAATTAAGGGTTGAAAGTATGAAAAATGAAATCTGTGATGTTTTTTACATATTATACAAATTTTTGAACGGTTAAAATAAATTATTTTAATAGATATGAACGATTTTGTAACTTGAGAACATGACCTTGAAATGGCGGAAAATTTATGTTTATAAAGTTTGCACTCTTTTTTAAGATATTTAGGGTTAAAATTAAGGGTTCACAGTGCAAATAGCGTGTTCTACAGGGTTTAAACTATAAATTGACTCATTAATTTTGTGATATTTTAACCGTACTTACCGCTGTAAATTTTTTTTCGAAATACGCTCCCCATGCTACTAGATACTGCCCAATACTGATAACAATAAATAAAGTTACTAGCGTCTCGAAAAGTCCCAATTTTCGGACATGTCTGTAATAATACACAGCTGATTTCCAATTAGGAAGCCCGTTTTTCAATACATCATTATAATGTTTGCGTTTATTTGTATCTTTTAAAACATCATAAACTGACACTAGCTGTCGAAATTGAATTTCTGCATCCGGTGAACTGTTTTTATCTGGATGTAAGACTAAAGAAAGACTTCTAAACGCTTTTTTTATATCTTTCAACTCGGCATTCTGTAAAAAAACGCGCAATATTATCAAAAATATGTTGGGAAGTTTAAGAATTGTGACATAACCTCTGATATATTCATTAATTGATAGAAATTCTGGTTTATTTCTTCTACTAGATCGAAAATTTCTAGTTGATCTGAATCCCATGCCTTGGATTTTGTTATAAATAATGTAATTATAATAAATATTTGCGTACATTTTGAAAAATTACACATTTAAGACTTTAAGAAATGACCTGTTGTCAATAATTGATTTAGAGAAAGTTCAGGTTTCACTTTACTCAAAAAACGGTTTTAATAAAATAAAAATGGGTTTATTGTTTAATTTTATCCGCGAAATTAATTATTTCACGGTTTTTTAAATATTTATTTGTGTTTAAACGTCGATTATACAGGTTATGGTTGTTGATCTAGTCTATACGATTTATAAGTCTATGGTTTTGTTATACCTAAACCAAAAACATTGGTTTATTCTTTTAATAATGAATTAAAGGGTTTAAAATATATCAAAATGAATATTAAATTCGTCTTATGCGAGGTTTGAACTATAAATTTACTAATTTTGATTCCTTAAAATCATCTGGACAAATTTTTATTTTAATATCTAAACCTCAACTGTTGGGTTTTGTTTAAAGGGATTTTACAAATATTTAAATACTATTTTAAATGTTTAAAATAATATTGAACGATTTAAATATGTTTTATTACAGAAAAATAAATAAATAATAACTTATAATTTAGTTTCTAGTACATTAATTAAATGTAGATGCCTGTACTGTTTTGATGTATAAAATGGCCGACTATCATTTTGACAATATAGAAAAATGATCAATATGACACAAATTAGATCTGTTTTAAATATAAAATAAACAATTTTCTATTAAATAATACGTAAAATAGAGTGTTTATGTGTATTTATTTATAGTAAAATGTTATGGATTCACATCTTTCGAGTTTTCTATTCATTTCTGTGCCTTTTTTTATTATTTTCTTGTCTTTTCGCCCATTTAAGTGATCCGTATAAATTATTAGGTATTCATAAAAGTGCTACATTGCCTGAAATTCGTCGTGCGTATAAACAACTTGCAAAAGAATGGTACGGGTATATTAGACACTAGCTGATACCCGCGGGTTTTGCAAAGGAGTTAGTTTATATTTTAACCCCATACAACACGATTTTAGTGTTAATTTGAAGATATTTCAAACAGTTCACGAGTTTTAACCGCCAAAAATGTATGGTTTTATGTTTAGTTATGGCCGAAAATGTGAGGTTAAAAGTGATTAAATATCACTATTTCGGTTAAATATGAGTGTTAATTCGTACATAAATTAACTTTAAAGGGTTTATTTGTATAAAAGTGGTTAAATATCTGGTTAAAAACCCATGAAACTCGGGTTCAAAAACGGTGCTTTTTTGATTAAAAATGTGAGGTTACAAATCGGTCAATTTCTCTATTTCGGTTAAATTTAGAGTGTTTATTCTTGCAAAAATGAACTTTAGAGGGTTTATTTGTATATTTTTTGTATAAAAGTGGTTAAATATCTGGTTAAAAACCCCTGAAACTCGGGTTCAAAAATGGTGCTTTTTTGATTAAAAATGTGAGGTTAAAAGTCGGTCTATTTCCCGATTTCGGTTAAATATAGAGTGTTTATTCTTGCAAAAATGAACTTTAGAGGGTTTATTTGTATATTTTTTGTATAAAAGTGGTTAAATATCTGGTTAAAAACTCCTGAAACTCGGGTTCAAAAATGGTTGTTTTTTGACTAAAAATGTGAGGTGAAATACGGTGATTTTCTCAATTTCGGTAAAAAATAGATTGTTAATTATTACAAAAATGAAATCTGGGGGGTCGATTTGATATATTAATATTTTAAAAGTGTCAAAAAGGCCTAAGGAATTCCAGAAAATAGGGTCGACATTTTGGAAAAAATTGGGAAAAATTTAACCTAAAAGATGCATTTTATTTTGCTCACAACCCCTCAACGGTTTAAAATATTTTCAAATTAACACGAAATTCGTGTTCTACGGGGTTTAAAATATAAATCAACTAATTTTCAAATCTTAAAACCGGCTGGACTAAGTTTTATTTAAACATTTATAAAATGGCGCCCATTACGGTTACCGTTAATCTGTCATTTTTATATATGATTATTTCACTGAAATATTTAATGTAGAATTATTTTCAGGCATCCAGATAAAAATGAACATCCAAAAGCCGAAACGCGCTTTGTAGAAATTAAACAAGCCTATGAAATATTGTCCGACCCAGACCGCAGAAAATTATACGATTTACATGGAATTACTGACGAAGACAGCGCGCAAAAAAGGCAGGATTATTCGTATTATAACAGATTTAACCCAGATCCATTAGATGAATTATTTGCTTCACACGGGGGGAGGTTTCATTTTCAAGATCACGACATAACAGTTTTTCATAAAATGTCGGTGACTGTAAGGTACGTAACATCAAATATACGCTTTAAATTTGATATATTATTAATGATATTGATGAAATTCATGCAAAAATGGTCCCTGGTGGTTTTATTTTATATAAAAATGTGTTAAAAGTGTCAAAAAATCGTTGAGAAATGCGTGAAAAATTAACCTCAAAAAGTTGTATTTTTGTTTCATAATAACTTGAAAGATATTCAAATTATCATCAAATTAATATTAAAATCGTGTTCTACGAGGTTTAAAATATAAATTGACTAATTTTCAAACTTTAAATCCGTTTGGACCAAGTTTAATTTAAATATTTGTAAAATAACTCCCGTTAATTTTTTGGCATTTCTTGCAAAACATCAAAACATTTATTTGGTTATAAATTCAGCTGAAATTTACAGAAAACACATAAAATTAACTGAAAATCATTTATTTATACTTAAAATTAGTCAAAAGTATTTATTATTAATAAAAATATTTGGTTGTGACAGTTAAAATTGAGGTTAAAAATTGTGTACGTCTCAAAAACATTCGGCAGGTTTGACAGTTGACTCTGTCGGTAAAGCAGATTAATATTTAAAAATATAATAAACAACCTTTTATTGTTTTTATTAATATTGGAGGGTTTATATTTGTTTTAAAGGGTTTAAATAACCAAAATTGTCAAATTTCGGCCAAAAAAAAATAATTGAGATTTTTATACATATTTATTCTCCTCGGCATGTACATTCCAAATTTTGAAACCGCAGGTCGATATCTCTTTTCGTTTCCGAGATATTCATCCTCAAAACTTTGCTCAAAAATGCCCATTTTTGGGCCATATCTCAAAAATGGTCACTTATACACCTCTGGCGATATGACCAATAGATTCTACGGGCAAAATTACATAAGTATACCAATTTTCATAATTTTTGAATAACTATTACAATCTCCAGAAGGAAAAGTCTGAAAATGGCCAAAAACTGAAAAAATCCTAAGGGGTACCCCTTACGATTTTTTCAGTTTTTGACGATTTTAAAGAATGTTTAATAATAAATGTATCCGTTGGAATATTTTGATGAAAATTGGTATACTTATGTTTTTTGGTACGAGGAATTTAATGGTGAGGTCGTTGAAGGCGTATCACACACCCATTTTTGGTTATGAGGGTGGAGTGATTTAAAAAAAGGTCGAAATTTTAAAAAATTAAAAATTTTGAAAATTTGTATTTAAATTGCCAAATTTGGATTCCTTGACTACAATTACATATATGTACAAATTTTTGTTAAAATATTTTGATAGATGCATTTTTAAATCAAGTACTTACCTATAAATATGGTTTTACTAATTTATTTATAGCCATTAGACCAGTTGAGCAAATATTTTGAAAATTGGGAAATTTATATAAGAAAGTACGTAGAATCCAATGGTGCTATCAACAAATTTGTACCTCTACCCATTTTTGGGTAACAAATAACCACTTATTAATTGGCGGGAGGTACGGTATTAATTTTATCAAAAATCGATTCCTTGGGTCAAAATACATATATGTACAAATTTTTGTAAATTTATTTAAAGGATATAGCATATATCCTAATGTGTATTTACCCTAAAATTTCTGAATTTTTGTCGGCGATCGACGCATCGCTCGCGGACAAAAATATCAGAAATTTGCGGTAAATACACATTGAGATAATTCAGAAACCCCTGTACCAAAAATTATTAAAATTGGTATACATATATAAGAAACTACGTAGAATCTAATGGTGAAGTCGAAAATTGTTTAACTCTACCCAGTTTTGGGTGGGGAACATCTACCCATTTAAGGGTTGAATATACAGATTTAATTTTGGCAAAAATGGATTCCTTGAGTAAAATTACATATGTTTACAAAGTTTTGTTAAAATATTTTGACAGATGCATTTTTAAATCAATTTGTAATAATGACTTTTACAAGTTCCCGAATATTGTTTTACTAATTTATTTATAGCTATTTAACCAGTAGAGCAAATATTTTGAAAATTTGGGTATTTGTATAAGAAAGTGCGTAGAATCCAAAGGTGCTATCGACAAATTTGTACCTCTACCCATTTTTGGGTAACAAATAATCACTTATTAATTGGCGGGAGGTACGGTATTAATTTTATCAAAAATCGATTCCCCGGGTCAAAATACATATGTGTACAAATTTTTGTATTTTTTTTTTAAAGGATATACCGAATATCGTAATGTGTATTTACCCTAAAATTACTGAATTTTTGTCGGCGATCGACGCATCGCTTGCGGACAAAAATATCATAAATTTGCGGTAAATACACATTGAGATAATTCAGAAACCCCTGTACCAAAAATTATGAAAATTGGTATACATATATAAGAAAATATGTAGAATCTAATGGTGAAGTCGAAAATTGTTTAACTCTACCCAGTTTTGGGTGGGGAACATCTACCCATTTAAGGGTATAATATAAAGATTTAATTTTGGCAAAAATGGATTCCTTGAGTAAAATTACATATGTGCACAAAGTTTTGTTAAAATATTTTGACAGATGCATTTTTAAATTAATTATTTGTAATAATCATAGTTGAATGACCTTTACAAGTTCCCGAATATTGTTTTACTAATTTATTTATAGCTATTTAATCAGTAAAGCAAATATTTTGAAAATTTGGGTATTTATATAAGAAAGTACGTAGAATCCAATGGTGCTATCGACAAATTTGTACCTCTACCCATTTTTGGGTAACAAATAACCATTTATTAATTGGCGGGAGGTACGGTATTAATTTTATCAAAAATCGATTCCTTGGGTCAAAATACATATGTGTACCAATTTTTTTAATTTTCTTCAAAGGATGTAGCAAATATCGTAATGTGTATTTACCCTAAAATTTCTGAATTTTTGTCGGCGATCGACGCATCACTCGCGGACAAAAATATTAGAAATTTGCGGTAAATACACATTGAGATAATTCAGAAACCCCTGTACCAAAAATTATTAAAATTGGTATACATATATAAGAAAATACGTAGAATCTAATGGTGAAGTCGAAAATTGTTTTGCTCTACCCAGTTTTGGGTGGGGAACATCTACCCATTTAAGGGTATAATATACAGATTTAATTTTGGCAAAAATGGATTTTTGAATAAAATTACATATGTGTACAAATTTTTGTTGAAGGCACACCCATTTTTGGGTATGAGGGAAAATATGTATTTAAATAGTTTGAAGGGTGTATATTTAATATTTTAGAACCACAGGTCGATATTTTTGTTTATTTCTTGACATATTGCATGAATTTCTTGAATGTCCAATAAATATTAATACCATTTTTTGGTATTTTAGGCAATATGAAAACAGTTTAGTCCCAAAAAGCGACCATACAGCTCAGTTAGTTTTATTTTATACTGATTGGTGTTTTCCTTGTTTGCAAGCTGTTGCAATATGGCGAAAATTGTGCGAAACATTAGAGCCTTTAGGAATAGCTTTAAGCACCGTTCACGCGGGACGCGAGGGGAATTTGGCGCGAAAAATCGGCGTCACATCGCTTCCAAGTCTAGTATTAATTATCGAAGGAAAAAATTATGTTTTTAAAGACAGTCTAGGGAGTATTCATAAAGTTACTGAATTTATTCGATCGAAATTACCTTATAAAATGGTTCCGGTTATTAATGATAATAATATCGATAATTTTTTGAACGGCTGGACGGATAATCGAGTACGCTCTTTGATTTTTGAACGCCAGAATATTCCCCGGTTGCGGTATTTATTAACTGCGTTTCATTTTCGAAAACGCGTCGCGTTTGGTTTTGTACAAATAAAATCAGAAAACGCCCAAAACATAATCAATAAATACAAAATTAGTGCCGATATGGACACAGTGTTAGTATTTAATGAAAATCCAATACGCCCTATTGCGTCTGTAAGCATGAGCGATATACCAAGCCAAACATTACATCATGTAATTCAAACTAATCAATATTTGGCGTTACCGCGATTGTCTAATCAAGAAATTCTCGAAAATTTGTGTCCGGCCGAATGGAACAACATGCGAAAACGTTTATGTGTTATTCTAATCACCAAAGAATCAAATGAACACGACATCGCCCGGCAAGAATTGCGTAAATTCGCAGAGGAATCAAATTACAGTTTAGATCGCGTTAGATTTGTTTATTTGTATCATGAAAAACAACTAGAATTTGTTGATAGCTTAAAAACTAATGAAAATATTCATCCGCTGCTTAAAATAGTTATAATATGGCGTAGGGATACCAACCATATTAAATTTGAATGGTTGGAATACGAATGGAAACCACATGACATTGACATAACCTCTATTTCAAATGTAAACATAAACGACACGAAATTACGACTAGATGAAACATTAAGTCGACTTTTAAAGACATCAGAGGCGTTAACTTATGAAGCTGTTGTAAAAGATCTTCTCGACGAACACGCTCAAAGTGTTTTTAGTAAAATTCTAACCAAACTTTTCATTATTGTTGATGTAATATATGAAAGTCTTACGAAAGATCAAGTATTACCGGCTTTATCCATAATAGCCACAATTATTTTCATCATTGGTGCCGGTTATTTCATGTCTTATTTAGTGTAAGTATTAATTTAAATCAAAAATGTTACAAATTTTGAGGTTATATAAGTTTTGGTGACAGACAGTTGGCAACACTTTACAAATTTTGAGGTTATATTAGTTTTGGTGACAGACAGTTGGCAACACTTTACAAATTTTGATGTTATATTTGGCAACACTTGCCAATGTTTTCCCGCGTTTTCTAACAACTAAAACACGAAAACAACTCAAAATTTGTGACATTTAGAACTATTAACGTTTTCTAAATATATTTTTGGATATTTCTATCAAAAAAATAACATTGTAGTCGTCTCGAAGAGGAGTCGATTCAAAACGAAAAGGTTTCTAAGTTAAATGGAAACAACAACAATGTGTCAACAAGCCCAAATGGCTCGCCAGTTTCTGGCAATTCGAGAAAGTTACAGCCCTCTCGCGAATTGTATCTACACGAATTAAGGGCGGAAAAATATAACGGATTAGTTCGATTAATAAAACCGGGTTGTAGGACTTTAGTTTTATTTGTGGACGGCCAAAGTCGACTGCAATTAATACCAGCGTTTCATAAGATAATATGGCCGTATAGAAAGTGAGTTATATTAATAACAGTTAAAAATTCGTGTTGTACGGGGTTTAAAATATAAATTGACTCATTACGCCGTCTGAAAACCGTTTGGACAAAGTTTTATGTTGGTATTTCTGAACAACTTAGATATGGCAATTTTGGACCCATTTTTGGGTGTTAGGAGTGGAAATTTGGGTGTGGGGGTATGAAAAATGAAATCTGTGGGTTTTTTACACATGGGGTGAAGTTTTTAAATATTAATATTCAATATTTTAAAAGATATTAATGAATTTGTAATTTGGGAACACGCCAGGAAATTTGTGTTGTATTTTTGAGGTTATACGAAGTTTGCACCTATTTTTTGGGTATTTACGGTTGAAATTTAGGGTTGACAATATGAAAAATGAAATCTGTGATGTTTTTTAAATATATAACAATCTTTTAAACCGTTAAAATTCATTATTTTAAAAGTTATGAACGGATTTGTAAATTGGGAACACGGCAGAAAATTTGTGTTGAAATTTTTGTGGTTATATGAAGTTTGCACCTAATTTTTAGCTATTTAGGGTTGAAATTAAGGGTTTACAGTGCGAAAAATGAAATCTGTGATGTTTTTTAAATATAATACAATCTTTTGAACCGTTAAAATTCATTATTTTAAAAGTTATGAACGAATTTGTAATTTGGGAACACGGCAGAATATTTGTGTTGAAATTTTTGTGGTTATATGAAGTTTGCACCTAATTTTTAGGTATTTAGGGTTGAAATTAAGGGTTAACAGTGCGAAAATCATTTATTTATACTTTGAACAAGTCAAAAACGTTTATTTTTTAATAAAAACATTTGTTTGACATTTGGCTAACGCACCGCTCATTAAAATAATCTAGTCTATATAAACTACATCATTGGTATCAATTAATTGTTTGAAAAAAACCGTTATATTCAACATCATGTTCTTAAGTTATAAATTCGTTCATAACTTCTAAAATAATGAGTTTTAACGGTTTAAAAGTTTGTATAATATTTAAAAAAACATCACAGATTTCATTTTTCGTACTGTCAACCCTTAATTTCAACCCTAAATACCCAAAAATTAGGAGCAAACTTCATATAACCACAAAAATTACAGCACAAATTTTCTGCCGTGTTCCCAAATTACAAATTCGTTCATAACTTTTAAAATAATGAATTTTAACGGTTCAAAAGTTGGTATAATATATAGAAAGCATCACAGATTTCATTTCTCGCACTGTCAACCCTTAATTTCAACCCTAAATACCCAAAAATTAGGAGCAAACTTCATATAACCACAAAAATTACTACACAAATTTTCTGCCATGTTTCCAAATTACAAATTCATTAATATCATTTAAAATAATAAATTTCAACCGTTCAAAAGTTGTTATAATATTTAAAAAAACACCAAAGATTTCATTTTTCGCATTGTCAACCCTTAATTTCTACCCTAAATACCCAAAAATTAGGTGCAAACTTCATATAACCACAAAAATTACAACACAAATTTTCTGCCATGTTCCCAAATTACAAATTCATTAATATCTTTTAAAATAAGAAATATTAATGCTTGAAAACTTCACCCCTCATGTAAAAAACCCCACAGATTTCATTTTTCACACTTGCACACCCAAATTCCCACTCTTAACACCCAAAAATGGGTCTAGAAGTTACGGAACTTACCTATGCGCATCCATGTTGTTTAGATCTCTTTTTAGGTTAAATAAAACTTTGTCCAGACAGTTTTAACTTTTGAAAATGAGTCAATTTATAATTTAAACCTCGTACAACACGAATTTGATATTAATATGAAGATATTTCAAATCGTTTATGAGTTATGAGCACAAAAAATGTTTAAATTTTGTGGCAATTTTTAGGAACAAAACTTTGATGTTTGCACATATGTCGTTAGAAAGGGGCCTAAGTTGGTACAAAGAGTTACTTCAACTGTCTCTTCCTGAACCCAGAGAACTTAATATCAACCCTAGAAACTGCGTAGGGACCGTTTTAAGTCTAAACGGACACAGGAAATATTTTTGCATGTTTCATGCAAAACACACAGAAAAAAATAAAAATAAAAAGGTAACAACTATTTTTTTTAAATTATTATCTTCTATTGTAAATATTTATTCGTTTTAGAACAAAACCAAAATGGGTAAACCTTCCGAAGACCCAGAAATGGGCGCCTTTATAGGGTTCGAATCAGATACCACCGATTCCGAAGAAGAAGAAATCCTTCTTCAAGGAAATCTTCTAGATGGACTTCCAAATTGGTTGGATCGCCTCTTCGAAGGCACAACTAGGAGATATTACATCAATTATTGGCCAGACTTCCCGACGAAATAGAAAAGGTCCTTTTTGGGAGCCTTGTTGGACGCCATTGTTGTAATCGGTAAGTGGGTATAAAATGTTGAATAACTCCTCAACGGTTGGGAATATTGTTGAAATTGTTGCAAAAATGAATTCGTGAGGTTTGGTTTTATATAAAAACATGTTAAAAGTGGCAGAAAGGCTTTAGGATTTCGGAATAACCGGTCGCAAAACTTGAATTTTTTTCACGAAAAAAGTAGGGTTATTAATTGATTAATATCTCGAAAATGGTTAGAGATTTAGAGTTAATTCTTTCAAAAATGAACTCTACGAGGTTGAATTGATATAAAAATATGTTAAAAGTGCCAAAAAGGCATAAGGATTTTTTTTAAATGGCCACAAAATTTGTATTTTTTCTTGAAAATATAGGGTTAAAAACTAGTGATTATCTCAAAAACGGTTTAAGTTAGAGAGTTAATTTTTACAAAAATGAACTCCTGAGGGTTGGTTTGATATATAAACATATTAAAAGTGCCAAAAAGGCATTAGGAAATTTTAAAAAATAGCCACAAAATTTGTATTTTTTCTTGAAAATATAGGGTTAAAAACTAGTGATTATCTCAAAAACGGTATAAGTTAGAGAGTTTATTTTTACAAAAATGAACTCCTGAGGGTTGGTTTAATATATAATCGTATTAAAAGTGTCAAAAAGGCCTTAGGAAATATTAAAAAATGGCTGCTAAATTTGTATTTTTTCTTGAAAATGTAGAATTAAAAACTGTTGATTATCTCAAAAACGGTTAAAGTTAGAGTGTTAATTCTTGCAAAAATGAACTCCTGAGGGTTAATTTGGTATATAGTAATATTAAAAGTGTCAAAAAGGCCTTAGGAAATTTTAAAAAATGGCCACAAAATTTGTATTTTTTCTTGAAAATATAGGGTTAAAAACTGTTGATTATCTCAAAAACGGTTAAAGTTATACAGTTAATTTTTGCAGAAATGAACTCCTGAGGGTTGGTTTAATATATAATCATATTAAAAGTGTCAAAAAGGCTTTAGGATATTTAATAAAATGTGGCCACAAAATTTGTATTTTTTTCTTGAAAATATAGGGTTAAAAACTGTTGATTATCTCAAAAACGGTTAAAGTTAGAGCGTTAATTATTGTAAAAATGAACTCCTGAGGGTTGATTTGATATATAATAATATTAAAAGTGTCAAAAAGGCCTTAGGAAATATTAAAAAATGGCCGCTAAATTTGTATTTTTTCTTGAAAATATAGGGTTAAAAACTGTTGATTATCTCAAAAATCGTTTAAGTTAGAACGTTAATTTTTACAAAAATGAACTCCTGAGGGTTGATTTGATATATAATCATATTAAAAGTGCCAAAAAGGCATTAGGATTTTTTTTGAAATGGCCACAAAATTTGTATTTTTTCTTGAAAATGGAGGGTTAAAAACTGTTGATTATCTCAAAAACGGTTAAAGTTAGAGGGTTAATTTTTGCAAAAATGAACTCCTGAGGGTTGGTTTTGTATATAATCATATTAAAAGTGCCAAAAAGGACTTAGGATATTTAATAAAGATGACCACAAAATTTGTATTTTTTCTTGAAAATGTAGGGTTAAAAACTGTTGATTATCTCAGAAACTATTAAAGTTAGAGAGTTAATTTTTACAAAAACAAACTCCTGGGGGTTGATTTGATATATTACCAACTTAAAAGTGTCAAAAAGGCTTTAAGAAACCGAACAAATAATGTCGAAATTTCTACGATATTTTCAATCATTGAGGTAATATAACAATCATTTATTTCTATAGGATTGTTGAACTACAGTATTACGTTTTTCTGCCAACATCATTCGTTAAATATCAAGAAATATTTAAAAATAGGATAATAGCGCCTTTAAAACATTTTTTACATAGTAATAGATTCTTAAATAGACAAATTTTCTACT
Organism: Harpalus rubripes; assembly: GCA_963082715.1. Lineage (NCBI taxonomy): Eukaryota > Metazoa > Arthropoda > Insecta > Coleoptera > Carabidae > Harpalus > Harpalus rubripes. The sequence continues at coordinate 26,224,922 of OY720466.1, read as the reverse complement.
ATTCACAATCAATTTTCGGCAGACATCACAAGAAAATAAAAAATTGACACTTTTGCACGATTTAGTGAAAAATCTTTTAAAAATAAAATAGATATTGAATTCTATTGTCGACTTTGTAAAAATGAGTAGGGACTACTTTTTGATTGTTTATGGTTATGTATCCCTACGCCTCTCAACAATTGAATAAATTTTGTGTATTCCTCCGCCCTTAGCAACGCGATTATGTACAAAGTCGACAATAAAAAAATTATTGTAGTTTTATATTATGTGCCATAAAGCGAATTTGAAGTTTTTTCTTTAAAATATAAAAGATTTGACAGTTATCACGTAAGATTTTAAATATTTATTGTATTTTCAGAGCCTGAAAAGTAATTTTAAATAAAAAACGACAAATTTCGCTATAGATTTAAAAGAAAATTATATGTTCTAGTCATAAAATGTACCTTTGCTTATATATTATTGTATTCCGAAATTTGGATATTAAATATATACTTATTATAGACAATAAAAGCTTATTTATTTATTTCTTAATATTAAAATTGTCTGGACAAAGTTTAATTTAAATATTTTTGAGATGATGACAGTTACGAATATTTAACATTTCTTCCAAAACATTAAAACTTTTATTTGGTTATTTATCCAGATGAAATTAACAGGAGATACATAAAATTAACTGAAAATCATTTATTTATACTTAAAATTAGTCTAAAATGTATATTTTTTAATAAAAATATTTGGTTTGACGTTTAAATTTGAGGTTAAAATGTACTATTCAACCTGCATAATATTCGGCTAACGCACCGCTCCTTAAAATAATCTGGTCTATATAAACGACATCATTGGTATCAATAATCGTTAAAAATATATTTAAAATAACAATTAAGCTAATATTTCATGCAAAATTATTGTTTTAAACAATATTGGAGTATAAATAATATATTTTCAATAAGTTTTATGCAATAATAATTAAATAATTTAATCCAAACATTTTTTTCAGGTTATGGAAACTGTCAACGGACATCACAAGACAAAGCCGTTTCTGAATCTTATACCAAACCGTTTTAAGGGGTGAAAATGTTGTGATTTATATTTTGAAGTCCAAGGAATTCGATTCTGCACTCGAATTGACGATATTTCTACTCGTTGAGGAGTTATGAACAAGAGAAAATGATCGACGGTCGTTTTGAACATGAACGATGATTGCCCCAAGATATCGTTGGAAAATGGGGCCCTACAGCTGTGAGGAATCGCCCCGCAGATAGACAGACGTTTAGACATCGTCACATGAAACCTTTAAGGTACGACAGTTGTTTTTTGCAGTTTATAACGTCCAATAACTCTCAAGTTCTTCCGAAATCTATGTCATACAACGTTTATTTTTGCAAAACCAACGTTTAGACCTTTTTCGCGGTCAGTAAGATCTTTTTAAAGAATCTATAAGATCTTATTTACCCTGTAAAAGGTGTAAATGTATAAAGAAACATCGGTTTTGCAAAAATAAATGTCTGAATGAGATTTCGAGTAATTGTTAACATATAAATTAATGTTTCTGATAAATTTCAGATGTGTGGAGACGAGCGGCTGTTGACCAGAGATGCTGAGAAACTTGGAGACGAGAGGCGCGGACTTCCACCGTTGGATTTCAGCCCTGGAGAACTTATTAGAGTCGACGACATGGATTCCTCTTCAACTAAAGTACCCCCTCCGTGTACCCCAGACTTTTGGTGATTTTTTAATGAATGCATTGTTGAATAATTAACTTAGATATAAAATTTCAAATTTGTATCTCTTTTAGTTTAGGAAATATTTGAAAAAAATCGATTTTTGTTCAAGTAAAGTGCCCCTACCTTTTATTCTAGACTGTTGGTAACTTGTATTTGTATAATTGTAATAATAAAATGTTATTGTATTGTTGTACACATTTATTTCCTTTCCTTTTGGCTTGTAATACAAATAAAATGTTTGTAATTGTTGTAATTATGATTTTTGTTTATTTATTGTGTATATATATGTACTATAATTAATTTTGTTATATTAATGTACTTGTAATTGTTGCAATATATATATATTTTTAATTTAAAAATGTCTTATTTATTATTAGTAACAAGAAATAGAAGAGTTCTCGGATTCGTATATTGTCTAAAAAACCTTCCGACACTTTTTAAATTCGACGAAAAGGGTGCCCATAATTTTGTAAATATTTCTTAAAAGTGCTCTTTTATTTCCTGTTATCCTGATACCATCGGAAATTTTCAGCAAAATACGACAAAGTGGTGCCCAAATTCGAGAAAAAAGTAATTTTTTCGAGTATAGATGCTACCTGAAAGTAGCATCTATATTAGAAATAAAAATATTTTTGGTACATAGATGCTACCTTGAAGTAGCATCTATACTCAAAATAAAAATATTTTTTGGTGTATAGATGCTACCTTGAAGCATCCATGCACCAAAAAAGAAAAAATTTAAAATACGACTGGTGACATCTTACAGTAAACCGCTGAACTACTAGGAGTGTGTCCCCACTAAGAGTAGGTGTCCTCGCTTAAACAGTTCACTGATATGCCGCGAGATGCTAATGAAAAATTTTTTTATTTCGGTTCATGGATGCTTCAAGGTAGCATCTATACACCAAAAATATTTTTATTTCTAATATAGATGCTACTTTCAGGTAGCATCTATACTCGAAAAAATTTACTCTTTTGGGGACCCTTTTCGTCGAATTTTGTTGAAAATTTCTGATGGTATCCGGGTAACAGGAAAGAGAAGAGTACTTCAAAAATTCAAAATGTACGTTTTTCACTGAAAATCAATAATAGGGGATGTAAAATAAAAGAATATATTATTTTTTTATAAGTTTTATTCATTTTAAAACAAATACAATGTATTTTACAATAAATGACACCCAATAAAAAATAAAGCACATTCTGAAATTTATTATCACTCAATAATTCCTACCCTAATTAATTTTTAAAAACTAACTTAACAAATATAGACGTAGAATTCCACGAGGAGTTCAAATTTACAAGAATTGAAACAAAATTTCAATTACTTAAGGAGTTATTAAAGAAAATGTAATGTCTTACCTATGACATTTTTTTAAATTTTAATAACTCCGGCCCTGATTAATTTTTAAAGACTAACTTAACAAATATAGACGTAGAACTCCACGTGGAGTTCAAATTTATAAGAATTGAAACAATATTTCAATTACTTAAGGAGTTATTAAAGAAAAAGTAATGTCTTACCTATGACATTTTTTAAAATTTTTAATAACTCCGGCCCTGATTAATTTTTAAAGAATAACTTAACAAATATAGACGTAGAATTCCACGAGGAGTTCAAATTTACAAAAATTGAAACAAAATTTTAATTACTTAAGGAGTTATTAAAGAAAAATTGTAATGTTTTACCTATTACATTTTTTAAAATTTTAATAACTCCGTCCCTGATTTATTTTTAAAGACTAAATTAACAGATATGGACGTATATTTCCATGTGAAGTTCAAATCGATGCGGAATCCCAATCAGTTCAGGTGATATCGGCGCTGGAATGAAGGCAGGAAATCAGACGAGTCGTTGGAGATGTTTTCCAAGTCCAGCAGGTCCGGAATTCCCACGATTTCTGTAGTTGCCACACCCGGAAGTTGAATGCAGTTCATTGATCCTAAAGAAACAGTTATTAATAATTGGAAATAAAAATGTCTGTAGCTGACAAAATTATAGAACTCCAATTTGGAGCTCCATATCCAAGTAAATTTTGGATGTATCTTACATAACTTTTGATTCTCTACAACTTTTGTTATATGAATTTTCTCGTAAAGTTGATAGTTTACCAGATAACGTTGTCACACCCTGAAATGGGTGGAGATATAAAGTTTGGATACAGATTTTCGGAATTTACGTATTCTTCTGAGTATATACCTAAAATTTGGTTTTTCAATTATTAAAAATAAGAAAAGTCCAAATTTTCCACACCCAAAACTAGGTCAAATAGGAAAAATATTTTTAGTGTATCCTACATAATTTTTGATTCTCTACAACTTTTGTCATATGAATTATTTTCGTAAAGTTGATGGTTTAGGAGATAACGATGTCACACCCTGAAATGGGTGGAGATACAAAGTTTGGATACCGATTTTCGGAATCTACGTATTTTTCTGAGTATATACCTAAAATTTGGTTTTTCAATTATTAAAAATAAGAAAAGTCCAAATTTTCCACACCCAAAACTAGGTAAAACAGGAAATATATTTTTGGTGTATTATACATAACTTTTGATTCTCTATAACTTTTGTCATATGAACTATTTTCGTAAAGTTGATGGTTTAGGAGATAACGATGTCACACCCTGAAATGGGTGGAGATACAAAGTTTGGATACCGATTTTCGGAATCTACGTATTTTTCTAAATATATACCTAAAATTTGGTTTCTCAATTATTAAAAATAAGAAAAGTTCAAATTTTTCACACCCAAAACTAGGTAAAATAGGAAATATATTTTTGGTGTATTATACATAACTTTTGATTCCCTATAACTTTTGTCATATGAATTATTTTCGTAAAGTTGATGGTTTAGGAGATAACGATGTCACACCCTGAAATGGGTGTAGATACAAAGTTTGGATACCGATTTTCGGAATCTACGTATTTTTCTAAATATATACCTAAAATTTGGTTTCTCAATTATTAAAAATAAGAAAAGTCCAAATTTTTCACACCCAAAACTAGGTAAAATAGGAAATATATTTTTGGTGTATTATACATAACTTTTGATTCTCTATAACTTTTGTCATGTGAATTTTTATCGTAAAGTTAATGGTTTAGCAGATAATGGCGTCACACCTTAAACTGGGTAGAAATACAAAGTCGACGTATTTTTTTTCGGAATCTACGTAATTTTCTACATATGTACCCAAAATTTGGTAATTTAATGTTTGTAAACATAGGCCCTATCCTCATTTTCAATTAACGGGAGGTACTGTGCAATATCTTCGTTTATAATTAGCGGGAGCTATTGTTGGTCTATTCTCTTCCCCCTCTTAATTACTAGCGAGTGCATATTGATTTTTGTGTGACAAGGAAAGATATATTATACGACAGAGACAACACGACATAGAATAACAAACACCGGAGTGAACACTCAAAAATCTCAAGTCGCTAATATGGATTTTTATACGACAGAGAGGGAAATATATAACTATTTCATTCTAATGAGTTCTTCTTATTACTGTAATTTTTATTGGAAAACATGGTGTTAAGTCCGTAGCATTTCTCGGTGACAACACGATGTAAAGATAGAACAGTATCTACCGTCTATATTCAGAAATATTAAATTCCCAAATTTTGGGTACATATGTAGAAAATTACGTAGATTCCGAAAAAAAATATGTCGACTTTGTATCTTTACCCAATTTAAGGTGTAACGTCATTTCCGGCTAAACCATCAATTCTAGAAGAAAATTTCAAATGACAAAAGTTGTAGAGAATCAAAAGTTATGTACGATGCACCAAAAATATGTTTCCTATTTGACCTAGTTTTGGGTGTAGAAAATTTTTGACTTCTTATTTTTCAGAATTGAGAAACCAAATTTTGGATACATACGCAGAAAAATACGTAGATTCCAAAAATCGGTATACAAACTTTTTATCTCCACCCATTTTAGGGTGTGACATCGTTATCTCCTAAACCATTAACTTTACGAAACAAATTCATATGACAAAAGTTGTAGAGAACCAAAAATTATGTATGATACATTAAAAATATTTTTCCTATTTGACCTAGTTTTGGGTGTTGGAAATTTTGGACTTTTCTTATTTTTAATAATTAAAAACCCAAATTTTGAGTATATACGCAGAAAAATACGTAGATTCCGAAAATCGATATCCAAGGTTTGTATCTTTACCCATTTTAGGGTGTGACATTGTTATTTGCTAAACTATCAACTCTACGAAAAAAATACTTATGACAAAAGTTGTAGAGAGTTTTAAGTTATGTAGATCGTACATTAAACTTTTTTCGATATTACCCCAAATTAAGGGTGTGGAGACTGAAAACCCGTTAAAACGCATATAAACCGTCATAAGTCGGAACTGGTACGTCGTATGATAAAAAGTCAAATGTACACCACCCCTAGAATTCGATTTGCTATGAGAACGGTTATATACACTTTTTCTTTATCGCTTACCGTTTCCGAGATATGAATTTCAAAATCTGAGATTTTCAGTAGCCGATTAAAGTGTAAAACTTTAAAAATTCACAGCGCCCGTAATTATATATATTAAATAACAAAAAATTGGGTATATATGTAACTTAATACATAAATTTCAAAAATCGATACGACAAAATTTTATTTCCACCCATTCTTGGGTATGACATCATTATCTGCTAAACCATCAACTTTACGAAAAAAATTTATACGACGAAAATTGTAGAGAATCAAAAATTATGTATGATACACTAAAAATATTTTTTCTATTTGACCTAGTTTTGGGTGTTGGAAATTTTGGACTTTTATTTTTAATAATTAAAAAACCAAATTTTGGGTATATACGCAGAAAAATACGTAGATTCCGAAAATCGATATCTAAAGTTTGAATATGTACCCATTTTAGGGTGTGACATCGTTATCTGCTAAACTATCAACTCTACGAAAAAAATACATATGACAAAAGTTGTAGATAATTTTAAGTTATGTAGATCGTACATTAAACTTTTTTCGATATTATCCCAAATTAAGGGTGTGGAGGCTGAAAACCCATTAAATCCCATATAAATCGTCATAACTCGGAACTGGTACGTCGTATGATAAAAAGTTAAATGTACACCCCCCCTAGAATTTGATTTGCTATGAGAAAGGTTCTATACGCTTTTTCTCTAACTCTTCCCGTTTCCGAGATATGAATTTAAAAATCAATTATACAGTGATTAAATCTATTGGAACTTACCGTCACTAACTCGTTAGAATTTCAGGAGTTCTGGAAGGATTTAAAAGGAACAAAGGTACAATTTCACAGAAATAATCGTTTATTCAACACAGGATAATACAATAAATAGGATAATACACATATAAAAGACAATACAATTGACACAGGATGTGAAGGATAAAACACGAGTTGTTGGACGGCGTCAACTTGATAAGAAAACAACTTATCCTACCTTAAAAGATTCAGGGCGCGATGTCTGTCCATCTATTCGGCCGCAGGGCCCCATTTGCTCGCGTTGTCTTCGGCCAATCGTCGTTCAAGTTGTTCCACAAGTTTATCAGCTCCAGAATTAATTCAAGCGATGTCTGCATGTCTATCCACTTGCAAGATGGTTTCATACAGCTGTCAACAACAATAAAAACACTTGTAACAAACGGAATCACAAATATATTCACGTACCGTATACAAGAATTTCTCCAGCGATGGAACTTCATTTTCACTTCATCATAATTTCTCAACGGGTAGAAATATCGTCAATTCGAAAGTAGAATCGGATTCCTTGGACTTTAAAATATAAATCACAATGTTTTCACCCCTTAAAACTGTTTGGTATAAGATTCTGAAACCGTTTTCTGTTGTGACATCCGCTGACAATTTTACCATAACCTGAAAAAAATGTTTTTGTTAGATTACTTACTTATTAATGCATAAAACTTACTGGAATTAGTGCAGAATACGTATATATTCAAGATTGTTTCATTCAGCTGTCAACAACAATAAAAAAATAAAATATATTCACGTACCGTCCACAAGAATTTGTCCAGCGATGGAATTCCATTTTCACTTGCTCATAACATCTCAACGGGTAGAAATATCGTCAATTCGAGAGCAGAATCGGATTCCTTGGACTTTAAAATATAAATCACAACATTTTCACCCCTTAAAACTGTTTGGTATAAGATTCTGAAACCGTTTTCTGTTGTGACGTCCGCTAACAATTTTGCCATAAACTGAAAAAATGTTTTGTTAGATTACTTACTGGAATTAGTGCAGAATACGTATATATTGTTGTTTTGTATTTAAAACGGCCTAAATATATTAAAAATTGTACATTTGACTGCATTAATTTGTCAAAATATATTATTAAACGTTTATAATATTCGATGACATCAGCGCCAAAATGCTTGAACTAATTACCGACTGAGATATCAATGATGTAGTTTATCTAGACTGGATTATTTTAGGGAGCGGTGCGTGAATGAATTTATTTATACTTTTAATTGTTTAAATTATCATTTTAAATGAAATATCAGCATAAATGTTATTTTAATTTTAATAAAATACTTACAGAATAATTCTGAAGAGCTGAAATGCTGAAAAATCTAATTATAAATGTACTTCAGAGTATTTTGTTTTATTTACAACAATACTAAGATTATACAGCTTACATTTATAAAGAAAATAAAAAATGTAATCCTTGAATTATATTTAAAACATATAAAATACATTTTACAACAAATATATGTAAAAAATGATGAAATTAAAAAATAATTTAATACATTTATATCTATTCTATACGGAATATGGGCAGTCAACACTTTTTATACGTAGATTATTAACAATTACATGCAAAATACTGAAAATGTTATATTCTAACCTAAAATTTTTGGGAATATGTTAATCGAAAACGGTTTAAGATAGAAACGCGGTTCAAACGCTGAATTAAAGCTTATTTCATCCTCTTTATTTTGATGTACAACTCATTGTATTTACTTGCATTTTAACGGAACCACTCAACCGTTTTCGTTTTCCCGCTGTCAAAATCTGCTAATGAAACTTATATACACTTTTGAAGCACCGATCTATGATTGCACTAAATACTTTCAGGTGCAAATGGACATTAACGCAAAGAAAATTTAAAAATTGCATTTTTATGCGGCATAGAAGCGTCTAATAAATATAATACTGTATATTTACATTTAAAAACGATGCCTAAAACTATTTTGAGAACGATTAAAAGACGATAATATATACAAAAATCTAAACTAAAATTTGACGGTTTGACAGGTAAACAACTTTTGTTTCGCTTATAACTTGTAAAATTTGACATTTAATATTTGAAATTTAATGTTTATTCACGCAAAATTAATCGTAGAATTGAAATTTTAAGAGAAACTTCTCTAATTATTTTAGATAAAAAGAGCGCGAAACAAGATAACCTAAAAATGTAGCTGTCACATTTTTTCAATTTTAACACATTTTTTAATAGCTTCAACGATAAATATCAACAAAACTACTTTCAAATCGGTAAAAACTAAAAGAAAATTATTAATTTTTACTAAATTTTTACTAGTTTCACGAATTATAACGAAAATATGCGCTAGAAATTTCGACCATTTTTTAAGTTTTTTACGGCGCCGGGTTATTATTGGGTACAAACGGCGCCGGAAAAGGGGGCGGGGGGTATTGATAGTCATACCCCGGGCCTGTTGGGGCCCCGTATTGGGGCGCAGACCCTGCTGGAGGCCCGTAACCGTATTGTGGGGGATAATTTCTGTATTGATATGGATCTGAACCCACAGGAGGTGGGCCTGTTGGGTATTGATGAACTTCTGGGCGATGAAATGCGCTGTACATATTCGGAGACGTGTATGATTGGTCGTAATTTTGGTATGGTTGGTAGTTGGGTTGATTAGGTGGGTATGGCATACCTGTTAGAAAAAATTGTGTATTTTTTCTGTAATTAAAACATTTTTAAATGCCGTTAAACCCTCTAAAACCCTTTAAATAAATTTAGAACCCTTCAGAATATCCCTAAAACCCGTTAAACCCCCAATAAACCCATTACAACCTTTTTAAATTTGTTGTTATCCGTCAAAATTTATACAATTTTTGAACCCGGATATTAGTACTTTTTGACCATTTTAACCACTTTTTATATGGTTTTATATCAAGTCAACCTTGTAAATTCTAAATTTAGATGAATTTTGGTCATATCTTTAATAATAAATGAGATACGACACGATTTTTATCCTCAGGTTTAAGGCAAAATTTTGATCATTTTTGAACCCGGGTTTTTGGACATTTTGACCATTTTTAACCACTGTTTACATGGTTTTATACAAAGTCAACCTTGTAAATTCTAAATTTGGATGAATTTTGGTCATATCTTTAATAATAACTGAGATACGACACGATTTTTCGCCTTAGGTTTAAGGCAAAATTTTGATCATTTTTGAACCCGGGTTTTTGGACTTTTTGACCATTTTTAACCACTTTTTACATGGTTTTATACAAAGTCAACCTTGTAAATTCCAAATTTGGATGAATTTTGGCCATATCTTTAATAATAAGTGATACGACACGATTTTTCGCCTCAGGTTTAAGGCAAAATTTTGATCATTTTTGTACCCGGGTTTTTGGACTTTTTGACCTTTTTCAACCACATTTTACATGGTTTTATACAAAGTCAACCTTGTAAATTCCAAATTTGAATGAATTTTGATCATATCTTTAATAATAAATGAGATACGACACGATTTTTCGCCTCAGGTTTAAGGCAAAATTTTGATCATTTTTGAACCCGGGTTTTTGGGCTTTTTGACCATTTTCAACCACTTTTTACTTGGTTTTATACAAAGTCAACCTTGTAAATTCCAAATTTGGATGAATTTTGGTCATATCTTTAAAAATAATTGAGATACGACACGATTTTTAACCTCACGTTTGAGGCAAAATTTTGATCATTTTTGTACCCTAGTTTTAGAACTTTTTAAACAATTTTTAACCACTTTTTACATGGTTATATATCAAAACGACCCTCATAAATCCATTTTTGAAAAAAAATATCAAAATTTTTGACCGCTAAATACGATTAATCATTTTTTTTGTAATCACATACCTGGATAATTTCCGTACTGATTTTGCTGGCCATACATGTCATAACCTGCATGCGGGGGCGGTGGGCCATAAGGGGGGAAGCCCCCAGGAGGTGCTGCATATCCTGCGGGGCCCTGCGCAGGTGTGGACGCCACTGGAGCACTAGAAGGTGTTGCATTTTGACTGGACGTTGTGTTTGAGTTTTGTGTATTTTGTGGACTGTTTTGGACATTTTGGGGCGCTGCTGGTGCAGCGGTGGGCCCCACGGCAGGCGCGGGTGGAGGTGGGGGGCCTCCTTGGGGCGCAGGGGGTGTGATTTCTGGCTGTGGTGTTGAACTAAAAAGGAATTTATTCAGAGTTATAATACTCTAAATTTAAAAAAAATATTACTAACTTTGAAGTTTGATTTGGAGTTACAGGGGGCTTTTCCCCATTTTTGGGGGCCATTTCAGGCGCTGGATAGTAGTTCTGGGGCGGAGGAGGATACGGGGGCCCCCCGTATCCATAATACCCAGAATAGGCACCGCCTACATTAGGGGCGAAGTCCTGTTGCGGCATATTTTGATTTGGGGCGTTGTTCACTTGTTGGGGCCCAGAAATGGGCACGGCCAGTGGTGGGGGTCCTGAAAGAGGCGGGACAAGGGGTGGGGGGCCTGAAAGGGGCGGAACACCTGGTGGAGGGGCGGAATTTGAAGGGGGCGGTATATTTTGTATTTGATCAATATTTGGATTATTTAAAGGTTTTTGGATTTGTGGACTGAAAAAAAATTAATTATGTTTTGAATTTCGCGCCAAAATAATAAGAATATTGAAAAGTGCCTATCGTTACAAAAAATACTGCGGAGAAAAGTCAATGTTTTTACAACAGTTAATACAATCAAATGACAAAAAATATAGTAAAAAAAAACAATTTTTGTTTAAATAAAAACAAAATAACTTAAAATATAATAAATAATTCGTAATAAAAAACAATTTAACCGTTAAATAAAGGTTAAAACAATGAAAATTTTGAAATTTTTAAACACAGAAAATGATTAAAAACAACTAAAATGCAAATAATATAAATATTTTATTACTTGTAAAATACAAAATAGGTTCAGTTGTTAAACAGCTAAAATTTCCATTAAATCCGGGTCGAAATCTCACATTTTTTACACTAAATTTTAAGGTTAGACATCCTTCAATATCTCAATAACTCGCACAGTTTTTGACAATTTTTTTTAACCATATTTGAACACGGTTTTTAAGACTTTTTGACCACTTTTTACATGGTTATATATCAAATCGATCTTGTAGATTCTAAATTTGAAGGAATTTTGGTCGTATCTTTAATCGTTACTGAGATACGACACTGTTTTTAACATCAGTTTTGAGGCAAAATTTGACCATTTTTGTACCCAGTTTATGGAGTTTTTGGCCATGTTTAAACACTTTTTACATGGTTATATATCAAATCGATGTTGTAGATTCTAAATTTGGAGGAATTTTGGTCGTATCTTTAATAGTTACTGAGATACGACACTGTTTTTAACATCAGTTTTGAGGCAAAATTTGGACCATTTTTGTACCCAAGTTTATGGAGTTTTTGACCATGTTTAACCACTTTTTACATGGTTATATATCAAATCAATCTTGTAGATTCTAAATTTGGATGAATTTTGGTCGTATCTTTAATATTAAGTGAGATACAATACTGTTTTTAACTTCAGTTTTGGAGGAAAATTTTGACCATTTTTGAACCCGAGTTTTTGAACTTTTTGATCATATTTTAACCACTTTTTTCATAGTTATATATCAAATAAACCTCGTAGATTTCAAATTTGAACGAATTGAGGCTCTATCTTTAATAGTTTTTGAGATATTGACGGGTTTATTCAAAATGGTGGATGTTTTGTGACAGTCAATTTTGAGGTTAGTTTTCGTTAATTTAAATAACTTTTCGTCGAGTTTAAGATGTTTTTATACAAAATCAACCCTGAAAAATTAATTTTTGCACAAATTTCGACAAAATTTTAAACCGTATAAACACAAATACGCTGATTTTTTTCTTAGGATTTCGACCCGATTTTTGGTTGTTTCAACAACAATTTAACAACTTTTATAATATATAATTATTGTTTACTCACCTGTTGTTTGGATTTTCGTTATTTTCGCCAATTTTTTCGTCCAAATTCTGTATATTTTGCTCTTTTTCGGCATAAGAATTCGTTATATGATCCAAGCTTTCTTGAAACGCTTGTTTCGTTTCTCCGATTAAAGACGTCGTTTGTTCAAGCTGGTGCAAAGCTGAGCTTGTGCTTTTTATCCCCTTGGAAGCTTTCTGCCCCGCGAAATTATGCCGATAAGCTTTTAAGCTCCGATTAGATGCGCTTTCTTGTACAATAGCTGTTGAAATCGGCATCGGAGTGTTTTGAAGAAAAGCTTTCGCGTCGGGCTTTTGAAAGCTTTCAAAGCTCTGCGGGTAGAAGTTCGCGGGAGGGGTGAAGCTTTGAACTTCCGGAAGCTTTTCGAGAGCTTTTTCTTGTGGAATTTCAAGATTTTGGATAATTTTTTCATTTTCTGGGTCTAAAGCTTCTAAAGTTGAGCTTTCTGTGTTTTTTTCTTGCGTTTCTGGGTTTTCTTCGTCGCTGCTCGGAACTAGAATTTGGGGTTCGGGCTCAATTTCAGGGGGTTCGGTTTTTATTTTTACCATATCGACTTTATCCATATTATAAGGCTTGGCTTTAGCTAATTGGACCTTACGGTGAATGCTCTGGATTTTTCCTGTGAATCTAGGGCCCCCTACACGCACTGGAACCTTAAATTACACGGTCAATAAGTTTAAGGACCCTAAATGTTAACCTAAAAATATGAGCGAAATTTGGGGATTTTGATGGTCTTAAAACTTTTTGACCATTTTTAACCATCGTACAACATGACTTTAGTGTTAATTTGAAAATATTTTAAAGAATTCAAAAGTTTTGAGCCCCAAAAATGCATGTTTTTATGTTTTAAGTCTCGACCAAAAATGTGAGGTTAAAGTGGTAAATATCGCGATTTAGGTTAAAAATGAAGTATTTATTTTTCAAAAATGAACTTTAGAGGGTTGATTTGTATATTTGCGGTATAAAAGTGGTTAAATTTTCGGTTAAAAACTCCTTAAACCCGGGTTCAAAAATGGTTCATTTTTAGCTAAAAATGTGAGGTTAAATATCGATTAATATCTCAATTTCGGTTAAAGATACAGTGTTAATTTTTGCAAAAATGAACTCGGGAGGGTCGATTTGATATATTAATATTTTAAAAGTGTCAAAAAGGCTTTAGGGATTTCAGAAAATAGGGGCGAAATTTTAACAAAAATTGCCCAAAAAATAATGTATTTTATTTTGCTCTCAACTCCTCAACGGTTAAAATTATTTTCAAACTAACACCAAATTCGTGTTCTACGAGGTTTAAAATATAAATTAACTCAATTTCAAATGTCAAAAAGGCCTTAGGATTCCGGAAAATATGAGCGAAATTTTGACAAAAATTGCCCAAAAAAATGTACTTTATTTTGCTCTCAACTCCTCAACGGTTAAAATTATATTCAAACTAACACCAAATTCGTGTTCTACGGGGTTTAAAATATAAATTAACACAATTTCAAATGTCAAAAAGGCCTTAGGGATCCGGAAAATAGGGGAGAAATTTTAACAAAAATTGCCCCAAAAAAATGTATTTTATTTTGCTCTCAACTCCTCAACGGTTAAAATTATTTTCAAACTAACACCAAATTCGTGTTCTACGAGGTCTAAAATATAAATAAACTCAATTTCAAATGTCAAAAAGGCCTTAGGGATCCGGAAAATATGGGCGAAATTTTGACAAAAATTGCCAAAAAAAATGTATTTTATTTTGCTCTCAACTCCTCAACGGTTAAAATTATTTTCAAACTAACACCAAATTCGTGTTCTACGAGGTTTAAAATATAAATTAACTCAATTTTAAAAGACAAAAAGGCCTTAGGATTCTGGAAATAGGGTCGAAATTTTGACAAAAATTGCCCCAAAAAAATGTATTTTATTTTGTTCTCAACTCCTCAACAGTTAAAATTATTTTCAAAGTAACACCAAATTCGTGTTCTACGGGGTTTAAAATATAAATTAACTCAATTTCAAATGTCAAAAGGCCTTAGGGATCCGGAAAATATGAGCGAAATTTTGACAAAAATTGCCCCAAAAAAATGTATTTTATTTTGCTCTCAACTCCTCAACGGTTAAAATTATTTTCAAACTAACACCAAATTCGTGTTCTACGAGGTTTAAAATACAAATTAACTCAATTTCAAATGTTAAAAAGGCCTTAGGGATCCGGAAAATATGAGCGAAATTTTGACAAAAATTGCCCCAAAAAAATGTATTTTATTTTGCTCTCAACTCCTCAACGGTTAAAATTATGTTCAAAATAACACCAAATTCGTGTTCTACGAGGTTTAAAATATAAATTAACTCAATTTCAAATGTCAAAAAGGCCTTAGGGATCCGGAAAATATGAGCGAAATTTTGACAAAAATTGCCCCAAAAAAATGTATTTTATTTTGCTCTCAACTCCTCAACGGTTAAAATTATTTTCAAACTAACACCAAATTCGTGTTCTACGAGGTCTAAAATATAAATAAACTCAATTTCAAATGTCAAAAAGGCCTTAGGGATCCGGAAAATATGGGCGAAATTTTGACAAAAATTGCCAAAAAAAATGTATTTTATTTTGCTCTCAACTCCTCAACGGTTAAAATTATTTTCAAACTAACACCAAATTCGTGTTCTACGAGGTTTAAAATATAAATTAACTCAATTTTAAAAGACAAAAAGGCCTTAGGATTCTGGAAATAGGGTCGAAATTTTGACAAAAATTGCCCCAAAAAAATGTATTTTATTTTGTTCTCAACTCCTCAACGGTTAAAATTATTTTCAAACTAACACCAAATTCGTGTTCTACGAGGTTTAAAATATAAATTAACTCAATTTTAAAAGACAAAAAGGCCTTAGGATTCTGGAAATAGGGTCGAAATTTTGACAAAAATTGCCCCAAAAAAATGTATTTTATTTTGTTCTCAACTCCTCAACAGTTAAAATTATTTTCAAAGTAACACCAAATTCGTGTTCTACGGGGTTTAAAATATAAATTAACTCAATTTCAAATGTCAAAAGGCCTTAGGGATCCGGAAAATATGAGCGAAATTTTGACAAAAATTGCCCCAAAAAAATGTATTTTATTTTGCTCTCAACTCCTCAACGGTTAAAATTATGTTCAAAATAACACCAAATTCGTGTTCTACGAGGTTTAAAATATAAATTAACTCAATTTCAAATGTCAAAAAGGCCTTAGGGATCCGGAAAATATGAGCGAAATTTTGACAAAAATTGCCCCAAAAAAATGTATTTTATTTTGCTCTCAACTCCTCAACGGTTAAAAATATATTCAAACTAACACCAAAATCGTGTTCTACGAGGTTTAAAATATAAATTCACTCATTTTCAAATCTTAAAACCGTCTAGACAAAGTTTTATTTAAACATTTCTAAAATGACGTCCGTTCGGAATTTTTCGTTGAACTTACCTGTCTTCCGATTAAATTCGGAACTGGTTGCCGAATACTCTTCATATTTAATTTCGTCACTCCTTGTGTGAAAGGCTTTACAACCCTTTGCTGCCCTTTCGGTATAACCGTTATAGCCGTGTTGTTTTTAAGCGGAAGTGGGACATTTCCGCTTTTGGAAGTCCCTTGAGGCATTTTCTTCAAGATTGTAGTCGGGGCCGAACCGTCTTTAGAGTCATCGTTTTTGTCGGGCGCTTT
This sequence comes from Harpalus rubripes, assembly GCA_963082715.1. Taxonomy (NCBI): domain Eukaryota; kingdom Metazoa; phylum Arthropoda; class Insecta; order Coleoptera; family Carabidae; genus Harpalus; species Harpalus rubripes. Next base: position 26,208,301 of record OY720466.1, on the reverse strand, counting down.
GCCCCCGCGAACTTTAAAAGCGGTTTTAATAGCCACGATTTTTCCGCATTCTAGTTGCATGTATATGCCCTTCGGGGATTTGAGTACGAGGACTTTTTGACCAGCTTTCAACACGATCGAACCCCGGTCTGGACTATTAGTCGGTATTACAACATCTAAAAGTGTAAAAAAAATTGACCATTTTTTACAATTTTTATTGTAACTCAATAAATACTAAATATTTTTTGATGAAATTTGATTATAATATGTAAAAATGTCCGAGGAATTCAAATTTCAATTTAAAATTAACAAATTTCCACTAAAAATTCATTTTTCACTTACCTAAAGGCAACGTCATTTCTTGGGCGGTCATCCCCTGCCTCTGCCAGACTTCGGCGGGGATCCAGCGGCTACGCCCCGACGCTGAGGGCCCCCCAGGTCTGCTCAGGTCCCTAACCAAGCTTTCACTCTGCATGGGTCTCACAGAAGCCACAGGTTTATTCTGTAAGACCGATCCATCGGCGGATCGAATGGCGCGAATTTGCAATCCTTGTCCCGACCCTAAACAGATGTTTCAAGACGTATTTTTTGAAATTTTTAAAGACTTTTTGGCACTGTTAATATGTTTATATATCAAATCAACCTTGTAAATTCCAAATTTGGAAGAATTATGGCCGTATCTCTAATCGTTACTGAGATAAAACACAGTTATTGACTTTACTTTTGAGGCAAAATTTTGACCATTTTTGGACCCGGATTTGGGGACTTTTTGACCATTTTTTATATGGTTATATATCAAATCAACTTTGTAAATTTCAAATTTGAACGAAATTTGGTCGTATCTTTAATTATTACTGAGATATGATATTGTTTTTAACATAACTTTTAAGGCAAAATTTTGATTAATTTCATCCTGGGTTTAAGGACTTTATGACCACTTTTTACATGGTTATATTTCAAATCAACTTTGTAGATTCCAAATTTGAACGAAATTTGGTCGTATCTTTAATTGTAACTGAGATACAATACTGTTTTTAACCTAATATTTAAGGCAAAATTTTGATTAATTTCAACCCGGGTTTAAGGACTTTTTGACCATTTTTTTACATGGTTATATATCAAATCAACTTTGTAGATTCCAAATTTGAACGAAATTTAGTCGTATCTTTAATTATAACTGAGATATGATACTGTTTTTAACCTAATATTTAAGGCAAAATTTTGATTAATTTCAACTCGGGTTTTAGGACTTTTTGACCACTTTTTACATGGTTATATCTCAAATCAACTTTGTAGATTCCAAATTTGGAAGAATTATGGCCGTATCTCTAATAGTAACTGAGATGAAACACATTTATTAACTTCACATTTGAGGCGAAATTATGACCATTTTTGAACCCGGGTTTGTGAACTTTTTGAACATTTTTGAACCACTTTTTATATGGTTATATATCAAATCAACCTTGTAAATTCCAAATTTGGAATAATTATGGTAGTATCTCTAATCGTTACTGAGATAAAACACAGTTATTAACTTCACTTTTGAGGCAAAATTTTGTCCGTTTTTGAACCCGGGTTTGGGAACTTTTTAAACATTTTTTAACCACTTTTTATATGGTTATATATCAAATCAATCTTGTTAATTCCAAATTTGGAATAACTATGGTCGTATCTCTAATCGTTACTGAGATAAAACACAGTTATTAACTTCACTTTTGAGACAAAATTTTGACCATTTTTGAACCCGGGTTTGTGAACTTTTTGAACATTTTTGAACCACTTTTTATATGGTTATATATCAAATTAATCTTGTTAATTCTAAATTTGGAATAATTATGGTCGTATCTCTAATCGTTACTGAGATAAAACACAGTTATTAACTTCACTTTTGAGGCGAATTATGACCATTTTTGAACCTGAGTTTGGGAACTTTTTAAACATTTTTAACCACTTTTTATATGGTTATATACCAAAGCAACCTTGTAAATTCCAAATTTGGAATAATTATGGTCGTATCTCTAATCGTTACTGAGATAAAACACAGTTATTAACTTCACTTTTGAGGCAAAATTATGACCATTTTTGAACCCGAGTTCGAGGACTTTTAAAACATTTTTTAACCACTTTTTGCATGGTTATATACCAAATCGACCCTCTAGAGTTCATTTTTGAAAGAATTTCGGCGATATTATTAACCGTTGAGAAGTTACGCAGAAAAAAACAAAGTCATTATTTGCTTTTAGGATAGTTATATAACAAATAACGCCCAAGGGCATAATGAGCTGTCAAGAAATGAACAATAATTATTTTTATTGGTACTTACCGCTGTTATAATACGAATACGTCGGTCTTGAATTGATATTTGCTTGTTTTTCAAGTTCATAACTTCGTTTTGCTAAACGCTTTTCTGCCTGAGACAATTTCTTTTCTTTTCTATCGATTAAAAGTGACTCATGCTGGAACGGTTCTTTGCTTAATCTGTTACTAAAAGCGTCTAAAACTTTCTGCATAACAACATCGATATATTTGTCTTTATTTGTACTGAAATCTTTAACTTCCGAATCTTGTTCGTCATCCCAACATAGATTAGTGACATCTTTCATTGACAAATGAGCGTCGGGGTTGCATTCGTCCACTACCCTGTCCGCCATACCTAAAAGAGGGTGTACAAGTCAAAAAAATATATTTTTTTTGAAAATTATTAACATCTTTCAAGGCAAAATTTTGACCATTTTTGAACCCAGTTTATGGAGTTTTTGACCATGTTTAACCACTTTTTACATGGTTATATATCAAATCGACCTTGTAGATTCTGAATTTGGAGCAATTTTGGTCGTATCTTTAATCGTTACTGAGATACGACACTGTTTTTAACATCACTTTTAAGGCAAAATTTGACCGTTTTTGAACCCAGTTTATAGAGTTTTTGACCATTTCTAACCATTTTTACATGGTTATATATCAAATCGACCTTGTAGATTCTAAATTTGGAGGAATTTTGGTCGTATCTTTAATCGTAACTGAGATACGATACTGTTTTTAACATCACTTTTGAGGCAAAATTTGACCATCTTTGAACCCAGTTTATGGAGTTTTTGACCATGTTTAACCACTTTTTACATGGTTATATATCAAATCGATCTTGTAGATTCTATATTTGGATGAATTTTGGTCGTATCTTTAATGGTAACTGAGATACGACACTGTTTTTAACATCACTTTTAAGGCAAAATTTGACCATTTTTGAACCCAGTTTAGGGAGTTTTTGACCATTTTTAACCACTTTTATACATGGTTATATATCAAATCGATCTTGTAGATTCTAAATTTGGATGAATTTTGGTCGTATCTTTAATCGTAACTGAGATACGACATTGTTTTTAACATCACTTTTAAGGCAAAATTTGACCGTTTTTGAACCCAGTTTATGGAGTTTTTGACCATTTTTAACCACTTTTTACAAGGTTATATATCAAATCGATCTTGTAGATTCTATATTTGGATGAATTTTGGTCGTATCTTTAATGGTAACTGAGATACGACACTGTTTTTAACATCACTTTTAAGGCAAAATTTGACCATTTTTGAACCCAGTTTAGGGAGTTTTTGACCATTTTTAACCACTTTTATACATGGTTATATATCAAATCGATCTTGTAGATTCTAAATTTGGATGAATTTTGGTCGTATCTTTAATCGTAACTGAGATACGACATTGTTTTTAACATCACTTTTAAGGCAAAATTTGACCGTTTTTGAACCCAGTTTATGGAGTTTTTGACCATTTTTAACCACTTTTTACAAGGTTATATATCAAATCGATCTTGTAGATTCTATATTTGGAGGAATTTTGGACGTATCTCTAATCGTAACTGAGATACGACACTGTTTTTAACATCACTTTTAAGGCAAAATTTGACCGTTTTTGAACCCAGTTTATGGAGTTTTTGACCATGTTTAACCACTTTTTACATGGTTATATATCAAATCGATCTTGTAGATTCTATATCTGGAGGAATTTTGGACGTATCTCTAATCGTAACTGAGATACGACACTGTTTTTAACATCACTTTTAAGGCAAAATTTGACCGTTTTTGAACCCAGTTTATGGAGTTTTTGACCATGTTTAACCACTTTTTACATGGTTATATATCAAATCGATCTTGTAGATTCTATATCTGGAGGAATTTTGGTCGTATCTTTAATCGTTACTGAGATACGACACTGTTTTTAACGTCACTTTTAAGGCAAAATTTAGACCATTTTTGAACCCAGTTTATGGAGTTTTTGACCATGTTTAACCACTTTTTACATGGTTATATATCAAATCGATCTTGTAGATTCTAAATTTGAAGGAATTTTGATCGTATCTTTAATCGTAATTGAGATACAACACTGTTTTTAACATTACTTTTGAGGCAAAATTTGACCATTTTTGAACGCAGTTTATGGAGTTTTTGACCATGTTTAACCACCTTTATACATGGTTATATATCAAATCGATCTTGTAGATTCTAAATTTGGAGGAATTTTGGTCGTATCTTTAATTGTAACTGAGATACGACACTGTTTTTAACATCACTTTTGAGGCTAAATTTAGACCATTTTTGAACCCAGTTTATGGACTTTTTGACCATTTCTAAACACTTTTTACATGGTTATATATCAAATTGATCTTGTAGATTCTATATCTGGAGGAATTTTGGTCGTATCTCTAATATTTATTGAGATACGACACTGTTTTTAACATCACTTTTAAGGCAAAATTTAGACCATTTTTGAACCCAGTTTATGGACTTTTTGACCATGTCTAATCACTTTTATACACTGACATATATCAAACAAACATTGTAGATTCTAAATTTAGAAAATCATAGTCATATCTTTAAATATAAATGAGATATGTAACCGCAAAAAATACAAAATTTGAACTTAATTTTTTTGGATTACTTAAAGCCTTTTTGACATTTTTAAGACGATTATATATCAAATCAACCCCGGGGAGTTCATTTTTGAAAGAATTAACACTGTATCTTCAACAGTTTTCGAGATATAATTCATTTTACTGACCTTGTTTGTTAATTTGACGATCGTATATTTTTTTCTCCAAACAATTGTCCATCACAATACGGTAAACAAAACACGGTTTTTTTTGGCCGTATCTGAAAACAAATGAATTAAAAATGTTCAATTATTTTTTATTTAGTTAAATATTAATATTTATTTACCTGTAAACACGACAAACGGCTTGAGTATCGTGGCAAGGATTCCAGGACGCGTCAAAGACAATTACTCGATTGGCGCCCACTAAATTTATTCCTAAACTTCCGGCGCGCGTAGATACCAAAAATAAATGTATATTAGGGTTAGAATTGTACTCATTTATAAGTTTTTCGCGTTCCAATGCGCTGGTAGAACCGTCCAAACCTAAATTAAGGCGGAGTGTCAAATATTATATTCAAAACTCATCAAAATTTAAATCAAAACTTACGATAATAATGTTTGTTTTTTGCCCATTTATCTGATGTTCCGGGCACTTCAGTTTTTTGGAGAAACTCTTCAATTAAATTTAAGGTAAATAATGATTGACTAAAAAGCAAAATTCGATCCCCCAACGCCATACTTTCTTGTAAAATGCAAAAAAAGATTTGCATTTTGGCGGAATTTTCGATACAACCCGGTATATACCCTTTCATTAATTCGTGGGCCTGGAAATAATAAAAATAATATTGGTTATACCCGTTTCTGGGTGTTACAACACTTTATAACCGATAAAACACAATAACAACTTTTAAAGTGCATAATTTTCAAAAAAAAATTGACCATTTTTCAGCGCGGGTTTCAAGACTTTTTGACCATTTTTTATATGGTTATATATCAAATCAACTTTGTAGATTCCAAATTTGAACGAAATTTGGTCGTATCTTTAATTGTAACTGAGATATGATACTGTTTTTAACATAACTTTTAAGGTAAAATTTTGACCAATTTTAGCTCGAGTTTTAGGACTTTTTGACCACTTTTTACATGGTTATATATCAAATCAACTTTGTAGATTTCAAATTTGAACGAAATTTGGTCGTATCTTTAATTATAACTGAGATATGATACTATTTTTAACATAACTTTTACGGGAAAATTTTGATCAATTTTAGTCCGATTTTTAGGACTTTTTGACCATTTTTTACATCGTTATATATCAAATCAACTTTGTAGATTCCAAATTTGAATGAAATTTGGTCGTATCTTTAATTGTAACTGAGATATGATACTGTTTTTAACATAACTTTTAAGGTAAAATTTTGATCAATTTCAACCCGAGTTTTAGGACTTTTTGACCATTTTTTACATGGTTATATATCAAATCAACTTTGTAGATTCCAAATTTGAACGAAATTTGGTTGTATCTTTAATTATAACTGAGATATGATATTGTTTTTAACATAACTTTAAAGGCAAAATTTTGATCAGTTTTAACCCGAGTTTTAAGACTTTTTGGCCATCTTTTAACCACTTTTTACATGGTTATATATCAAATCAAACCTCTAGAATTCATTTTTGTACAAATTTTGCCGATATTTTTAACCGTTGAGGAGTTACAAATAAAAAATACTCACCCAGTCGTACGGTATGCCCGGATCTTCTTTTTTGCTTAAAGCGGCCGCTGTTATTTCCGCGTTTTTAATGTCCACCTCTCCTAGATCATCTTCTTCTTTATCCTTCTTATCCTCCTCTTTTTTATCGTCCATTTTGTCCTCTTTCGCGTCTATATCCAATTTAATTTCTGCTTTATCACCAAATTCAGAATTTGGTTGGTTTGGATCATTTCCGGGGGGTTGCCACCCCTGATTTTGCGGGTAAGGGTTGTTGGGGCCGTATTGGTAATTTTGGGGGTAATTTTGTTGGTAATTTGGATAATTCTGTTGGTAATTTTGGTAATATTCATTCGGTTGTCCGTTTTGAAAATATTGATTTTGTTGATTGTTTTGCCAGTAAGATTGGTCGTTATTGTATGAATTAACATAGCCTTCTTTATTTTCAGGATAAAAATTAGAATATTCACCATTTTGGTTCCAATTTTGGTTATAATTATTTTGATAATTCTGGCCATAATTTTGGTTTTGGTAAAATTCGCCGTTTTGCGAATATTGGTTAAAGTTTTGGGGATATTGGTAATTTTGGGGGTAGTTTTGGTAATTTTGGGGGGTCAAATTATTGGCGGGAGGTGGGGCGGTATTTTGCGGGGGGGTTTGGAACTCAGGGGGGGCAGGGGGGACCGTAGTTTGAGCAGCAGGCGTGCTAGAAGTTGTATTTGATATAGTAGTGGTTGTATTTGTATTTGGTGTGACGGACGCCGCTGGTTTTTCTTTATTTTGAGTTTTGGATGTTGCCGACTGAAAAAAATGTACAATTGTTCGTTATAACCGAGTTTTGTCATGATTTTTCACAGAAAAAATAGAATAAAACAGTCAAAATTGTTTATAACCTACAAAAAAAAAATGGCGCGCAAAATATTTTCAGGTTAGATTTCAGTCAATTTTGAAGTTTAATTATTATGTTTTTGATGTTTTTCTAATATATTTTTGAATATTGACTTACCTTTTTTTCTTTTTTCGCGCCTTTCGATCGACTGCTGCCCTTTTTGGGCGTTTCCGGTTTGGTAATCTGAGCATTTCCGGCCACCTCTTCAAGATCTATATCCACCGCATCACCCGCCGTTTGTTTTTTCAGGAAATAATACAAAACATCCGGATGATTCCAAATTTTGCAGCAAACAGCAAACGCTTTTAAGGGGTTCGGAACTGTTTTCGTCCGAACCACTTCATTCATAAACGTATCGTATAGTTTTCGCTGGAATTCTGTCATTCGAACAAGGAGAACATACTCCTCTTTTTGGGGCAAACTGGTTTGTAAAACCGCGTGGGATCGGCGTTGGACAAAACCCTCTAATAAACTGTGGAGGACGTGGGCACGGTAACGCATTAAACGGATATCTTGTGGGGTGGAATCGATACATTGGCCGTTTTGAATTGGGCGCTCAAACATGTTTGAAAACTCTGTTTTTGTACCTAAATAGTTTGGGCGCACGAAGTCTACCATACACCTGTAAAAAACATGACAAAATGGCCGATATGTTCGCTATATTTTTTTTATTATTAGTACAATTAAATACTTGAAGTATTTTCAAAAGATCTGTCAAAAAAATTCAACTGTCAACTCCCAAAAATTGACTATATTTTTGTCCGAAAGACCCAAAAAATATTAACCCACACATTATACATATTTTAAATATCAATATTTAATAATTTATTGATGTATTTATGCCCTAAATATATTTAAAAGTATATTAAACAATTTTTTAATCCTTTAATAAATTTATGAATCTGCCATACCGACGGAGTCAATGTCATAGTTCGAGCATTTTGGCGCTGTAAGCCAGCCGAATGTTTTTGAAACGTACATAATTCTTAACCATAATTTTCAGCCATCAAACTAATATTTTCTTTAAATAATTAATGTTTTTGATTAATGTAAGTATAAATAAATGATTTTCAGTTAATTTTATGTGTTTTCTGTAAATTTCAGCCGGATAAATAACCAAATAAAAGTTTTGATGTTCCGGAAAAATCATGTTACAAATTTTTAAATAAAACTTTATCCAGACGGTTTTAAAGTTTAACAATGAGTGCATATATGTTTTAAACTCCGTAGAATACGTTTTTTATATTGTCAACCCTTAATTTCAACTCTAAATACCCAAAAAAAGGGTGCAAACTTTAACAAACAAAACAAATTTCCCGCCAAATGACAAATTCGTTTATAACTATTAAAATAATGAATGTCAACGGTTCAAAAGTTTGTATAACATATAAAAAACATCACAGATTTCATTTATCGTATTGTTAACCCTTAATTTCAACCCTAAATACCCAAAAATTAGGAGCAAACTTCATATAACCACATAAATTACAACACAAATTTTCTGCCGTGTTCCCAAATTACAAATTCGATCATAACTTTTAAAATAATAAATTTTAACTGTTCAAAAGTTTGTATAATATGTAAAAAACATCACAGATTTCATTTTTCGCATTGTTAACCCTTAATTTAAACCCTAAATACCCAAAAAATGGTGCAAACTTCATATAACCACAAAAAAGATAACAAATTTTCTGCCGTGTTCCCAAATTACAAATTCAATTATAATTTGTAAAATAATAAATTTTAAACGTTCAAAAGATTGTATAATATTTAAAAGACATCACAGATTACATTTTTCGCATTGTTAACCCTTAATTTCAACCCTAAATACCCAAAAAATTGGTGCAAACTTCATATAACCACAAAAATGATAACACAAATTTTCTGCCGTTTTCCCAAATTACAAATTCGTTCATAACTTTTAAAATAATAAATTTTAACTGTTCAAAAGTTTGTATAATATGTAAAAAACATCACAGATTTCATTTTTCGCATTGTTAACCCTTAATTTAAACCCTAAATACCCAAAAAATGGTGCAAACTTCATATAACCACAAAAAAGATAACATAAATTTTCTGCCGTGTTCCCAAATTACAAATTCAATTATAATTTGTAAAATAATAAATTTTAAACGTTCAAAAGATTGTATAATATTTAAAAGACATCACAGATTACATTTTTCGCATTGTTAACCCTTAATTTCAACCCTAAATACCCAAAAAATTGGTGCAAACTTCATATAACCACAAAAATGATAACAAATTTTCTGCCGTTTTCCCAAATTACAAATTCGTTCATAACTTTTAAAATAATGAATTTTAACGGTTCAAAATATTGTATTATATTTAAAAAACATCACAGATTACATTTTTCGCATTGTTAACGCTTAATTTCAACCCTAAATACCCAAAAAATGGGCGCAAACTTCATATAACCACAAAAATGATAACACAAATTTTCTGCCGTTTTCCCAAATTACAAATTCGTTCATAACTTTTAAAATAATAAATTTCAACGGTTCAAAAGATTGTAGAATATTGAAAAAACATTACAGATTTCATTTTTAGCATTGTTAACCCTTAATTTCAACCCTAAATACAAAAAAAATGGGCGCAAACTTCATATAACCACAAAAATTACAATACAAATTTTCTGCCGTCAAATTCCAAATTCATTAATAACTTTTAAAATAATGAATATCAATCCTTGAAAATTCACTGAACATCATTTCTTTATACTTAGAACAAGTCAAAAACATTTATTTTTAAATAAAAATATTTATTTGACGTTTAAATTTGTGGTTAAAATGTACTATTCAACCTGTGTAACATTGACTAACGCACCGCTCATTTAAATATTCTAAAGCCATATTGTTACAAATTAGTTCATAACTTTTAAAATAATAAATTTTAATGGTTCAAAAGTTGGTATTATATATAAAAAACATCACAGATTTCATTTTTCACATTGTTAACCTTTAATTTCAACCCTAAATACCCAAAAAATGGGTACAAACTTCATATAACTTACCAATATTCAAGTAAATTGTTTTGCAGCGGATATCCGGTCAAAACTATTCTTCTTTTCGATCGAATTTGCTTCAAAGCTTGACTAATAGACGCATGACTGTTTTTTATTCTGTGGCCTTCGTCACAGATTACTAGATCCGGTCCTGGTTTGACTAAAGCTTCATGAATTTCTATAAAAAAATTAAAAAGTTTGAACACAATCGACGATTTTTTAACATTTTACCTTCGAAAAGACTTTTATTTTTTTCCTCATCTTCTGGTTCTTGGGATTCGGAATTTTTCGTCCCCCGTTTTTTACTTTTACTTTTGGGATTTCGTCTTAAAGACAATAATCGATATAATTCGTAACCTATTAGTAAAACGCCGCCATCTTTGGTCCATTCCTTGATAACTTTAGCCCGCGCTGCTAAAGTTTTGTGGCTGTCGTTTAAGACAAACAAATTAAAATTACGCGGACGCACCTAAAAAAATTACAAGTCAAATTTTTAGAGAAATTTGAGTGTATTTAATAATACTTCTCCATGGCTGAGTAACGGACTATTTGCAGGGTCTTTTGGCAGCCACATATTAAATTCTGCCATCCAATTTTGCAAAGTATTAATAGGCATAATACATAAAATAGTTTTAGCGCCGGTATGTCTCAAAAATATGTCACTGAAGCAGACAATTTGTAGAGTTTTTCCCAAACCCATTGAATGGGCCAAAATACACCCAAAACCTAGAAATATCAAATTCGTGTCAAACTATAAATTTACACCCCCTCCCGCTCTTTAAAAACATTAAAAATGACCAAAAAACAATTTTTTTATTTTATTTCCACTATGATTTCTAAACGTTCTGATTATTACATCACGGGCACTCATTGCTGGCGTGAAGAGTGCACCCCTGTGGTCAATTTAAAACCACTTTAAACCCCGCCCAACACGTATTTAAAATTAAGTGCCCCAAGTTGTTGCCTTGAGGTACACCATTCATTATTTCTGAACTTTTTGACTATTACTTCACGGGCACTCATTGCTGGCGTGAAGAGTGCACCACTGTGGTCAATTCAAAACCACTTTAAACCCCGCACAACACGTATTTAAAATTAAGTGCCCCAAGTTGTTGCCTTGAGGTACACCATTCATTATTTCTGAACTTTTTGACCATTACTTCAAGGGCACTCATTGCTGGCGTAAAGAGTGCACCCCTGTGGTCAATTCAAAACCAATTTAAACCCCGTACAACACGTATTTAAAATTAAGTGCCCCAAGTTGTTGCCTTGAAGTACACCATTCATTATTTCTGAACTTTTTGACCATTACTTCAAGGGCACTCATTGCTGGCGTAAAGAGTGCACCCCTGTGGTCAATTCAAAACCAATTTAAACCCCGTACAACACGTATTTAAAATTAAGTGCCCCAAGTTGTTGCCTTGAGGTACACCATTCATTATTTCTGAACTTTTTGATCATTACTTCACGGACACTCATTGCTGGCGTGAAGAGTGCACCACTGAGGTTAATTTAAAACCCCTTTAAACCTCGCCCAACACGTATTTAAAATTATGTGCCCCAAGTTGTTGCCTTGAGGTACACCATTCATTATTTCTGAACTTTTTGACCATTACTTCACAGGCACTCATTGCTGACGTGAAGAGTGCACCATTGAGATCAATTCAAAACCACTTTAAACCCCGCACAACACGTATTTAAAATTAAGTGCCCCAAGTTGTTGCCTTGCGGTACACCATTCATTATTTCTGAACTTTTTGACCATTACTTCACGGGCACTCATTGCTGGCGTAAAGAGTGCACCCCTGTGGTCAATTCAAAACCAATTTAAACCCCGTACAACACGTATTTAAAATTAAGTGCCCCAAGTTGTTGCCTTGAGGTACACCATTCAATATTTCTGAACTTTTTGACCATTACTTCACGGGCACTCATTGCTGGCGTGAAGAGTGCACTACTGTGGTCAATTCAAAACCACTTTAAACCCCACACAACACGTATTTAAAATTAAGTGCCCCAAGTCGTTGCCTTGAGGTATACCATTCTCAATTCACTGTTTCTCACCTGTTGACGTGCTAAAACGGTCCACACTTTCAATAACATTGTCAAAAAGAAAGCGGACGCCCCCTATTTGATGCGGCTTTATGACCCTAGCAATTTGGGGGGCCAAATAGACCGGAGACTCATTTTCCGGGTGGCCTACGTTAATCAGCACTCTGCCTTGTTCGTCGGGGACGTTATAGGCGTCGTTGGTGTGCATTCCACTATTGCAAGGGTCTTCGTCGGGTTCGGGTTCGTCCTCTTCTTCAGAAAGAACGATGCAGTCATCGTCGGAGGATGATGATATTGTCACTACGTCTGAAATGGGTTGAAATATTTTCAAAGTACATCTAATTCGTGTTGTACGGGGTTTAAAAAATAAATTAACTTATTTCCACGCCTTAAAACTTAAAATTGCCGCAAGGTAAGATATATGACTTTGGGACCCATTTTTGGGTGTTAGACGTGGGAATTTGGGTATGGCAATGTGAAAAATAAAATCTTTGGGGTTTTTTACATAGGGGGTAAAGTTTTAAAGGGTTGATATACATTATTTTAAAATATATTAATGAATTTGAGAACACGGCAGAAAATTTGTGTTGTCATTTTTGTGGTTACCTGACGTTTGCACCCTATTTTTAAGTATTTAGGGTTGAAATTAAGGATTGACATCGCTAAAAATGAAATCTGCGGGGTTTATTACATAGGGGGTGAAGTTTTGAAGGGTTGGTATTCCTTATTTTTAAAGATATTAATGAATTTGTAATTTGGGAACACGGCAGAAAATTTGTGTTTTAATTCTTGTGGTTATATGAAGTTTGCACCCAATTTTTAGGTATTTAGGGTTGAAATTAAGGGTTGACATTGCGAAAAATGAAATATGTGGGGTTTATTACATAGGGGGTGAAGTTTTGAAGGGTTGGTATTCCTTATTTTAAAAGATATTAATGAATTTGTAATTTGGGAACATGGGAGAAAATTTGTGTTGTAATTTTTGTGGTTATCTGAAGTTTGCACCCAATTTTTAGGTATTTAGGGTTGAAATGAAGGGTTGACATTGCAAAAAATGAAATCTATGAGGTTTTTTACATAGGGGGTAAAGTTTTGAAAGGTTGGTATTCCTTATTTTTAAGGATATTAATGAATTTGTAATTTGGGAACATGGGAGAAAATTTGTGTTGTCATTTTTGTGGTTACCTGACGTTTGCACCCAATTTTTAGGTATTTAGGGTTGAAATTAAGGGTTAACAGTGCGGAAAATGAAATCTGTGATGTGTTTTATATATTATACCAAGTTTTGAATCCTTAAAATTCATTATTTTAAAAGTTATAAACAAATTTGTAACTTAAGAACATGGCTTAGAATTTGACGGATAATTTATTTTATTATTTATATTTATACTCAAATATTGTTTAAAACAATAATTTTAAATAAAGTATTAGATTGAATGTTATTTTAATTGATTATCTTAACGATTAATAGATACCAATGATGTAGTTTACCTAGACTAGATTTTTTAAATGAGCGGTGCGTTAATCAATGTTACACAGGTTGGATAGTACATTTTAACCTCAAATTTAAACGTCAAACAAATATTTTTTATTAAAATATAAATGCTTTTGATTTGTTCTAAGTATAAAAAAGTGATTTTCAGTTAATTTTATGAGTTTCCTGTAAATTTCAGCCAAATTCATAACTAAATAGTAGTTTTAGATGTTTTGGAAGAATTGGGAAAAATTCGCAACGGCCGTCAACTTACAAATATTCAAATAAAACTTTGTCCAGGTAGTTTTAAAGTTTGAAAATTAATGAATTTATATTTTAAACCCCGTACAACACGTTTTTTATACTATCAACCTTGAATTTCAACCCTAAATACACAAAAAAAGGGTGCAAACTTCAATAAACTAAAAACAAAACATCCCCAAATTCTTAAGTTACATATTCGTTCATAACTTTTAAAATAATGAATTTTAACGGTTCAAAAGATTGTATAATATATAAAAAACATCACAGATTTCATTTTTTGCATTGTTAACCCTTAATTTTAACCTTAAATACCCAAAAAATAGGTGCAAACATCATATAACCACAAAAATGACAACACAAATTTTCTGCCGTGTTCCCAAATTACAAATTCATTAATATATTTTAAAATAAAGAATACCAACCCTTCAAAACTTCACCCCCTGTGTAATAAACCCCACAGATTTCATTTTTCGCATTGTTAACCCTTAATTTCAACCCTAAATACCCAAAAAATAGGTGCAAACTTCATATAACCTCAAAAATTACAACACAAATTTCTTGGCGTGTTCCCAAATTACAAATTCAATAATATCTTTTAAAATAATGAATGTTAATCCTTGAAAACTTCACCCCCTATGTAAAAATCCCCACAGATTTCATTTTTCACATTGCCACACCCAAATTCCCACGTCTAATACCCAAAAATGGGTCCCAAAGTCATATATCTTACATTGCCGCATCCGCGATGTTCAGAACTATCATAGATTTAATAATACAGTACAAACGATTTTAATTTATAGTTTAACCCTCGTACAACACGATTTTTATGTCAATTTGAATATATTTAAAACAATTGAAGATTTATGAGGCCAAAAATGCATGCACAGCTAAATAAATTAAAGTTAGTACGCTAAAAATGCAGATAAATATTTGTTAGTATCCCTTTACCTTTTGTTTTACCTGCGACTTTTCGAATTTTCTTATCGGAATCCGACAAATCGGACTCCGAATCGGATTCGATTTTCGGTTCAAATTTTTTCGACACTGGAGCAATAGAAACTGATGGTGTTAAATGTCCAGAAGTTTTCTTAATCGGTATTAAATTCCTCTGCATTTTGCCCTAAAATCCACAAGAAAAAATCAACTTCCGAACCCTGCCGGGTCCGCTTAAACCCATTTTTTAATTCCGAAGTCCCAAACCCACCTGTAGGGCCCCTTTTTGCAGCTTAACAACCTCGAACGGAGTGCTAGACTTCGTAATTCTTGTCATTGATTTTGTTTCACCGTTCGGTAATTTTACTAGAACTGTGTTGCCGAGTTTGGAGCTCGGGTGGGCCCCAGATGATGTGGGGCCCCCGGAGCCAGACGGGAGAGCGTCTTTAGAGCTGCTAGGAAGGTTTTTTATTAAGGAATTTCCTTGAAGAAGTGAAATAACTCTATGTTGAGTTTTGTTATTTTGCCGATTTAATGCTATCTGTCTTTGGACCTAAAATGGACAAATGAGTTTAGATAGGGCCCCAATTTGGTCAAAAATGAAATTTACAAGGTTCATTTGATATATAAACATATTAAAAGTAATTAAAAAATAGTTAAAAAGTCCCAAAACCTGGGTTCGAAAATAGTCAAAATTTGGACCATTTTTGAACCCGGGTTTCAACACTTTTTGACCATTTTTTTGAAGATATTTACCTCTCTAATGATGCGTTGTTGTTCTTGGACTCGCCTTAAACGTTCCATTTCCTGTCTTTGAGCCGCCAAAGTCGCCTCATCCAACTGTGTTTCATCCATCACTTCTCTGATGTTTCTTCGCATATTGCCTGCAAAAAAATCGCCGTCACACCCAGATATGGGTGTATTTGAGGTTGTAAACTCACCTATTTTTATTTCGGAGTTCAATTTATCGTCCGAATCGGAATCGCATTCTTTTTTTGCTGGAACAACTGATATTTCGTTTTCTGTGTCATCGGAATCGGCTTTGCGGGGCTTCTCCCCTTTTTTTACAGTCTCCACACTTATTTCACCTAAAAATGGGTGTGGTAATTGTAGAACAATGTATAAAAAAGTTTTTGTACTGATAATATTGCAGAAGTCGCTAATAATATCAGATATAAACAATAATTCAAATAAACACTTAAGGAGTCCCTCAAGGCTTTCATCTAGGCCCTGTCTTGTCTCATACAAGGTTTTTGTGATTTTTTTTTCTTTAAAAGTTTTCGATGGACGTTGGAAAGCCCCAAAATTAAATTCAAAATAAATATTTACCCATTTCTTTCAATTTTTCGGCGATGTCATATTCGTATTCCAAGCTGTCAATTTTCGATTCCTCCTTCTGACTGGACTCCCCTAACTCACTGGTCAATTTCTCGATAAAATCAGTATTTTCAGCCTCTATTAACCCTTTAGGAGTGCCGGGTTTCGAACCCGGCTCATCTAAATCACTATCCTCTTCCGAATCATATTCAGAGTCTTCATTATCCGTCAAATTTGTTCGAATTTCATCCATTTTAGTCTTTTTCGAATCTTGGTCCTCTTCGAACTCATTTTTCCGTTTGTGGGTGTCTGCTTGGGGGTCTAATATGTCGGTTTGTGATATAGACGGTTCTGGGTTCAATTCCTCATCGGATATTGGATTATCCGAATCGGAATCGGTCGTGTAGTTCATCGGTTCTGGTACATTTTTCGGTTCTGAAATTAATGGTTCATATCTCAGAAATTATTAGAGATACGAATATAATAATTCCAAATATGGGATCTAAGAGGTTGATTTGGCATTTAACCATGTAAAAAGTGGTTAAAAATGGCCAAAAAGTCCAAAAACCCGTGTTCAACTTTTTTTAAATATTCAATTTTATGGTTAAAAAATGGACTTAAATCTCCAAAATGGTTGAAGATAAGGCCTTAAAATTACCAAAAATGTTTTTTTCGGGGTCGATTTACCCTAAATAGGACTAAAAATGGGTTTAAAAATGTTACTATTTTTTATAACGGTAGACGCACAAATTTATTTTTACTACAGTTGAGAACACTGTCAAACAAACAAATGACATTTGGTAACAATTGTAACCAACAATTTTGACTTTTTGCTAAAATTAGAACAAAATACTTATAAAAAAATAATAAAAATGATATTAAAATATTGTTAAATCATGTAAGTACAAATAAAAATGCTTAAAACTGGGAAATTTTAAGTGTAAATAGTGTTTTTCTTACCTGAAGTGACCCGTTCGATAGTCACATCGCCAATTCTATTCATAGGTACTTCCATTGTCTGTGTTGGGCCCCAAAGTTGTAAAAAATGTTTTTACATTATATTCTCTATTTTTTGTGTAAGTTGTGAACCTAGAACGAAAATTAGTGTCAGTTTTGAAGCTTAAAACTTAGGAAGTTCACATTAAGTTTTTAAGATGTTACTCGTCTTTTTAATGTTGTTTATGTTTAAAATTAAGTTCAAAACTTAAACTTAAGTATGTAATGTTTATATTCCGCGCCAAATAACGAAAATAAATGCCGGTATTGATAAAAAAACGTATATTTTATAAACAAACAATGATGCCAGACACAATACTGTAATAATTCGATATATTACTTACATCTTTTAACTAAAAACTTATTTAATATTATAAAAACACTTATTGACAGTCCCTAAGTCATATTATTCTTTGTTGAAAACCATCAGTTCATGAGTAAAAACTATAGTTTACAAGTAATATTTAACTACAATTTAAGCCTAAATCGATTTAACACTAATTAGAAATATATTTTATAGCACTCTTCAGATTTTAATCACACAAAAATCATTAATTATTTCGATATTTTAATTAGTTTGCTTCGGCCATCATAATACAAAATGGCTTTATAGTTATGAAAACGCCCGGTGTTGGCGCTATGATCTCTGACAGTCATTCAAGTTAAGACATACGTATTTGTTTCTATCTTCATATGTATACAAAACGCGAAATATGAATTTAAGACCCATTTTTGGGTGTGACGACAAAGGGTTAAGTTTTAAAGGGTTGATATTCGTTATTCTAAAAGCTATTAATGAATTTGTAATTTGGGAACACGGCAGAAAATTTGTGCTGTAATTTTTGTGGTTATATGAAGTTTACAGCTAATTTTTGGGTATTTAGGGTTGAAATTAAGGGTTACCAGTACGAAAAATAAAATCTGTGATGTTTTTTACGTATTATACAAACTTTCGAACGGTTGAAATTTATTATTTTAAAAGTTATCAACGAATGTTTAATTTGGGAACACGGCAGAAAATTTGTGCTGTAATTTTTGTGATTATATGACGTTTACACCTAATTTTTGGGTATTTAGGGATGAAACTAAGGGTTGACAGTGTGAAAAATGAAATCTGTGATGTTTTTTACATATTATACAAACTTTTAAACCGTTAAAATTAATTATTTTAAGAGTTATGAACGAATTTGTAATTTGGGAACACGGCAGAAAATTTGTGTTTTAATTTTTGTGATTATATGACGTTTGCACTTAATTTTAGGGTATTTGGGGTTAAAATTAAGGGTTAACAATGCGAAAAATGAAACCTGTAATGTTTTTTACATATTATACCAACTTTTGAACGGTTGAAATATATTATTTTAAAAGGTATGAACGAATTTGTAATTTGGAAACACGGCAGAAAATTTGTGCTGTAAATTTTGTGGTTATATGAAGTTTGTACCTATTTTTTGTTTATTTAGGGTTGAAATTAAGGCTTGATAGTATGAAAAATGCATCTGTGATGTTTTTTACATATTATACAAACATTTCGACGCTTGAAATTTATTATTTTAAAAGTTATGAACGAATGTGTAATTTGGGATCACGGCAGAAAATTTGTGTTGTAATTTTTGTGATTATATGAAGTTTACACCTAATTTTTGGGTATTTAGGGTTAAAATTAAGGGTTAACAGTGCGAAAAATGAAATCTGTGATGTTTTTTTATATATAATACTAACTTTTGAACCGTTGAAATTTATTATTTTAAAAGTTATGAACCAATTTGTAACTTAAGAACATTACCTAGAATTTAACGGAAAATTTATTTTGTTTATTATTTATATTTATATTCAAATATTGTTTAAACAATAATATTAAATGTTATTTTAATGTTTAAACGATTAATAGATACCAATGATGTAGTTTATCTAGACTAGTTTTTTTCTAATGAGCGGTGCGTTAGTCGAAACAGTTTATTGACCGATAATGTCAAAACATTTAATTTTAATTTAAAAACCACGATTTAACGTTTATTTAAATATAAATACGGTTGTAAAAATGTTTATTTATTATATTTAAGTAATAATATTGTACAAAAATTATAAATAAAGCTGTCAAAATTATGTCATGTGTCTGTTTTCGTTTGTATGTACATCTATTGTGTTTACAAATATGTCAGATTTCAAAATAACTGTAAAATGGAGCGGAAAAGAATACGATATATGCGATATTACAGAAGACGACACAGTTCTGTGTTTAAAAAACGCTATAGAAAAACAAACAGGCGTTCGTCCTGATCGCCAAAAACTTCTCAACTTGAAATTTCGAGGTTAGTTTGCAATCTGTTAAAAATTATTAAAAAATGCATTTTATTTATAGGAAAAATGCCGGAGGATGATTTAGTTCTTTCTCAAATAAAATTAAAACCCGGTTTTAAGCTTATGTTAATGGGCAGTTTAGAGGAAGATATAGCTTTGATTAATAAAACTCCATCTGATATTCCGGAAGTTATTAATGATTTGGATATTGAAGATGAAGAAATTGCTATTGAAAATCAAGAAGTTTATCTTTCAAAGATTGAAAAACGTATTAAAGACTATGAAATTAAGATTTTAAATGAGCCCAGACCCGGCAAAAAACTGTTAGTTCTCGATATAGATTATACACTTTTTGACCACAGATCATCAGCGGAAACTGGTTTTGAATTAATGCGACCGTATTTACATGAATTTTTAACAACTACGTACGAATTTTACGACATTGTAATTTGGTCTGCGACCGGTATGAAATGGATCGAAGAAAAAATGAAATTGTTGGGAGTTTCTACAAATTCTGCTTATAAAATAATGTTTTATTTAGATTCTCTAGCTATGATTTCGGTTCACACACCCAAATATGGAGTAATAGACGTAATTATACACTTTCGAGTTACTTTAAAAAATTCTAACCTATAAACAAATCATTTTTTTTAGGTTAAACCCTTGGGAGTTATTTGGGGTAAATTCGAACAATATAACAATAAGAATACAATAATGTTGGATGATATTAGACGTAACTTCATTATGAACCCGAAAAATGGGCTTAAAATACGCCCATTTAAACAAGCGCATTTGAATCGCACAAAAGATAAAGAACTGTTATTGTTAAAAAAGTATTTGGTTGATATTGCAATACATGTTGAAGATTTTTCAGCCATTAATCACAAACATTGGGAAAAATTTAGGCCGAAAAAGAAATAAATGTTATATTTTAAGAATAAATAATATTGAATACACATATGTTGTTTTTTTATAAGTGACTTCCGGACCCATTTTCAGGTGTTAGGAGTGAGAATTTGGGTGTGGGCATGTGAAAAATGAAATCTGGGATTTTTTTTTACATAGGGGCGAAGTTTTCAAAGGTTAATATTAATAATTTCAAAAGATATTAATGAATTTGTAATTTGAGAACACGGCAGAAAATTTGTGTTACCTATTTGTGGTTATATGAAGTTTGCTCCTAATTTTTGGGTATTTAGGGTTGAAACTAAGGGTTGACAGTATGAAAAATGAAATCTATGATGTTTTTTACATATTATACAATCTTTTGAACGGTTGAAATTCATTATATTAAGTGTTATGAACGAATTTGTAATTTGGGAACACGTCAGAAAATTTGTGTTGTCAATTTGTGGTTATATGAAGTTTGCTTCTAATTATTGGGTATTTAGGGTTGAAACTAAGGGTTGACAGTATGAAAAATGATATTTGTAATGTTTTTTACATATTATACCAAATTTTAAACCGTTAAAATTTATTATTTTGAGAGTTATGAACGAATTTGCAATTTGGGAACACGTCAGAAAATTTGTGTTGTCATTTTGTGGTTATACGAAGTTTGCACCTATTTTTAGGGTATTTAGGGTTGAAATTAACGGTTAACAGTGCGAAAAATGAAATCTGTGATGTGTTTTATATATTATACCAAGTTTTGAACCGTTAAAATTCATTATTTTAAGAGTTATGAACGAATTTGTAATTTGGGAACACGTCAGAAAATTTGCGTTATCATTTTGCGGTTATGTGAAGTTTGCACCTAATTTTTGGGTATTTAGGGTTGAAATTAAGGGTTGACAGGGTAAAAAACGTGTTCTACGGGGTTTAAAATATATATTACCTAATTTTCAAACCTTAAAACCGTCTGGACAAAGTTTTATTTAAATATATATACACCAGCCGAATGTTTTTGAGACGTACATCATTTTTAACCTTAGTTTTTAGCTGTCAAAAGATTAATGAAAAAACTAATGTATTTTATAATATATCTATATTTACAACTAATACAGAATTTGATCTGATATACACATTTTAATTTGTTTTCGCTGGGGGCCACTTCCATTGTCCAGCAGGCGCTTCTCTTAAAAGACACTCCCACGGTTTCCAAGTTAACATTTTCCTAGCTAGCATCAATTCATTTTCAGCTTGTACAATCAATTCTTCAATCTGTCCACAGCTAATATTTTTTTCAATTGCCGGAATATCTTTTCCAGATTCGACGATTTGAGCGCGATCTTTTATAATTCGTTCCGTATGCTTTCTATACGCTGCTGTTTCCGGCATTTTGGCTAAACAACGAATAATTTTACCGTAAAGAACGGTTAAAGTATGTTGAGGGTTTGTAGCAACTTCTAAGCCGGTTAAACCCGTAGTTTTCTTTAATATTTGACGGCCAGCTGAAGCCATTTTCACAGTTGTAGGTTATGTTATGTAACAGCTTCAAATATGTATTTTTATGTTTTATATTTAAAATAAACACTTAACAAGCAATTTTTATTTAGTTTTAATGGTTAAAACCGTTTTATTTAATGCAATAATTTAACTAAATTACAGAGACAAATTTGGTAATTAATATTTGCATGGTAACAAAAAAAATATCACTAGCACTTAGATCCATTATTTAAATACTTGAATTTAAAAGTTAATCTCAATTTTTTAAACACAAATATGTTTCATGTCCATTTTTATGCATTTATAAACTTATTTATATCAAAATAAATAATCAAATATAATATCTAGGGATATTTAAGATCAAATCTAACCAAAATATTGATTGTTTTGTGCACTGTTGTATTGAAAATACGTAATTTGTTAAAAATGAACGCTGCGATTAATATTGGCGTAGAAGACATGATGTCTACTATAATTCGTTACGGATTATATATAGGCGCTGTTTTTCAAATAATTTGTTTATTAGCTTGTATAGTTTTACCGGAAAATAGTTCCGAAGAACTTAACATCAACAACAATAAGGTATTTATTTATTTAACAATTGCAAAACTGCATATTTTTTCGTCAAAAATTGCCAAAGGTTAAACCCGGTTTTCTGGGTGTTGTGGTTAAGGTTAAAACCACTTTTTTGGTACCAAATTAACCAGAAAACTCTGGAGAATACAAATCTGGTAGTTTGAAGTGTATTCGATAAATTTTAAGACTGGAAAAATGGGTTTAAGTGCTTGAACACACCTAATGATCATCAATGTTTCTGTAAAATTTCAAACCGGGTTCATGTGCGTTTAACTGTTCTTTTAACCACTTTTTGGTACAAAATTAACCGGAAATACTTGTATTTTAGAATGCTGAAAGTGAAGATGATTCATCCGAACATAGTACACCACAAAATACCCCACGAAGACCGCATCACAGAGTTCGAAAACAAGACAAGAAAAAAAGGCGTTAATTTGAAAAATAAGTGATATTTATTAATTTTGCGTAATTATTTTTGTATTATTTATAAAATAAATGTGTTATGTATTCAAATAAATGATATTACATGTATATTTTTACTTACCAACATCCGTTTTCATCTCCCGCCAAATTCTAACCTCAAATCAAACACAAATAATAGTTTTTTTACAGTTTTATTGCACAAATATAACACATATTTATCAAAAATAATGAAAACTATCACAGATGTGAAACATAAATTATATTAAGCCATCAAACTAAAAATATTAAACACTTGTTATGTCAGTTGTCTCAATTCTCGAAATTGGTTTCATTATTTCAATTTCGAGCTGTTTCTCGGTATTAATTGTCAAATTTTGTAACATCCCTAACACATTATCGACTCCGTGGGAGTTTTCTTCAACATTCGAAATTGTATTTGGGTTAGTTTTCGAAAAATGTAAACAGCAATAACCTTTAAATCCTCTCCAGGTGATAATATTTGGTTTAATGCCCCTTTCAGCTAAAGCCGCCTTTAAATCCCTAACGCGAACACTTTTTTCGATGTTTTTAACCATTAAACTAAAGTCGATCATCGATTTATTCCTTCGAAAATGTCGTTTAGGACGTTTTTTAGGCGACAAATCCTGCAAAAACCATCTAAAAATTCTGTTTGAATTTTCAAGGGAAAACTTACAATATTTTCTTGGTTTTCGGTGTTTTCAGAGACTTTTGGGGCCCTACGGCGAACTATTCGACGCTTTTGAGGTTTATTGTCTATGTTTTCGACAGTATTTTGATTATCTTTTTGGGGTTTAGGACGACGATAACGCCGTGTTCGCCGAATATTTTTGTTCGATTCTACGTCTGAATCGACATCCTTTAATTTAATTTCTTTCCCTGAGCTTTAAAAATATGTATAACATAAAAATAATAATCGAAAAATGGCCGACTCCAAAAAAATCGCCGCCATCTTGTTAACTTTTCAGTCATTTATTTCACAAATAAACAAAACAAAACACAAAATATTGTATATTTTATTAATTTTACTAACCTTTCAGTTGCCTCTTTTAACGATTTTAAAACTGGCATTAACTCTATTCGCCGTTTACTAACGAGTTCCCAAAAAATGCCAGTCGGCTTTGGCAAACGTTGGCCCACTTCGATTATCTGTGTCGGAGTCACAATTATATCTATTGGCACATCATGTGGTCCGAACATTTCGCTCGGAAAATCCTCAAATACTTGCGAATCATGCACAGTTGTTATTACAATTGTATCAGAATTTATTGCACCCATTTCGGTTAAAATAGCGTATTCGAGGTCTGCATAGCCTCGGCCCTTACCAATACGGTAACCTGTCGTTATAAACGAGGTTTAATAACGTAAAAAACAGAAAAATATACGTTGACAGCTAAATTTAAATATTTAACTAATCTGCCATACCGACGGAGTCTTTCCCGTCATGAATAGTTCGAGCATTTTGGCGCTGTAAGCCAGCCGAATGTTTTTGAGACGCACATGATTTTTAACCACAATTTTCAGTTATCAAACTAATATTTTCAATAAAAAATAAACACGTTCGACTAATTTTAAGTATAAATAAATAATTTTCAGTTAATTTCGACATATATTTCATTTTTTTACCTTGCTTGCTGACTGCTACACTACCCATAACAATCAAATCAATTTTAACGGAATCAGTCTCCGTAATTTCTGTCCCACATTGATCAATCCCTCTCCGACTGACTAGTTTCCTCAAATCGTTTTTCCCGGCATTTTCCGGGGCTGTAAGATGTTTTAACAGCCCCGAAGCCAATCTGGGAACCGGGACGAACAAATTTTTTTGATTCTCCAAAACGGATAATCGAACGGGTTCTTGGGGTTTATCTGGATTTACTTTTATATTTTGTGAGTTTTTAAATATGTCTAGTTTTGTTAAATTTAAAGAGGCGTCTTCACATCCTTTAAAATTGGGTATACGCCCGAAAACCGGACGGGGAAAATTAACCAAATTGTTTTTCTCTAAATTTTCCCAAACTTGACGCCTGATTGATTGTTTTGTGACTAAACTTTCGTTTATAGCTTTAAAAAGATTAAAATATAAATGTTATATAAGTTTTTTTGATAATATTCACGTAGTTTTTAGGTTAGAAATACTTACGAGAGACGATTACGTCAATATTTTTGGTTTCAGCCATTATTTCATATATATTTTGCAACAATAACTATTTTTCTTTATATTAATTGTATTACTTTACAATATTTATGCTTATTTTACCAAATATAACATTTTATAAATAGATATACTTGATTAGAACAACAATGAACAATATGACACCACAGCAAATAAATGTTTTTTTATTGTTTACAACTAAAATATTAATTATTATAAATTTGGTTTCTACACAAAATTTTAGTTAATAAATTATTAAAACCAACGCTAAATACATTTAAAAACTGATCGAAAACATTTCGAAAACATACTAACCTTTAAAAATTTAAACCATGTTTTGCTGTTTAAAACCACTTTAACACATTAAAGTACAATTTAACCAGTTCAAATTTTAAAAAAATTAACGGTAACTTTAACCATTTTTGAGATAACTGCGTTTAAATCAATATTTTATAACCTCAATTTTTGTTACTAATCGTGAAAATGAACAAAGTGTCTAATCTTATTTTAAATACCGTTTATTTAATAATTGCGTCTAGTACGATAATTATAAATAAATATTTATTTATACAAGATAATATTTCTGTATTAACAATAACAATTTTACAGTTTATATCTGTTTTTATTGGACTATTTCTCTGTGAAAAAATTAATATATTTTCTGTAAAATCCATACATTTAGATGTCATATTAATTCCGGCTTTATTATTTTGCTGTTTAGTTATATTTATGAACATAAATTTATGTTATAATTCATTAATTACGTATCAAATCAGCAAAAGTTTAATATTACCTATAACAATATGTTTCCGTTTGTTTTTATACAAAGATAAACATAATTTTTTAACAATTACTTCGCTGGTATGTTAAAATATATTAATAAACTATTAATTAATATTACAACAACATATTTATTGTAGATTTTTATAATAATTGGCAGTTTTTTAGTATTTCATAACCTAAAACTTCAAGAAACCATTTTTGTGTTCATAGCTATTTTAACGACAATTATTTATGAATTTGTATGTAATATATAAATAAACTAATAAAAAATATGTTCATTAATAATATTTTTATAGATTTTCAGTAAAAAACAGGCTGAATTTCAAGCATCGAAACTTCAATTACTGTTTTTCTACGCGCCAATTTCGTCCATTTTTCTAGCTGTCATATCACCGATTTTCACATCGCCTTTCGAAATTTTTACTTATAATTTGACAATTTTACAATTGGTAATTCATTAATTATACAAATAAATGTTTCATTAATTGTTTATTTACAGGTTTTGTTAATTATTTCATGTTTTTTAACAGTAATTAACAATTTTATTTCATATTGGATTACGACAAATTCTTCCATTTTAAAGTATTGTATTATGTTTTTAATTGATTAATTATTAATTTTTACATATTTTAGGTACACAATATTAAATCAAATTAAATTAATTATTATTATAATAAGTAGTTGGTCGATTTTTAATGAAATAATTAACTTGGAACAAATAATGGGTATTTCACTTACCATTTTGGGTAATATTATGTATTTTTATATAAAAGTAAGTAATATTATTAATTTTTTTAATATTTTCTAATCATTATTAATTATATTTTAGGGTAAAAATATAAAATTATACACCAATTATAAGCGAATTATATAAAAAAACAACATCTATATATTATACTTACATATTTGTAACTGAAACTTATATAAAACCTATAAAACAATCTATATTTTGTTTGATTTTCAACCTGCATAACATACGACTAACGCACCGCTCATTAAAATAATCTAGTCTAGATAAACTACATCATTGGTACCAATTAATCGTTACAAAAAACCGCCAAATTCAAGGTTATGTTCTTAAGTTATAAATTCGTTCATAACTTTTAAAATAATTAATTTCAACGGTTCAAAAGTTGGTATATTATATAAAAAACATCACAGATTTCATTTTTCGTACTGTCAACCCGTAATTTCAACCCTAAATACCCAAAAATTAGGTGCAAACTTCATATAACCACAAAAATTAAAACACAAATTTTCTGCCGTGTTCCCAAATTACAAATTCATTGATATCTTTAAAAATAAGGAGTACCAACCCTTGAAAACTTCACCCCCTATGTAGAAAACCCCACAGATTTCATTTTTCGCAATGTCAACCCTTAATTTCAACCCTAAATACCTAAAAAATAGGTGCAAACTTCATATAACCACAAAAATAACAACACAATTTTTCTGCAGTGTTCCCAAATTACAAATTTGTTCATAACTTTTAAAATAATGAATTTTAACGGTTCAAAACTTGGTATAATACATAAAAAACATCACAGAGTTCATTTTTTGCATTGTGAACCCTTAATTTCAACCCTAATTACTTAAAAATTAGGTGCAAACTTCATATAACCACAAAAATTGCAACACAAATTATCGGCTATGTTCCCAAATTATAAATTCATTCAAATCTTTTAAAATATTGTATGTCAACCCTTGAAAACTTCACCCCCTATATAAAAAACCCCACAGATTTCATTTTTCGTAATGTCAACCCTTAATTTGAACCCTAAATACCCAAAAATTAGGTGCAAACTTCATATAACCAAAAAATTACAACACAAATTTTCGGCCATGTTCCCAAATTATAAATTCATTAATATCTTTTAAAATATTTAATACCTACCCTTGAAAACTTCACCCCTGATGTAAAAAACCGCACAGATTTCATTTTTTGCATCCTCACACCCAAATTCCCATTCCTAACACCCAAAAATGGGTCTGAAAGTCACTTATCTTACCTTGACATCTTATCGCAGGTCTCTGTCGGTAAAACAGTTTAAAAATAGAAAATACATGAAAATCTTTATTTATTTTATACAATACAACATTTAATCAGGATGATGTACTTTAATATGTTTTTTAAGTCCATTTGTATCACAAAAGCCCTTGTCACATATTTTACAAACATGGGGCGTGTCTTTAGTATGCGTTCGAATATGAACTGTCAAATTACCATTTAACCTGAATGACTTACCACAATAAGGACAAGAATATGGTTTTTCATTTGTATGAATACGTAAATGATACTTTAAATGACCGATTTGCACAAAAGTTTTATCACATTGGTCACAGGCGTATGGCTTCACCGCAGAATGCCGAAATTTATGATTTTTTAAATCTAAAGCCGTCAGAAATTTCTTATTGCAAATAGAACAGACAAATTTACGTTCACTATTATGAATTTTTAAGTGTGAATTAAGTTTTTTTGAATCGATAAACCCCCGCTTACAAATTTGACATACGAATTTTTTGTCTCCATGGGTAACTAAATGAGTTTTAAGAGCTCCTATTGTTGTAAACAGTTGACTGCAATACTCACATTGATGTATTTCTAGAATAAATGACGCCATATTAAATCAAAAACCCTTAATTTAAACCCTAGATACCAAAAAAGGGTGTAAACTTCAATAAACTCAAAATAAATTTTCCGCCAAATTCATAAGTTATAAATTGGTTCATAACTTCTAAAATAATAAATTTTAACGGTTAAAAACTTGGTATAATATGTAAAAGACATCACAGATTTCATTTTTCGCATTAGTTAACCCTTAATTTCAACCCCAAATACCCAAAAAATAGGTGCAAACTTCATATAACCCCAAAAATTACGACACAAACATTCTGCCGTGTTCCCAAATTACAAATTTGTTCATAACCTTTAAAATAATAATTTTCAACGGTTCAAAACTTTGTATAATAGATAAAAAACATCACAGATTTCATTTTTCGCATAGTTAACCCTTAATTTCAACCCTAAATATCCAAAAAATAGGTGCAAACTGCATATAACCTCAAAAATTTCAACACAAATTTTCTGCCGTGTTCCCAAATTACAAATCCATTAATCTTTTAAAATAATAAATTTCAACCCTTGAAAACTTCACCCCCTATGTAAAAAACCCCACAGATTTCATTTTTCACACCCCCACACCCAAATTTCCACTACTAACACCCAAAAACGGGTCCGGAAGTCACTTATCTTGCCGCATTTAGATTGTTCAGAGCTGTCATCTTAGATTTAAAATAAAATTTGGCCAGACGGTTTTAAAGTTTGAAAATGAGTCAATTTATATTTTAAACCCCGTACAACACGAATTTGATGTTAATATGAAGATATATCAAACGGTTAAGAAGTTATGAACCCTTAAAACATTGGAAATAATTGTGAAAATTTGGTACTTACCATATGTTTCACCCGCATTTTTGACGACTTTTGTTTTAGATCGTTCTGAAATAAACAAAAAATGCGTAAATCGCACTAGTTATATAATAAATCTTACCTTTTCCGTGTGATTTGATGTGGTAATTAAAATAACCAAAATTACGGAACGCTTTCCCACAATAATTGCATATAAAAGGCCTTTCCCCTGTATGCACGCTAAAAACAAGAACATAACCTAAAAAACACACAATAAATTAATAATTACAAACTTACCGTCTATGTTCTTTCAAAGATGTTGATTGGTTGAAACTCTTTTCACAATAATCACATTGATAAGGTTTTTCGCCAGTATGTATACGAATATGTCGGCGAAAATTACTGTCATGATTAAATTTTTTCCCGCAAAATTCACAACAGAATTGTTTCTCGCTGTTATGTGTGTTTAAATGTTGCTTCAAATTGCGGAAATTTACATTTTTTGAGCATATTTTGCAAGTTGTATACGAGAATTCTTTGGTTTTATGTATTTTATAATGTTCTTTCAATAAATGAAACACTGGAAACTCTTCTTTACATTTTGTACAGATGTACGGTGGCCCAGATTTGGTTTTTTTAACTGGAACATCAGTTATATTTATGTTTTCTTTGATTTCTTGCACATATGTATGATCTAAATGCACTAATTCTTTATTAACAACAATATTTTCGTCTGGTTTCACAATATTTTCGATGTTTTCACTGTTTTGTTCGTCGTTTTTCACTGTTTTACGCAAAATATCGTCCGCACTTTCACAGTTTTTCGCAAAATTAAATGCGTTATTTAATTGTAAAATGCATTCACTACATATTTTAGTCGGTAAACCATCGTTTGGTTTGATATTAATAAAAGTACAATACATTATTTTATCGATTAAGCAAAACTCTTGTTGACAGTGAGAAAATAAATTGGTTAATTCACCCGTTTTTAAACAAGTTCTACAAATGTTTTTCATGTCCAAATCATTGTTGATTTCTGTATTTTTATTTAATTCACTCATTTTATATTAAAAGTTTATTATTTTGTACGATTTTATTAAAATAAGACTCAAGCGTATTAACCTTAAAATGTTTCAGCCATAATCAGCTGTAAAGTCAATGTTTTCAGCTTGCATATAACAATCAATAATGGTTGCCAACTATCAAAAAAATAATTATTATCGTTAATTTTAATTGTAAATCAAATATTTTTAAATAAAAAACAATATTTAAAACGCATATTAAATATAAATAAATGATTTTTATTAAATATAACATGTTTTCTGTAAATTTTAATAAGTTTTATATTCAAATTTTGATGTGACATTTTACACATTTACCGGGCAATTTAACGACTAAAAATTGGTGAATTTATAGTTTAAACCTCGTACAACACGAATTTGATGTTAATTTAATGATATTTAAACCTGTTAAGGAAATATGTGCAAGAAAAAAATATATTTTATACATTTACATAAATATTTACAATTTCAAAATATGTATTATTAAAAATCGGCAAAATTGAGTTGCCGGCCTTTACCCAGGCCCGTAACGGCAAAAACTGACCCTGCTGCAGGCTGGCTTAACAATGCTTCATCACTTAATCCGAACCTGTAAAGCAAAATTGAAAAATTTGCTTTTCACAAGTTATTGTGTTCACGCTCATAAAGTATAAAAATACAAATATTTTACTGACCTTGAAGTTGTTATAAATAAAATATCGAGGTTTCGGCCGCCAAATATACACGATGTAACTTGTTTGGCAGGTATAGCTATTTTTTGGAGCAGTTTACCTGTTTTTGGGTCGACTTTAATAACCTAAAAAATATAAAAAGGCAAAAAATGATTAACTAAATAATACATTTTTACGTACTGCCCCCCCGTCAAACAAAGCAATAAATAAATTGTCGTCTTCATCGATTGTCATGCCATCTGGATTTCCACCAATGTCATAATTATGTAAATCAAAAACTATTTTTTTATTACCTGAAATGAACGAAAAACAAATCATTTTCACATATTCACAACTCATCAACGCTTAAAAATATATTCAAATTAACATCGAATTCGTGTTGTACGAGGTATAAAATATAAATTGACTCATTTTCAAACTTTAAAACTGTCTGGACAAAATTTTATTTTAAATCTAAGATGAGAGCTCTGAACAATCTAAATGCGGCAAGATAAGTGACTTTCGGACCCATTTTTGGGTGTTAGGAGCGGATATTTTGGTGTGGCGATGTGAAAAATGAAATCTGTGGGTTTTTTGACATAGGGGGTGAAGTTTTCAAGGGTTGAAATTTATTATTTTAAAAGATATTAATGAATTTGTAATTTGGGAACACGTCAGAAAATTTGTGTTATCATTTTTGTGGTTATATGAAGTTTGCTTCTAATTTTTGGGTATTTAGGGTTGAAATTAAGGGTTAACAATGCGAAAAATGAAATCTGTAATGTTTTTTAAATATTATACAAACTTTTGAACCGTTAAAATTCATGATTTTAAAAGTTATGAACGAATTTGTAACTTAAGAACATTGCCTAGAATTTGACGGAAAATATATTTTGTTTATTATTTATACTTACATATACACAAATATTGTTTAAAACAATATTTTTAAATGAAATATTAGTTCAAATATTATTATAATGGGTTTTTAACGATTTGGTAAAATCAGCGCCAAAATGCTCGAACTAGTTACCGACTGAGTTGATACCAATGATATAGTTTATCTAGACTAGATATTTAAAAGAGCGGTGCGTGAGTCGTATGTTATACAGGTTAGAACATCAAATTTAACTGTCAAATATATTCAGTTTTAGGTATTTAGGGTTGAAATTAAGGGTTAATAGTGCAAAAAATGAAATCTGTGATGTTTTTTACATATTATACAATCTTTTAAACCGTTAAAATTCATTATTTTAAAAGTTATGAATGATTTTGTAATATAGAAATTTCTGTAAAATGAGTCAATTTATAATTTAAATTACAAAAAAAAATATATAGTACTTACTTATTTCGCCTTTATCTGCTTCAAAATCATACATAGCAATTTGTCTTGTCGGTGTGTCTATATAAAAAAATTTAGTATTGTCTTTAGACCATGCTAAACCGTTGCTAATAGAAACAGGTCGTATTTCAACATTCGGGTTTTTGTATTGTTGTTTTGTAAACTTATATAATGACCCTTGATTTGGTATAACTCCAGAAGAGTTTTCAAAACCCATAGTACCTTTAAAAAATATTGATTTCATAATAAAATAGTTGTTTAAAATTACATTTACAACCAATTCTGAACAACATGAACGCGGCAAAGTAAGACTAGTGACTTCCAGACCCATTTTTGAGTGTTAGGGGTGCGAATTTGGGTGTGACAGTGTGAAAAATGAAATCTGTGAAGTTTTTTACATATGTGATAAAGTTTTCAAGGATTAATATTCCTTATTTTAAAAGATATAAATGAATTTGTAATTTGGGAACACGGCAGAAAATATGCGTTGCAATTTTTGTGGTTACATGAAGTTTGCACCTAATTTATGGGTATTTAGGGTTGAAATTAAGGTTTAACAGTGTGAAAAATGAAATTTGTGGGGTTTTTTATATAAGGGATGAAGTTTTTAAGGGTTGATAATCCTTATATTAAAAGATATCAATGAATTTGTAATTTGGGAACACGGCAGAAAATTTGTGTTTTAATTTTTGTGGTTATATGAAGTTTGCACCCAATTTTTAGGTATTTAGGGTTGAAATTAAGGGTTAATAGTGCGAAAAATGAAATCTGTGATGTTTTTTTATATATTATACCAAGTTTTGAGCCGTTGAAATTCATTATTTTAAAAGTTATAAACGAATTTATAATTGAGAAACATGACCTTAAATTTGGCGCAAAATTCAAGGTCATGTTCTTAAGTTACAAATTCGTTCATTACTTTTAAAATAATAAATATGAACGGTTCAAAAGTTTGTATAATATATAAAAAACATCACAGATTTCATTTTTTGCATTGTTAATCCTTAATTTCAACCCTAAATACCCAAAAAATATGTGCAAACTTCATATAACCACAAAAATGACAACACAAACTTTCTGCAGTGTTCCCAAAATACAAATTCATTAATATCTTTTAAAATAAGGAATACCAACCTTTGAAAACTTCACTCCATATGTAAAAAACTCCACAGATTTCATTTTTCATATTTTCACACCCATATTCTCACGAATAACACCCAAAAATGGGTCTCAAAGTCAGTTAATTTATTAAAAATTGGTTGTAAATATAATCTAAATATTTTTTCGACATACCCCACCACAGTCGACCAAAAGTATCGGCCTTCCCATCATTAAACCGATTTCCGGGTTTATTTACATCGACAGTCGATAAAATCGAATAATTTTCAGCTTTTGAATCATTTTTTCCGTCCCAAATAATCGTAACCAAAGAGTTATTATTTCCAACAGCAAACTTGTTTAACGTGTTTGTCGGTATAACAGGGGTCACGTCCCCATCTTTAAAAAATAAATAAAGTTTGTCTGTATTCTCAACCCTATTTTAGAGCGCTTTTACCTAAATGTACGCTGTTTATTTCATCGTTTAAAGGATCAAATGAAATAATTAACCCTCTATGAATATCGACGAAGTATAAAAGTTGGACTCTGTCGTCCCAAAATGGTTCTTCCCCGTGTTCGAATGGTACAGTTATTTGTTGAAGGTACGGACCCCATTTCTGGGTAGCAACAGGTGTTGGACAATCATTCAATTGTCGCCTGTTACAAAAAAAACAAAAGATATTTTTATCTTTATCAATAAATCATAATTGTTTTTATCATTTTACAAAATATTTTTATCTTTATCAATAAATCGTTCAATTCAATTTTTTAAATAATTATTCACATTACGTAACATTAACATTTGCAAATCATACTTTCACTTGTTTTACATCAACAGTGTTTTGTTTTAAACATAATACTTACCCAAACGACAAATGAATGAAGAGAAAAACAAATGTAAAACACTTTTCCATGGCTTGCTGCGCCTAGTTTCAAAACAAAATGTCAAAGAAAAGTGATAGTCTGTTGTTTTTATTGACTTACCCCCACTATTTTTCAATTGTTTTTTAAACAAATGAAGTTTTTATGGCGGAAAATGATTTACAACAATGAACACACAGTTTTTTAAGAAATATATTTTAATTTTTATATAATATATATACATTAATCAAGAGTAAACATAAATAAATGAATATCGCGCACATATGACCCATTTTATAATCTAGCATGCCTAACAAATGAAAATCGACAGGAATGTTTTATTATACAAATCAATAAATAATTGAATCTTTAAATATATATACATATATGTTTATTTTGAGGCCATTAAAGCTTTTTTTAAAGCCAATAAAGCCTGTGGTCATCTCTTCGAACTTGAAGCTTTAACACATGTCTGTATATTTTTAAAGCTGGCCCAAGTTTCAAGTTTAAACTTGTCAAAACGTCAACTCGCTTCATTAAAAGCAAAGAATGTCCATCGATTTCCTAAAATCGCATATTTTTATTTATTAATTTCAAATTTATATTAAAATATTTTTATTTATTCCATAATAGATGACAACCTTGTATGTAATACAATATAACAATAAAATCCGTTAATTATGACGCGTTAGTAAATTGGTTATTTCCGTATATAACACATAATTTAAAATTTATATTACAATATGTTGAATTGTATATTAAGGCCCTAAAAACGTTCAAAATTAATTTTAAAAACTTTTAAAACCGGCCCTGAAAGTTTGAACGATAAAAACACCCATAACCCAGAAATGGGTGTAGGTACATACCCGGCGACTTCACCATTAGATTCTACGGTCCTTTTTACATATATATACCAATTTTCATATTTTTTTGCCCATTGGTTCAGCTGTAATCTAAAAATATGTAAAATGACCAATTTTCGGTCATTTTACGTAATTTTAATTTGCCGCTGGTCCAAATCATAAAAAAATACAAAAATTGGTCCCAATAAACAATTTCCTACCTGTTCCTTAAAAACAATTGCTTCTTCCGGGAAATACTGAACAAAATAATTATAAACTTCGTCGAAAGTCCAGTTGCTTGCATCCGGTATTGTAGGATCAAATTCGTCCTGGTCAAAATCCTTCAAACTTTGAGAATCTGACATATTAAAATATCTATAATTCGCGTTTTCATTGCTAGATGTCGACCTAGGTATCGAATGGACGCTTCCCGCGTTTTGATTGGCTAGCTGGATGGCCCCTACGCTGTGATTGGTCTGGGGGGATAGGGTGGGCGGGGTTGGGGAACCAGGGGGGGAATGTACAAAAGGGGAGGACATGTTTGAATTTACCGGAGATGGTGATAATGGATCTAAAATATTAAAAAATTGTTTGAATTTGAAAAATAACAGCAATTTAGTGTCTACTTCCGGTTGAACCGGAAGTGTTATTGCTATGAAAATATTTTAGTTCAAACGGGCATGTCGTAAAGACCCTACATACCAAATTTCGTAAAATAATATTGAATAGTTTTTGAAATAACCGCATTTATATTCGTGAAAAACTGGTAGCAATAATGAAATATTTTTATATATATTTTCATGTTTTGCATCGTGAAAAATTGGGTGTAGAAGTCATATTTTTATCAGAAACATAGATATATGGTTTATTTCTTTCATGAAAAATGGGTAGCAAGTTATTTTCTTCATGAAAATTATGTAAAAAGTAAAATTTACATCAAAAACAGTAAATATTTATTCATGAAAGTGGGTAGCAAAATGTCTCAATATAAAAATTGAGGTAGAAGTCATATTTTTATTAAAAAACATAGATATACGGTTTTTTTCTTTCGTGAAAATGGGTAGCAAGACTATTTTCTTCATGAAAAATATGTAAAACGTTAAATTTACATCAAAAACAGTAAATATATGTTCGTGAAAGTGGGTAGCAAAATGTCTCAACATAAAAATTGAGGGTAGAAGTCATGTTTTTATTTAAAAAACATAGAAATACGGTTGTTTTTTTCGTGAAAAATGGGTAGCAAGTTATTTTCTTCATGAAAAACATGTAAAAAGTTAAATTTACATCAAAAACAGTAAATATAAGTAAATATTTATTCGTGAAAAATGGGTAGCAAGTTATTTTCTTCGTGAAAAACATGTAAAATGTTAAATTAACATCAAAAACAGTAAATATAAGTAAATATTTATTCGTGAAAAATGGGTAGCAAGTTATTTTCTTCATGAAAAATATGTAAAAAGTTAAATTAACATCAAAAACAGTAAATATAAGTAAATATTAATTCGTGAAATTGGGTATCAAAAATTTTCATGCATGAAAAATGGGTAGCAATATTTTCATTTGCTGTTATTTTTAAAAATAATAATTATTACTAACCTAAACTCATGTTAAACGACGTTTTATCCTCGTTTTTAACTTCAACTTCGTCTTTAATTTCTAATTTAGGTTTAGTGTCAATTAATAACGGTTCCATTTGACAGTTAGAACAAACCCATTTAAAAGCGCCTTTAGATTTATCTAAAATTTTCGGCTCGTGGCAAAACGAATGATACGCATCCGCGCATATGGAACATACTGTTAGCGTTCCCTAAAATGAAAAAAATGGCGTCGAAATGAAAGAAAAAATTTGTTTTTTTTTACTTACAGCGTCTGATGTTTCATAACAAACGACACACGTTTTGCAATGCGGGCATTGCCATGTGTTATCGGGATACATCCTCAACATACCGTCCTCTGAATTCAAGCATGAAAAATGCGCTAAAATGGGGGGAAATGAAGGAGCAATTCATGAAAATTATTATAAAATTCCTTGCCTTTATTGCTGCACTCCCTACACGGTATCATCTTATCATTGGGCCCCTTTTTTTGGTTATGGCAGACAGAACAAACGCCCCCCATGGTCTCCCGGGGCGGGGCCCCCACTGAAGAAGCCCTGGACGTAGGGCGAGACCCCGGGGGCTCAGGCGAAGTTACTAAATTTGAAGAACTGTTGCTGTGACTTCGAGCAATCATCGATTGCTGTTTTTCAATAGTGCTTTTGTTTAAGGACCCTAAGGGCCGACCTCTTTTACGGTTTAACCGAGGTAAGTTATTGTCGGAAGGATCGAAAACCTTTTTAGCGCGCTGGAAATGACATATCTGTTAACCAAACAGCAGTGGAAAATAAAATGCATGTTTGGGACAATTCGACCCTGTTTTTCGGAATCTCTAAGGCCTTTTTGACACTTATAAAATATTAATATATATCAAATCGACCCTCTAGAGTTCGTTTCTGCAAGAATTAACACTCTATCTTTAACAGAAATAGAGATATTGACCGATTTTTAACCTAACATTTTTAACCAAAAATATACAATATTTGAACCCGGGTTTGAAGAGGTTTTAACCCGAAATTTAACCACTTTTATACCGGAAATATACAAATCAACCCGTTAAAGTTCATTTTTGCAAAAATTAACATTCTATCTTTAACTCAAATCGAGATAATGACGGATTTTTAACCTCACATTTTTAGCTAAAAATGTACAATTTTTGAACCCGTGTTTCAAGAGTTTTTAACCTAAAATTTAACCACTTTTCTACCAGGAATATACAAATCAACCCTCTAAAGTTCATTTTTGCAAAAAATAACATTCTATCTTTAACTCAAATCGAGATAATGACCGATTTTTAATCTCACATTTTTAGCTAAAAATGTACAATTTTTGAACCCGGGTTTCAGGAGTTTTTAACCTAAAATTTAACCAGTTTTATATCAGGAATATATAAATCAACCCTCTAAAGTTCATTTTTGCAAAAATTAACATTCTATCTTTAACTCAAATCGAGATAATGACGGATTTTTAACCTCACATTTTTAGCTAAAAATGTACAATTTTTGAACCCGTGTTTCAGGAGTTTTTAACCTAAAATTTAACCAGTTTTATACCGGAAATATACAAATCAACCCTCTAAAGTTCATTTTTGCTAAAATAAACATTCTATTTTTAACCGAAATAGAGATATTGACCATTTATAACCTTTATAATTATATATATCGTTGCGAAAATTTTGCAACGGGCGCCATTTTAGAAATATTTAAATAAAACTTAGTCCAGACGGTTTTAAAATTTGAAAATGAGTTAATTTACATTTTAAACCCCGTAGAACACGAATTTCGTGTTAATTTGAAAATATTTTAAACCGTTGAGGAGTTATGAACAAAATAAAATGCATGTTTTTGGGGCAAATTTTACCCGATTTTTTCAAAATATCGACCCTTTTTTTCGAATCCCTAAAACCGTTTTGACACTTTTAAAATATTTATATATTAAATTGACCCCCCAGAGGTCGTTTTTGCAAGAATTAACAATATATCTTTAACCAAAATCGAAATATTAACCGATTATTAACCTCAAATTTTTAGCCAAAAATATACAATTTTTGAACCCGGGTTTCAGACGTTTTTAACCGGAAATTTAACCACTTTTATACCGGAAGTATACAAATCAACCCTCTAAAATTCATTTTTGCAAGAGAAACATTCTATTTTTAACTGTAATCGAGATTTTAACCTCAAATTTTGCCCGTAGTTTCAGATAAATTTCACAAAGTTCCAAACAATTTAAACAAATTTTTAATCCATTTCAGACTTACTTTTCTCCTTCCGCCCATTCTAACACTCGACGCCTCCAAATTCCTCAATTTTTCCATTTCATTTTTCCTTTTCCCAGGTTTCGGGCCTGGTTTTTTCCTAATTTTAATAGGCGCGTCACTTTCCAAACTCGTATTCACAGTCGAATAATTCAAATCATCATTTTTACTATCGCTTTGTTGAGAATCAATCGATTCTTGTTGATTGGTGGGCCCCAAACTAAAGTTTCCGTTGTCCATTTTCACCAGCCCGCCATTCTCAATTTCTTTTTGCAGTAGCTCGAGAATGATTTTTTTTGTGAATTTAGTCGAATGTTGACTTAATATTTTCTTTACTAATTCTGTATGAGGGACTCCAAAGTCCAAATAATCGGAGTCTTCAAGAAATAAATCGGCAACAGTTGTTGTTACAATACTAGGGAATAATTTTCTGTTTTCCGCATTTTTTTTAATGTCTAACGGGCTTTGCGCGTCCTTTCTTATGTGTTTTATATGTCCGTAAGATTTTTTTGCAGCATTTCTATAACTTATATTGCCTTTATATTCAACTTTAAGAACAATATCGTTGTCTACACAACGCTGTAGATCGGCTTTTGTATCCTTCGAATCGACGGAAAATCTTCTTGTCATAAAATTGCATATTCGGTGGATATCCGGTCGAGCTTTACGTCTACGAAGCTGATCTATGGCTTCAAGAATATATTCCCTATTTTTTATTTCAGCCATTTGGATAATATTGACTGAAAACAAAATATTCACACGATACACTTTCACACTGTGGCGGATTTCTTGATCTTCTTGACTTCAAATCACTTAAATTGTACAAAATAATGTGTCTTAAATATTTATTTGTACATATTTTATTGTATTTAACAATATTTTTATATATTTAACACGTTTGACACCTAAAAATGTCGGAAAAGCACGGAATTTGTTACTTATTAAACTGCCTTACCGACAGAGTCAAATTGACACAACATAGTTCGAGCATTTTGGCGCTGTAACCCAACCGAATGTTTTTGAGACGTACATGACTTTTAACCCCAATTTTCAGCTGTCACATATATATTTTAATCAAAAAATAAACATAATCGACTAATTTTAAGTATAAATAAATGATTTTCAGTTAATTTTAAGTGGTTCCTGTAAATTTCAACCGGATTTATAACCAAATAAAAGTTTTGATGTTTTGGAAGGATTGGAGTAGATTTGGAACAGGCGTCATGTTACAAATATTTGAATAAAACTTTGTCCAAACAGTTTTAAAGTTTGAAAATGAGTCAATTTATATTTTAAACCCCGTAGAACACGTTTTTTACATTGTCAACCCTTAATTTCAACCCTAAATACCCAAAAAAACATTGCAAACTTCAATAAACTCAAAACAAATTTTCCTCCATATTATAAATTCGTTCATAGCTTTTAAAATAATGAATTTTAACGGTTTAAAACTTGATGTAATATACAAAAAACATCACAGATTTCATTTTTCGCACTGTTAACCCTTAATTTCAACCCTAAATATCTCAAAATTAGGGGCAAGCTTCATATAACCACAAAAATTACAACACAAACTTTCTGCCGTGTTCCCAAATTACATATTTGTTCATAACTTTTAAAATAATGAATTTTAACGGTTCAAAACTTGGTGTAATACATAAAAAACATCACAGATTTCATTTTTCGCACTGTTAACCCTTAATTTCAACCCTAAATACGCAAAAATTAGAAGCAAACTTCATATAACCACAAAAATTACAACACAAACTTTCTGCCGTGTTCCCAAATTACATATTTGTTCATAACTTTTAAAATAAAGAATTTTAACGGTTCAAAACTTGGTGTAATATATAAAAAACATCACAGATTTCATTTTTCGCATTGTTAACCCTTAATTTCAACCCTAAATATCTCAAAATTAGGGACAAGTTTCATATAACCACAAAAGTAACAACACAAACTTTCTGCCGTGTTTCAAATTACATATTTGTTCATAACTTTTAAAATAATGAATTTTAACGGTTCAAAACTTAGTGTAATATATAAAAAACATCACAGATTTCATTTTTCGCATTGTTAACCCTTAATTTCAACCCTAAATATGTCCGAATTAGGGGCAAACTTCATATAACCACAAAAATTACAACACAAATTTTCTGCCGTGTTTCCAAATTACTAATTCATTAATATCTTTGAAAATAAAGAATATCAACCTTTGAAAACTTCACCCCTTATTTAAAAAAGCCCATAGATTTCATTTTTTATACTCCTCACACCCAAATTTCTTCTAAATAAAAGTTTTGATGTTTTGGAAGGATTACCAAATATTTGAAACGTGCGTCATTTTTGAAATATTTAAATAAAACTTTGTCCAGGCAATTTTAAGATTTGAAATTGAGGTAATTTATATTTTAAACCCCGTAGAACACGAATTTTGTGTTAATTTGAAGATAATTTAAACCGTTTAGCAGTTATAAGTAAAATAAAATGCATTTTTTTGCGCATATTTTTCTCAAAATGTCGACCCTTTTTTCAAGTATCCCTAAGGCCTTTTTGACATTTTAAAAATATTAATATATATCAAACTGACCCCCCAGAGTTCATTTTTACATGAATTAACACTGTATCTTCAATCAAAATCGAGATATTGACCAATTTTTAACCTCACATTTTTAGCCAAAAATGTACAGTTTTTGAACCCGGGTTTCAAGAGTTTTTAAACGAAAATTTAAATACTTTTATACCGGAAATATACAAATCAACCCTCTAAAATTCAATTTAGCAAGAATAAACATTTTATCTTTGACAGAAATCGTCATATTGTACCATTTTAACCTCACATTTTTGGCCGAAACTAAAAATGAAAACATATATTTTTTGGGGTTCGTAACTCGTGTACAGTTCGAAAAACTAACACTAAAATCGTGTTATACGAGGTATTAGTAAATAAATAAACAATTGTATACCAAAAATTATATATTTATAAAATAAAATATAGTATATATTATAAATAAAATATAAAAACAGACACATAATTTGTACATTAAACTTTTAACGGATCACCACTCGTATCATCATTTTGTGTATCAATATCATCATTTTGCGTATCATTATCATCATTTTGTGCATCATTATCATCACTATTATCATCATCATCAATTTTTTTTCGTTTTCGCGGCGGTTCTTCATTTGTTTCGCGTAATTTACAATAAAATTCCATATGATGTTTCATGCTTTTCTTTTGTTTAAACAATTTTTTGCACAGCTCACATGGATACTTTGTTTTTGACGTATGAATTAACAAATGAATACTCAAGCCTGCTTGATGTGTAAAGGGTTTATTGCAATATTGACATAAAAAGTTTTTTTGGCCCGTGTGGATCATTTTATGTAAATTTAAACTCCCGCGCTGTGTGAAGCTCTTGTTGCAAATTTCACATCGATGTTTTCGTTCTCCAGTGTGCGTAATCATGTGTTTTTTTAAATATTGTTTTAATGTGAATGATTTGTCGCATTGATTACAATTGAATATTCGCTCTCCATGGCAACTGGCAATATGGCGCTTTAAGTGCCAGGATTCTCCGTAAATTTTACCGCATGTTTCACAATCAAAGGCTTCGTCGGATTTTTTCTTTTTTTTTACGCGTGGCTTGGGCCGTCGATTTAAAATTTGATTGAAATCTACAGGTGTTGTTATTTTTTCTTGTTCTATATTATCCGATGGCTCTGATTTAATAAATACTGTTGTTACTTCCATTTGACAGCTGATATTTTGAGGTTAAACTTGAAACAATTGTAAATGTCAGCGTTTTTTAGACGTTTTTCAAACGTAATACTCACATATTTTATGAAATGTCATGATAAAAAATATGTTTTTGTAGTTTTCTTGTATGTACATTTAAAATTGGGTTAATAGATTTTTAGAAATTACAAGAAATGACGTTTGATGGTTAGGGATTTTAGTGCATTTAATTTTTAAGTTAGTAGCACTTTTTTGCTATTAGTTGCAGTGTTGCCACATGTAGAATATTTAAAGACGGTTTCTTCTGGAAAATATTTATTGAATACAAAATAAATTATATTACATCTCTGCACTTATTATAAGTAAATTCGTTTATCAATAGATCTTTTTTTGGTTTAAAAATGCATTTAATATCACTAAAATTTATATCAAAATTTTTAAATGCATTTAATAAAATAAATGCTATTATTATTACCAAAAAACCGCAAATACTACCGATAATATCTTTTAAATTTAACATTTGCCATTCTTTGAACAAAATACTCGACGCAAACAAGACAAAACTTGTAAAAAAAACATAATAAACAGGCGTTACTATATTCGTGTTGAACAAATCTAAAGCTCTATTCAAGTAAATCATTTGTACAGTAATACAAAAACAAATGCTTGCCACCAAACAAAATGGCAGCCAACTGTCAAAAATTTGGCCATTTTTCGAAAAAATATCCCGTATAATTATCCCTAAACATTTACAAGACATAACTGTC
Organism: Harpalus rubripes; assembly: GCA_963082715.1. NCBI lineage: Eukaryota > Metazoa > Arthropoda > Insecta > Coleoptera > Carabidae > Harpalus > Harpalus rubripes. The sequence continues at coordinate 26,164,516 of OY720466.1, read as the reverse complement.
AAACTACCAATCGAAGAACACAATACAACGTACCAAACTACGTTTTTTGTCCCGTATTTTGGCCCGAAATGAAAAAAAATCAACAAGAAAATTAAAAAAACGAAGCATACATATAAAACAAATGAAGATTGTTGTAGTTTTTCGATCATAGATGACGTTGATTCAATTTTTTCAGTCAACGGCGAATGAATGACGATTATTGTTGAGCCTAGGATGCAAAGAACGCACCCTAACTGTAACGATAAAGCAAAAAAATGTAGTTTTAACGCCGCCGGCATCTAAAACTGTTTTTTTTACCTTCCCTAATAAGTTTAAATATTCTTTTAAGTGTATAGACGACAAAATGCTGCTAACTAACACACTTAACGCCCCTAAAGGCGTAACCAAAGAAGCTGGCGCAAAAGCGTACGCCACAAAATTCGAAATTTCGCCGATTCCCACTAAAAACACAAAATTATTCCCCCGAAATCATTTTTTGAGGTTATACTTACTGCACAATAATCCAAGCCACCAAACCCATTCTTTTAAATAGCCGAACCCACCCGAACCCGCTCGTAAACAACCCTTTCGCCCTAACCTCAACAAAGCTTTTTTCTTAATAATAAAACTCGAACCGATAAATAAACTTGAAGTTACAGCTAAAATTAAACCAAAATAAAAATTTGAATCGTCTGTAAAGTTAAATTTAGACGGGAAACTCATTTTTAAATATTAAATCATCGCTGAAATTTTGACGTTTGAGGTTAGGTGACAAGTTTGTGTAATGTAATTCCAAAAACATCGGGCATACAAATTATTAAATATTTATATTTAAATATGTTTTCTCGTAAAAAAACAGCATATATTACTAAATTTATGCGAGAAATCTTTAAAATAAATATTAACAATTAATTATTATACATGAAATGTCACTAGAAATTAATGTAGGGACTTTTATTTTAATATAAACCCACCCTTTTCACAACTAGTCTGCTAGCCATGTCATCAAGGAATTGCAAAGTTAATATTTGGGATTATTTTATTAGTTTTTGATTATAATTTTTGGTGAAAATAGTTAAAAAATAAATTTAAAACATGGATAAAGTGTTTAGCATGTGGAAAGTTCGAGAACTGGCCGATAAAGTGTAAGTAATTGTCAGTTTTTTCATGTTTTTCAACATCTGTCGATTTGTAGAAATGTTTTACATATTATTTCATAATTATTTCCTAGAATTTTCATGAAATATATTATATTACATATTTTAAATAGTAATTATTGATTATTCATTGGAATTTTGTAAAAAGATCGTCCGATATTTGTTTATTTTAACAAATATGTATTTATCAACATTATAATTGTGTTTAATGTATATATTTACAAAATATAACATTTAAAATGTATTTTAAATGACATTTAAATATGATAAATACTTAACCTAAATTCAGTTTGTAAATGTCAAAGTTATTGCAGTACGAATGTAGTAATGAACTACACAGAAATCGAAGCAAAAGTTAGAGAAGCGACCAACGATGAAGCGTGGGGCCCAACGGGGCAGTTAATGCAAGAATTAGCTCACGCTACATTCACATACGAACAGTTCCCGGAAGTAATGTCCATGCTATGGAAAAGAATGCTGCAAGATAACAAGCAACACTGGAGACGCACATATAAGGTTAGTGGCTACTAAAATGGCCGCCATGGCTACTAAAATGGCCGACGGGCTACTAAAATGGCCGCTTATCATTACAGAGCCTCCTATTATTAAATTATTTAATTAGAAATGGGTCCGAACGAGTTGTAACAAGCAGTAGGGAACATATATACGATTTGAGATCGCTGGAAAATTATAGTTTTCATGACGAAACAGGAAAAGATCAAGGGGTTAATATTAGGCACAAAGTTAGAGATCTTATAGATTTTATTCAAGATGATGATAAATTAAGGGAGGAAAGAAAAAAGGCCAAAAAGAACAAAGACAAATATATCGGTAAGTTTTTTAAAACATCGCCCCTCAAAAATAAAAATAACCATCTTTAGGCATGTCATCGGATTCAATGGGGTCCCGCTTTGGTATCTCGGACCGCTGGGACACAGATTCGCCCCGTTGGCGATCTGGGGCCCCTGCTAATGATTACGCGCCTGAATGGGGCGCAGACTCTCGCGCAAGGAGCGAGAAAACTGGATATGAAGATGACTACGATGGAGAGAAAGAAGATTCCGATACTGAAAGTGGTACAAATGGCGGTTTTGGGGCCCAAAACAAAGAAGACAGGCGGTATAAGGATGATAGCGGTGATAACAGCCCTGATAAGAAGATAAGGTAAGTGAAAAGTGTGAGGTTAAAAATCGGTAAATATCGCGATTTCGGTTAAAAATACAGTGTTTATTTTTGTAAAAATGAACTCCAGAGGGTTGATTTGTATATTTCCGGTGTAAAAGTGGTTAAATTTTCGGTTAAAAACTCCTCAAAACCGGGTTCAAAAATTGTACAATTTTGGCTAAAAATGTGAGGTTAAAATCGGTTAATATCTCGAATTTGGTTAAAGATATTATGTTTATTTTTGTAAAAATGAACTCTAGAGGGTTGATTTGTATATTTCCGGTTTGCAAGTGGTTAAATTTGCGGTTAAAAACTCCTTAAAACCGGGTTCAAAAGTTGTACATTTTTGGCTAAAAATGTGAGGTTAAAAACCGGTCATTATCTCGATTTTAGTTAAAGATAGAATGTTAATTCTTGCTAAAATGAGCTTTAGAGGGTTGATTTGTATATTTCCGGTATGAAAGTGGTTAAATTTCCGGTTAAAAACGTCTGAAAACCGGGTTTAAAAATTGTATATTTTTGGCTAAAAATGTGAGGTTAAAATCGGTTAATATCTCGAATTTGGTTAAAGATATTGTGTTAATTCTTGCAGAAACGAACTCTGGAGGATTGATTTGATATATATTAATATTTTAAAAGTGTCAAAACGGCTTTAGGGTTCGAGAAAAAATGGTCGAAATTTTGAAAAAATCGGGTAAAAATTTGCCCGAAAAACTTGCATTTTATTTGGTTCACAACTCCTCAACGGTTTAAAATATTTTCAATTTAACACGAAATTCGTGTTCTACGGGGTTTAAAATATAAATTAACTCATTTCTAAACTTTAAAACCATTCGGACTAAGTTTTATTTAAATATTTCCAAAATGACGCCCGTTACAAAATTTCGGCAATTATATATATAAATATTTCTTTCAGTTTTAACGCAAATATTCCAACAAAATCGCCTCAAAAAGTCTCAAAACAGATAAAAAAAATCGATTTGGGCGCAGCCGCAACTTACGGCCGAGACGCATCTCAAAGCCCAATTCCAAAATCGGATTCAACAAATAATAACATCAACTTATTCACCGAACCTGATGATTTTAATCCGAGAGCAAATGAGCCCCAAACATCCAATCCTGATTTTGGAGACTTCTCCTCTGCATTTGGGGCCCAACAAGGCACAAAAGAGGACGATTTTGCGGATTTCAGTTCGGCTTTCGCAGAAGCGAAAAAATTAAATTTGAGCAATTTGATAGTAGAAAATAAAGAACAAAATGGCGCTGAGATATCAGCGGTGTCAAACAGTGATTTGTTGTCAGATTTGGGCGGATTTTCAAGTCTCAACTTGAATTCTAACCTCCAAAGTCCGAATTCTAATAATTTGTTAGATGGATTTGAAACAGGTGAGTTTTTATTTAAAAAAAACATTAAATTCGTGTTGTACGGGGTTGAAACAATAAATTGACACATTACCCCCCTTCCTCCGACCCCTTAAATTTAAATGAGACCTTTGAACAACTGGATCCTAATCGCGGCAAGAAAAGTGAGTTTTGGACCCATTTTTGGGTGTTAGGAGTTGGAATTTGGATGCGGCTATGTGAAAAATGAAATCTGTGGAGTTTTTTACACATAGGGTGAAGTTTTCAAACGTTGGTATTCGTTATTTTAAAAGATATTAATGAATTTTTAATTTGACGGCAGAAAATTTGTTTTTTGAGGTTATAATGAAGTTTGCACCTAATTTTTGGGTGTTTAGGGTTGAAATTAATGGTTAACAATGCAAAAAATTAAATCTGTGATGTTTTTTACATATTCTACAAACTTTTGAACGGTTGAAATTTATTATTTTAAAAGATATGAACGAATTTGTAATTTGGGACCACGGCAGAATATTTGTGTTGTCATTTTTGTGGTTATATGAAGTTTGCTTCTAATTTTTGGGTATTTAGGGTTGAAATTAAGGGTTAACAGTGCGAAAAATGAATACTGTGATGTTTTTTAAATATTCTACAAACTTTTGAACCGTTGAAATTCATTATTTTAAAAGTTATGATCGAATTTGTAATTTGGCGGAAAATATATTTTTAGTTTGTTGAAGTTTGCACCCTTTTTTGGGTATTTAGGGTTGATTGAAGCTGAAATTTACAGGAAACTCTTATAACTGAAAATTATTTACTTATATTTCGATTAAATCAAAAACTTTTATATATTAATGAATATATTTGACATTTAAATTTGAGGTTAAAATGTACTATCCAACCTGAGTAACATTGGACTCACGCACCGCTCATTTAAAAAATCTAGTCTTTCTTAAGTTACAAATTTGGTCATAACTTTTAAAATAATGATTTTCAATGGTTTAAAATTTGATATAATATATAAAAAACATCACAGATTTCATTTTTTGCATTGTTAACCCTTAATTTCAACCCTAAATACCCAAAAATTAGGTGCAAACTTCATATAACCACAAAAAATACAACACAAATTTTCTGCCGTGTTCCTAAATTACAAATTCATTAATATCTTTTAAAATAATGAATTTCAACCCTTAAAAACTTCACCCCTTATGTAAAAAACCCTATAGATTTCATTTTTCATATCGCCATACCCAAATTTCTATTCCTAACACCCAAAAATGGGTCCAAAAGTCACTTTTCTTATAACCACAAAAAAATCAACATAAATTTTCTGCCGTTAAATTAAAAATTGATTAATATCTTTTAAAATAAGGAAGTTCAACCCTTGAAAACTTCATCCCTTATGTAAAAAACCCCATAGATTCCATTTTTCATATTGTTTCACCCAAATTCCCACTAATAACACCTAAAAATGGGTCCCAAAGTCACTTTTCTTATAACCACAAAAAATTCAATAAATTTTGTGCCGTCAAATTAAAAATTGATTAATATCTTTTAAAATAATGAATTTCAACCCTTCAAAACTTCATCCCTTATGTAAAAAAACTCCATAGATTTCATGTTTCATATCGCCACACCCAAATTCCCACTCCTAACACCCTAAAATGGGTCCCAAAGTCACTTTTCTTATAACCACAAAAAATCAACACAAATTTTCTGCCGTCAAATTAAAAATTGATTAATATCTTTTAAAATAATAAAATTCAACCCTTGAAAATTTCATCCCTTGTGTAAAAAACCCCATAGATTTCATTTTTCATATCGCCACACCCAAATTCCCACGTCTAACACCCAAAAATGGGTCCCAAAGTCACTTTTCTTATAACCACAAAAAATTCAACAAATTTTGTGCCGTTAAATTAAAAATTGATAAATATCTTTTAAAATAATGAATTTCAACCCTTGAAAACTTCATCCCTTATGTAAAAAACCCCATAGATTTCATTTTTCATATCGCCACACCCAAATTCCCACTCCTAACACCCAAAAATGAGTCCCAAAGTCATATATCTTATAACCACAAAAAATTCAACGTAAATTTTCTGCCGTAAATTATAAATTGATTAATATCTTTTAAAATAATAAATTTCGACCCTTGAAAATTTCGTCCCTCATGTAAAAAACCCCATAGATTCCATTTTTCATATCGCCACACCCAAATTCCCACTGCTAACACCCAAAAATGGGTCTGGAAGTCACTTATTCTACTTTATCGCATTCCAGGGTGTTCAAAGCTATCTTATATTAAATAATTGACCATACAGTTTAAAGGGATGGGGGAGAGGGGGGGGGTTGAGTCAATTTATATTTTAAACCCCGTATAACACGAATTTGATGTTAATTTATATTTTTTTTACATCGAAACGGGAAATATATTATTTCCCCTTTCAGATATACAACTTGGGAAAACTGTAGAAAATTTAACAAATTTTCTCTCATCTTTCGAAAAATTTTCCTCCGTCAAACAAATAGAAGATTTCGAAAAATCTCTTCCAATAATTTTCGAAAAATTACCAGGAGTACTAACATTTCAAAAAATAACTAAACACGACTTTGATTCCAACAATTGGGACAAATTCATTCTCGAAAAATATTCGATTTTCCTCGAAAAACTTGTCGATAAGTTCGACCATTTCTTCCCGTCGGAAAACTCATTAGTTGTCGACTTATTTCTCATCGAAAGTTCGGACTTTTTTTGGACATCTCTCTCGGTATTAATTTCGAAATTTTCGGAAAAAAATGCGGAAAAAATCGTCGAAATATTAACAAAAATGTTCGAAAACAATTGCCTGTTAGCCGCGATGGTGTTTTGTTCTATAAACAACGAAGAAAACAACGAAATTTTGAAAAATGCGCGGGAAGACAAAGTTCGAAATGATTTGCGGACTTTATTTTGTGTTCCGAATAAAATTTCGAATGTTTTGGAGAAAAATGCGCCGAAATTATTTTGTCCGAATAGTTTTTGTTCGATTTTGTGTTTTAATGTTGTCAGAACTGTTTATTTTTTGACAGAACTTGACGTAGGGATAACCTCAAATTTTTTAGCTGAAGTTTTAAGCAAAATTTGTACGTTATATCCGAGTTTTGAAGGTTTAAAATATTTAATTTTGTGTTTTCAAGAGTTTAGTGTAAAAAATAAATGTTTTATTCAAGAAATTGTTCGAAATTTGTCGAAAAATGCGATCGAAAATTTTGTTTTGACAGTTCTACATAACCTAGAACCTTCAAAAATGACAGTGTTTAATATTTTAGGTTATGTTATTGAAAATAAAGACTTTAATTATGTTATTTTAACAAAAATTCCTATTTTGAGTTATCAAAAATATGAAAATGACATTTTATTACAAAATTTGACAATTTACATTTGTCATTTTTCAAATATTTGGGAAAAATTTCTCATAAATCTTATCGAAATTTGGGGAAATAAATATACATTAAATAAAACAGATTTAAATCAACATTTGTTTGTTTCTAAATTAATTTTGTATTTAATTAAATTTGGAAACGATTTTAACCTAAAACTGTCAAATTTGACAGCTGGACATATCGAAAAAAATTTAATAAAATCAATTCCCAATCATTTAGAAAGTCCAAATTTGAAATTAAGAATATGTGGAATGATTTTAGGCGAAATATTAATCGATTATTTAAAAAAAATCGATGAAAATTCCAAAAAAATCAATTTAAAATTCGATTATTCAAGTTTTCCGGAAGATTGTCAAATTTTAATGCAAAATTTTAAAGAAATTTCATCTTCAACTCTTAAAAATGACATAAATCGTATAAATATTGAAAAAAACAGTTTTATTTTGTGTCAAAACTGTCATTTAATATCCGATGAACCCCAAAAAAATGACAAAATCGTTAAAAAAATACAAAAAATTCAATCAAAACATCTTCAAAATATCGAAACACAAATAAAATTACAAAGAAACAACCTAATAACAATAATAGATTCAAATGATTTTGAATTAGACTCTGATGATGATCTAGACGCCTTTGATTTGACAAATAATGACGTCATTGATTCAAATTTCGCGCCAAAATACTTGCGCGATTTAAAAAACGGTTTATTAGAAACAGAAAACTGCGAAATATTCCAACAAAGTTTAGAAAACTGTGAAAAAATAATAAAAAATCAATTATCTAATGACGACGCGTCTTTGGGCCGCGAAATTTTGGAAATTTTAATAACCTTAGAGCCCAAATTTTACGTAGAAAATTTCAACAAAATAATATTCAATTCTTGTGTGCAAATCGTTGTAATTTACCCTAAAATGGGTGCGGAATTCCTCTGCGAAAGTTTCCATGCTGAAATCGGCCATTTTACAATATTTCAGCGTATTTTAATGTTAGATATTTTGGCTGAAACATCAAAAATATTAACAGCTGTCAAAACTGTCAAAAAAACGGTTAAGATTGAAACAAATTATGAAAAAGCGCGGGAAGTCATCGAACAGAGATTAGCAACAAAAACGCGCAGATTTTTCAGCGCCAAATTTGAAACACATGAAAATAAATTTTTAGAAATTTCTGGATTTTTTTTCTTCCCATTAATTTATGGATTCAGGAAAATATCTTTTATTAATTTTTCCCAAAATCCGAGGTATGATACGGATTATATCCTATTAATACATTTTCTTGAGACTTTGAGTGTTATTATTATTTCCTGTCAAAATTCGGCGCGAATTTCAAAAATGGCCAAAGAAATTTTCGATTTGACGTTTACTATTAAATTTCATAAAGAATCTAAAGTGAGGTTAAGTGTTTTGAAGCTTTTGGCAAGTTTAATTATTACAGTACCTAAAAGTATTTTAAACTGTGAATTTTTGAAAGAAATGATTGAATTGAAATTTTGGTTATCTGAAATTTTGAATACAGGTGTTCGGAATATTGAAATTGAGGCGGATAATCGAATATTGGCCATGAATTTGTTGTACTTAGTCGATAATGCCATTAAAATTAATTTTAATGAATAAAATATTAACAGCTGTCAAATCAGCTGTCAAAAAATTGAAACAAATTATGAAAAAGCGCGGGAATCATCGAACGGAGATTAGCAACGAAAACTCGCAGATGTTTCGGCGCCAAATTTGAAACCCATGAAAATAATTCTACTAAAATAAATTTTGGTTATCTGAAATTTTAAATTCAGGTGTTCGGACTATTGAAATTGAGGCGGATAATCGAATATTGGCTATGAATTTGTTGTACTTAGTCGATAATGCCATTAAAATTAATTTTAATGAAGTTATAAAGTTTTGACAGCTGTCAAATCAACTGTCAAAAAAAGGTTAAGAAAATTGAAACAAATTATGAAAAAGCGCGGGAATCATCGAACGGAGATTAGCAACGAAAACTCGCAGATGTTTCGGCGCCAAATTTGAAACCCATGAAAAAAAATAATGTATTTTTAGTTTGAATAAATTATTTTAAAAGCATAAACCAAGTTAAAAAACCATTTTTAGGCATTCCACTTCAACCAGGTGGTTTTCAACCACTCCAACCACAGTCTTCCACTTCTCAACCCCCCCTCAACAACCAGACTACCAACCCAAGAAAACCAATAACCCTAGGTTCAACTTGGAACAATCTCGGCGATTTAAACATAGACATTGATAACCTATCTTTACAATCTAATAAAAATAAGTCGGGCCCAAGTTTGTCAATGAACCAAATGGCAAGCAACCCGACTTCGCCGGTAAATCAGCCAAAAGTAGCACAGAATTATGGCCCTTGGGCCCAAAATAACTATTACCCCGCGTTTAAATGATAGTGAAGGGATTTTGTATTTACCAAATGGGATAAATAAATTTTTTGGTGATTTTTCAGCTCAAATTGATCTAAGAGTTTTTTTATAAAAATTTTGGGGTTAAAATCTATTAAAAACTTATTTAAAAAAAATATTTTTTCCGCTTAGATCTTTTTGAACGTAAGTCCAACAACGGATTAAAATTATTTTTTCAACATATCCTCCGGCAATAATTTTTTTTAGGTTACTAGTCTACGAATTGTGTATATAGAGTTAGATCTGGACTATATGGGGTCCAGATTTAGAAGATTGTAGTATTGTGCACATATTATAACGTGTTAAGTGTAAATTTTAATCGATACTCATTGGGTATGGAAAATAAGTTGCTTAAATTATAATTTAAATGTACATAAGGTGTTTGGGTGTAAAAATAAACATAGTTAATTAGAATTTTAAGTTAAGATTTTTTAAGACCAAATTAATGTTATGTATATATGAAATTTAATTTCTTTATAAATAAACTTATAAAAAATTATATATGTCTGAATCAAGCTTTATTTAATCTAAGATGAGAACTATGAACAACCGGAATGCGCAAGGTAAGATAAATGACTTTTGGACCCATTTATGGGTGTTAAGAGTGGGGATTTGAGTGTGGGGGTGTGAAAAATGAAATCTATGGGCTTTTTTACATAGGGGGTGAAGTTTTCAAGGGTTGAAATTCGTTATTTTAAAAGATATTAATGAATTTGTAATTTGGGAACACGGCAGAAAATTTGTGTTGTCATTTTTGTGGTTATATGAAGTTTGCTTCTAATTTTTGGGTATTTAGGGTTGAAACTAAGGGTTGACAATATGAAAAATGAAATCTGTGATGTTTTTTACATATTATACAATCTTTTGAACCGTTGAAATTTATTATTTTTAAAGTTATGAACGAATTTGTAATTTGGGAACACGGCAGAAAATTTGTGTTAGAATTTTTGTGGTTATATGAAGTTTGCACCTACTTTTTGAGTATTTAGGGTTGAAATTAAAGGTTAACAGTGTGAAAAATGAAATCTGTGATGTTTTTTATATATTATACAATCTTTTGAACCGTTGAAATACATTATTTTAAATGTTATGAACGAATTTGCAATTTAAGAATTTTCCGGACATTTTGTTTTGACTTTATTAAAGTTTGCAATGCGTTTTTGGATATTTAGAGTTGAAATTAAGGGTTGACAATGTAAAAAACGTGTTCTACGGCGTTTAAAATATAAGTGGACTCATTTTCAAACTTTAAAACTGTTTGGACAAAGTTTTATTTATAAATTTGTAAGATGTACTCTGTTCCGAATCTTCTCCAATCCTTCCAAAACATCAAAACTTTTATTTGGTTATAAATCCGGCTGAAATTTACAGGGAACACATAAAATTAACTGAAAATCAATTATTTATACTTAAAATTAGTCGAACATGTTTATTTATTTAATGAAAATACTTGTGACAGCTGTAAAGTGAGGTTAAAAATCATGTACGTCTCAAAAACATTCGGCTAGTTTAACAGCGCCAAAATGCTCAAACTTTGTTGAAGATTACGACTCTGTCGGTAAAACAGATTTATAAAATAAACGGTTTATAATTGTTTGATATATTTTTAAGTATATTTAAGGCATAAATAAATAAATTAATGATTTATAATATTTAAATTCTGCCCAAATTCTAATCATTTTTATGCATTCAGTGTTTTATATTCATATCTCGGAAACGGTAAGAGTAGCCAAAAGAAAAAAATCAGAGTTGTAATATTTAAATACATTGTAAGATTTGTCTATAAAATATATCAAACATATTTATTTAAATTCAAATGTATTATTTCAAACTGACACTATTTTGAGTCGCGTAGTACTCTGCGGCCAATGACAGCCGTCCGTAGTAATTCAACTGTTATCAACAAAATATGGCGAGAAAAGTTGTTGTTAGTGATATTGTGAATATTAAGTGAAAATTTATGTGTAAATTTAATAAATACATTGTTAATTTATATAAAAACCGTTTTGGGAATGTACAGTGGTCATTTTGACATAAAATTTGTGAGTCTAGCTAAATAAAATACTTTAGTATCAATAAATAATTTTCGTGACAACAATGTTAATTTGATGTAAGTACTTTATTGTATTTTTATACATTATTAACAACAAATATAGCATGAAATAGTTAATTTAAATTGTTTTCTAACCATTTTTCATAATTTGTTCTGGTTATGTAAACAAATATGAAACTATTTTCCGATTGTTCCAATCAATATAATCAACAATACAGGTTAGAATTCTATCGCAAGAACATTACAAGAAAATATTAGGTATTGTGTGTCTGTCTGTGCGTATGTGTGGGACGCCAAATGAATGATAGAATGTATCGCGGTTTCCCTTTGATAGGCCATTTAATTTATAAGTTAATAAGTAGTTTAAATACTATTCTAATTTCGTTTGTATAAGTTGCAGATACAAAACAATTCGCTGCTTCTTCCAAGAAGACATGAAAATAACCGCAAATGTATTTGGTAAATTTATTATTGTGGTAAGACTAATTTATAAAATATTTCGAGTCGCGGTCCCCTTTGTTAGGTTCCTATTAGTTTATAAATTAATAAATAGTCAATATTTGATTGTAATTAATAATTATGTTTGTTTGAGTCTGTTACAGATAAAATAATCGAAGATACAAGACGATAAGAAGTGAACCGAGTGCCTTGAAGAATATTCCAAGAAATATTAGGTATGGTGTGTCTGTTTGTGTGTATGTGGGACGCCCAATGAATGTTGAGAATGTATCGCGGTTTCCCTTTGTTAGGTCCATATTAATTTATAAGTTAATAAATAATTAAAATTCAATTCTAATCTTTCTGTGTGAGTCTGTTACAGATACAAACCCATTTTAGATGCGGCAGTTCTGCGAGAAATAGCCCCGGACAATTCCACATTTCTAGTGCTGGACAAACGGAAGAATATTCCAGAAAATATTAGGTATTGTGTGACTGTTTGTATGTGTGGGACGCCCAAATGAATGGTAGAATGTATCGCGGTTTCCCTTTGATAGGCCCTATTAGTTTTTAAGTTAATAAATAGTCCAAATTTTGTTCTAAATCCAGGTGTAAAAGTCTGTTACAGATACCAAATAATTCGTCGCTTCTTCCAGAGCAGAAAGACATGGAAATGATCATCAGGTAAAACTTGTAAATTCAATCCGGTCATAAAGACATTAATTTATAAAATATTTCCAGTCGTGGTCATCAGAAGATCCTGGAGATGCAACAGCCGCTTCTTCGAAACCAGCTACAGATATATTTAGTTCGTAAGATGTATTGTACTTTATTTATTCTTAGCTGTAAGATGTATTGTAACTTATTATTGTAAAAGAAAACAAATATCCCAGTGTTTTAGCTGTGCCAAAGCCGCTGCGCAAAACGGAGGTAGTATGGGTTGTAAGTTTGGTAAGAAAAATGAAGTACTTTGCCCATATTCTTCGTTTTTTTGACGTAAAAAAATTCATTAAACTTTTCTATGATTTCTACTTCAACTTTTCACTCTAAACCTTTCAAATCGTCAAAAAAGCGAGGAAAAAATTTGGAAATTTTTTGCCCTAAGGTCCTTCCACGCAAAATTTTTTTTGACCTTGACAGTTTTTGGCGATTTTCTCGCTTCCTAGAGACATTTCCGCGACAAAAAATACACCATTGGATTGCTTGAAGTCTTCTTTATAACTTTAGTATACATTTATTGCATAAATTTTACTTTTATGAACATAATTTTAATGTTGGAGAGCGGGACAATTTTGCGAATTTAGGTTATCTGTCAGAGTTAAGCGTAAGAGCTCGAGCAATTCGTCTTGTAAAGTCTCCCTAAATATGATATTTAAAAGGACAGTAAGTGCATTATTTATTAATATAAATATTTAATAGTGTTTTAGATTCATAGTTGTGTACATATGCGGTTTTATTTAGTGATTATGTGGGAAGAAAAAGTGTGTGGCCATAGACAGTTTTCAGGTTATGGATATTGTCAATTAAATCTTAAACGAAACAGTTTTAAGGAGTGAAAATATTGTGATTTATAGTTAAAAGTCCAAGGAATACGATTCTGCACACGAACTGTAGATATTTGTACCCGTTGAGATGTTATGAGAAGTGAAAAAGAAGTTCCATTGCTGCAGAAATTCTTGTGACTAGTATGTGAATATATTTATCTGTTTTGTCTGATAATCTTTGTTCCAATTCTTTAACGTACGACAAAATTGTTTCTTTTTCTTTCTCGGCATTTTCAGTGTTTTCATTATTAGCAGGATCATTTATATTTTCTTGTGTAATTGTCATTGTCTGTATTATTTCAAATGCAATTCATCAAATTGTAAATAAAACATAAATTACATTTTCTTATTTGTACGTAATAACCTCAATATTTTAGTGAGAAAATGTTCCTATACGTTTATAAAGAATTTACCTGCATTGTTATTACATTTATTTTAAACATGTAGAGACATCAGTTATAAAATACTTGAACTACAACAGGAATGAGGAAGTAAATTTGTGAATTGTAATAGTAATTTACGTTATAAGTCCGGTAAATGAGTTTTTACGGTACGAATAAGATGTTTCCGGACGAGGCGACGAAGGAGCCGAGTCTGGAATTTTGAAATGAGTACCGTGAAAATCATTTAACGGACGTATGACGTACAACATTTTATTTCATATCTGTGTCGCATTTTTGGATGAAAGTTTGCTTTATTTCAACCTTTCTTTTTCTCTTTAAAAACAATCATGTCGTCTGGGTCTTAATAAAAATAAAATAGTCATGATACCATAGCAACCAATTTTGTTTTGTTGATATTTCTAACAACGTTTTGCAACGTTTTCAAAAATGAATATGGAAAATGATATTCCGGATCAAATTTTATTAAAATCTGCGGAAGCAAAGGGAAATTTGATCCCCAAAAAATCCGCAGATAGATATAATAACGAATATCGGCTTTTCATGGAATGGAAAAAAGAAAATCAAGTAAGAAACATAACAGAGGATGTTCTATTCCATCACGTAGTTCATTATAAATTATCATAATAAGAAATTGGTTGCTTAGCAACGATACAGTACGGTAAAGAATAATAATACCGTAAAGTCTCATTTACCGGACTGAAATCACAATTGTAAACATGGAAATGCGACACAGTATGAAATAAAGGTAAATTTACATACTGTATATTAACGTTTTTTCCATGTGTTTTGATGTATTTCATGCAATTTAAGGTATAATCATTGTAAATTAACCTTTAGAAATCAGGGCCATCTATTATATGAGTAATAGTAACTACATCAGGAATGCGGAAGTAAATTGAATATATATACTGCATATTAAAGTATTTTCAATGTATTTTATACATGTAAAGATGAATTTGGTGTAAATAAGCTTTATAATACAGTGCCATCTATTATTTAAATAGTAGTAACTACATTAGGAATGCGGAAGTAAAGTGAATATATATACAGCATATCAACGTATTTCATGCATTTAAAGGTGTATTTGGTGTAAATAAGCTTTATAATACAGTGACATCTATTGTACAAATTATAATACAAACATTTTATAAATTAAATTGGGTTATGTTCATTACTAATCAAATGCTAGTGGATGACATAAAAGAAAATCGGTTCCGAAACTTAAAGCAAACAGTTTCAAGGCGTGAAAATGTTGTGATTTATGATTTAAAGTCCAAGGAATCCGATTCTGCATTCGAAATGGACGATATTTCTCGCCGTTGAAGTGTTATGAGCAAGTGAAAATGAAGTTCGATCGCTGGAGAAATTCTTGTGGCTGGTACGTAAATACATTTGTGATTCCTTGTGTTACAACTGTTTTTTATTGTTGTTGACAGCTGTATGAAACCATCTTGCTAGTGGATAGACATACAGACATCGCTTGAATTAATTCTGGAGCTGTTAAACTTGTGGAACAACTTGAACGACGATTGGCCGAAAACAACGCGAGCAAATGGGGCCCTGTGTCCGAACAAATGGACAGACATCGCGCCCTGAATCTTTTAAGGTAGGATAAGTTGTTTTCTTATCAAGTTGACGCCGTCCAACAACTTGTGTTTTATCCTTCACATCCTGTGTCAATTGTATTGTCTTTTATATGTGTATTATCCTATTTATTGTATTATCCTGTGTTGAATAAACGTTTATTCCTCTGAAATTGTACATTTGTTCCTTTTTAAATCCTTCCAGAACTCCTGAAATTCCAACGAGTTAGTGACGGTAAGTTTCTATAGATTTAAATAATTTATTAATTCAAGTCAAAAGAATAAAATCAGAGTTGTAATATTTAAATATATTATAAGATTTGTCTATAAAATATATCAAACATATTTATTTAAATTCAAATGTATTATTTCAAACTGACACTTATTTTGTCTCGCGTAGTACTCCGCGCCCAATGACAGCCGTCCGTAGTAATTCAACTGTTATCAACAAAATATGGCGAGAAAAGTTGTTGTTAGTGATATTGTGAATATTAAGTGAAAATTTATGTGTAAATTTGATAAATACATTGTTAATTTATATAAAAACTGTTTTGGGAATGTACAGTGGTCATTTTGACATAAAATTTGTGAGTCTAGCTAAATAAAATACTTTAGTATCAATAAATAATTTTCGTGACAATGTTAATTTGACGTAAGTACTTTATTGTATTTTTATACATTATTAACAACGAATATTGCATGAAATAGTTAAATTAGATTGTTTTCTAACCTTTTTTCATAATTTGTTCTGGTTATGTAAACAGATATGAAAACATTTTCCGATTGCTCCAAAGAACATTACAAGAAAATATTAGGTATTGTGTGTCTGTCTGTGCGTATGTGTGGGACGCCAAATGAATGATAGAATGTATCGCGGTTTCCCTTTGATAGGCCATTTAATTTATAAGTTAATAAGTAGTTTAAATACTATTCTAATTCCGTTTGTATAAGTTGCAGATACAAAACAATTCGCTGCTTCTTCCAGGAAGACAGGAAAATAATCCGTAAATGTATTTGGTAAATTTATTCTTGTGGTAAGAATGTAATTTATAAAATATTTCGAGTCGCGGTCCCCTTTGTTAGGTTCCTATTAGTTTATAAATTAATAAATAGTCAATATTTGATTGTAATTATGTTTGTTTGAGTCTGTTACAGATATGGAATGTCTTATCGTTAGCTGCAAAAGAAAATAATCAAAGATACAAGACAAGAAGTGAACAGAGTGTCTTCAAGACCATTCCAAGAAATATTAGGTATTGTGTGACTGTTTGTATGTGTGGGACGCCCAAATGAATGGTAGAATGTATCGCGGTTTCCCTTTGATAGGCCCTATTAGTTTTTAAGTTAATAAATAGTGCAAATTTTGTTCTAAATCCAGGTGTAAAAGTCTGTTACAGATACCAGAAATTCGTCGCTCCTACCAGATCCTGGAGATGCAACAGCCTCTTCTTCGAGATCAGCTACAGATATATTTAGTTCGTAAGATGTATTGTACTTTATTTATTCTTAGCTTTAAGATGTAGTGTAACTTATTATTGTAAAAGAAAACAAATATCCCAGTGTTTTAGCTGTGCCAAAGCCGCTTTGCAACACGGAGGTAATATGGGTTGTAAGTTTGGTAAGAAAAATGAAGTACTTTGCCCATATTCTTCGCTTTTTTGACGTAAAAAAAATCATTAAACTTTTCTATGATTTCCGCTTCAAATTTTCAGTCTAAACCTTTCAAATCGTCAAAAAAGCGAGGAAAAAATTTGGAAAATTTTTACCCTAAGGTCCCTCCACGCAAATTTTTTTTTGACCTTGACAGTTTTTGGCGATTTACTCGCTTCCTAGAGACCTTTTCGCGACAAAAGATACACCAATGGATTCTTTGAAGTCTTCTCTATAATCTGAGTACAAATTTATTGCATAAATTTTACTTTTACGGACTTATTTTTAATGTTTCAGAGCGGGACAATTTTGCGAATTTAGGTTATCTGTCAGAGTTAACCGTAACAGCTTGAGCAGTTCGTCTGGCAAAGTCTCCGTAAATATGATATTTAAAAGGACAGTAAGTGCATTATTTATTAATATAAATATTTAATAGTGTTTTACATTCATAGTTGTGTACATATGCGGTTTTATTCAGTGATTATGTGGGTAGAACAGAAAGTGTGTGAAACGATTTGCGTGGCCAAAGTCTACAGATAGTTCCAATGATGGATACCTTTTATATCTCAAATTATTGTGGATATTTGTACCCGTTGAGATGTTATGAGCAAGTGAAAAAGAAGTTCCATTGCTGCAGAAATTCTTGTGACTGGTACGTGGTTGTTTAAAACTGTCTGGACAAACCTTTATTTAATCTAAGATGAGAACTATGAACAACCTGAATGCGCAAGGTAAGATATGTGAATTTCGGACCCATTTTTGGGTGTTAGGAGTGGGATTTTGGGCGTGGGGGTGTGACAAATGAAATCTATGGGCTTTTTTACATAGATGGTGAAGTTTTGAAAGGTTGATATTTGTTATTTTAAAAGATATTAATGAATTTGTAAATTGGGAACACGGCAGAAAATTTGTGTTGTCATTTTTGTGGTTATATGAAGTTTGCACCTAATTTTTGGTTATTTAGGGTTGAAATTAAGGGTTAACAGTGCAAAAAATGAAATCTGTGGTGTTTTTTATATATTATACCAACTTTTAAACCGTTGAAATTCATTATTTTAAATGTGATGAACGAATTTGCAAATTAAGAATTTGGTGGAAAATTTGTTTTGAGTTTATTGAAGTTTGCAATGTTTTTTTGAATATTTAGGGTTGAAATTAAGGGTTGACAATGTAAAAAAACGTGTTCTACGGGGTTTAAAATATAAATTGACTCATTTTCAAACTTTAAAACTGTTCGGACAAAGTTTTATTCAAATATTTGTAAGATGAAGTCTGTTCCGAATCTACTCCAATCCTTCCAAAACATCAAAATTTTTATTTGGGTATAAATCCGGCTGAAATTTACAGGAAACACATAAAATTAACTGAAAAACATTTATTTATACTTAAAATTAGTCGAACATATTTATTTTTTAATGAAAATACTTGTGTGACAGCTGTAAAGTAAGGTTAAAAATCATGTACATCTCAAAAACATTCGGCTAGTTTAACAGCGCCAAAATGCTCAAACTTTGTTGAAGATTACGACTCTGTCGGTAAAACAGATTTATAAAATAAACGGATTATAATTGTTTGATATATTTTTAAATATATTTAAGGCATAAATAAATAAATTGATTTATAATATTTAAATTTTGTCCAAATTCCAATCAGTTTTATGCATTAATAGGTAAGTACTAACAAAACCATTTTTTCAGGTTATGGTAAAACTGTCAGCGGACGTCACAACAGAAAACCGTTTCAGAATCTTATACCAAACAATTTTAAGGGGTGAAAATGTTGTGATTTATATTTTAAAGTCCAAGGAATCCGATTCTGCTGTCGAATTGACGATATTTCCATCCGTTGAGATGTTATGAGCAAGTGAAAATGAAGTTACATCGCTGGAAAAATTCTTGTGACTGGTACGTGAATATATTTGTGATTCCGTTTGTTACAAGTGTTTTTATTGTTGCTGACAGCTGTATGAAACCATTTTGCAAATGGATAGACATGCAGACACCGCCCTGAATCTTTTAAGGTAGGATAAGTTGTTTTTTATCAAGTTTACGCCGTCCAACAACTCGTGTTTTATCCTTCACATCCTGTGTCGATTGTATTGTCTTTTGTATTTGTATTATCCTATTTATTGTATTATCCTGTGTTGAATAAACGATTATTCCTGTGAAATTGTACATTTGTTCCTTTTTAAATCCTTTCAGATATCCTGAAATTCTAATGAGTTAGTGACGGTAAGTTTCAATAGATTTAAGCACAACAAAGTTGATAGTTTAGCCGGAAATGACGTCATATCCACGAAAAACAATAAATAAATAAATGGAAAATTATTCTTTATTTATAAAATTACATCATATAACATATCTTTTATAGTTTTTAACATTACGCAGTATAACCGGGCGATTGCGGCGTTTTTGGGTAACATATAAATAAACATAGTTGAAATCCGCATAATATACATCCTAAAAAATTGGGAACCTGGACAAATTTGTCGCTTATTATGATTCCGTATAAAAACCACAACAAAGAGACGAAAAACGTCGAAAATATTATAGGAAACGGTAGACTTTCACTGCTTTTAACTTTTATTACGTGCATCAAGTTCGCCAAAGGGGCGGCGAAAAATATTATAGTCATTATACAGCACATTATTCCAATATGCTTTTTTGCGAATTCTATATTGTTCTCATATTGCGAATAAACTAACACAGACACTAATATAAACAAAATGAGACTGAATTGACGAATAATAGTCGATTTTTTAATACTATATGCGTAAAATGTCACAACATAAGCTAAATGCAACGTCGAACCTATCGTATTTACTAAAATAATACTGTTTTCTTGTATTAAAAAACCGTATCTAAGCCATAAACTACAGCTCAGGAACCCACAAACAAACGGAAACCCAGATTGGTCTCCAACTGTTCCTTTTTGTACATATTTTTGACATATTAATCTGCAAAATACAACGTATTAGTCAAATTGTTAAAAGTTAGGTTAGAAATCTTACGTTCCGCTTAAAAATTGAAGAATTGTTGAAATACTTGCGGTAGTTGCGATGAAATTTTTCCAGTTTTCTAAGTACATTTTAAATCATCACAGATATGTGCTTATTTATTAATATTTAATAATAATATAACCTATTTTATCATTTGACGTGTGATTTTTTTACTTTAGTCATTTGAAGTTAGCTAGTAGCTATATACACGCTACATACACAAAATAATTTAAAAAATATTTAAAACTATTTAAAAATAAATAAAACTTATTTATTTGCAATATTATTAACATTATATATACATTGTTGAAGTGAAATTTATAGAATTATTTGTTGTGGTTCCATCTTGTTGTGTTCTCAACATTTGAACCCATTTTTGGGTGTAAGGAGAGGGAATTTGGGTATGGGGGTATAAATAATAAAATCTGTTATATATTATTAATATTTTAAAAGATATTAATGAATTTGTAATTTGGGAGATCGGCAGAAAATTTGTGTTGTACTTTTTGGGGTTATATGAAGTTTGCACCTAATTTTTAGGTATTTAGGGTTGAAATTAAGGGTTAACAATGCAAAAAATGAAATTTGTGATGTTTTTTATGTATTATACCACATTTTGAACGGGTAAAATTTATTATTTAAAAAATTATGAACCAATTTGTAATTTAAGAACATAGCTGAAAATTTGTTTTGAGTTTATTATAGTTTGCACCCGTTTTTGGGTATTTAGGGTTGAAATTAAGGGTTAACAGTACGAAAAATGAAATTTGTGATGTTTTTTATATATTATACCAAATTTTGAACCGCGGAAATTTTTTATTTTAGAAATTATGAACGAATTAGTAACTCAAGAACATGACCTTGAATTGGCGGAAAATTTGGTTTGAGTTTATTATAGTTTGCACCCGTTTTTGGGTATTTAGGGTTGAAATTAAGGGTTAACAGTATGAAAAATGAAATCTGTGATATTTTTTTATATATTATACAAAGTTTTGAACCGTTGAAATACATTGTTTAAAAGTTATGAACGAATTTGTAACTTAACAATTTGGCAGATATTTACACCCTTTTTGGGTATTTAGGGTTGACAGTGTAAGAAACATGTTCTACGGGGATTAAAATATAAATAAAACAGTTTCATTTACACCCATTTTTGGGAAACAGCAACACTTAGAAGTTATACCTGTCCTAAAAACATTTATCTAACCTGTACATCAAATTATTGATTGTATTTCTATGGAAAAATAATCTATCACAAATTTTACCTCCAAACGTCAAAAACAAATAATTTTCTATTCATTTCCAATGAAAATTTTACGTCAAATATAATTTAATGAAACAAAAAGTCGTAATAATGGATAAAGATTAATATTTGGCCAGTTTGAATCAAAATGGCGACCAGGACTTTTGCTGAAGACGATTTAGGGCGTAGATGGGACAGATGTATCACTGATGGACTTATTAAATTGGGTATGTACAAATAATATAATATTTGAAGCTATGGTTAATGAATTTTCCAATTTTGAAAATGTTTGGTTATGTATTAACTTCTAATGTCGACTTCTAATATTGATTTTGTGTATTTAAAGTAATAATTTAATGAAAAATTGTTGATTTATGTTATATTTGTTGTATTCGTAATATTTTTGTACAAAAACATGTATTTTATGAACGAAATCAGCCATTTTTAGATGTTATGTCACAGATTATATGACATAACCTAACTCCAAACGTCGAAATACTAAATTCTAGGCCCCCCTTTAACTGTTTTTAAGGTGCAGGAGTAGTAATCGGAACCCTAGCGTCCCTATTTTTCTTCAAGCGTAAACGTTGGCCCATTTTAGTTGGCGCTGGTTTTGGGTTCGGGATGGCTTACAAAAATTGCGAAAATGAAGTAAATGAGAGCCTTACTACTGGTTGCCAGCGAAAATGAGAACCTTAAGGTCCGTAAGGACCCTTTAAGGCCCGCAGAAGAAATAGTTGTTATTGTAAGCTGTATATAAATAAATAATTTGCATTTATTTGTAAGTTTTTTGTTGTCAATAAATCCCGAAGTATAAATTGAAACTTTTATTTGATTATAAAGGGTTGAAATTTACAGGAAACATATAAAATTAACTGAAAATCATATATTTATACTTAGAACAAGTAAAAAACATTTATAATAAAAATATTTGACATTTAAATTACAGGTTAAAATAACATTCACGCACCGCTCTTTAAAATAATCTAGTCTATATAAACTACATCATTGGTATCCATAATCGTTATTATTATATTTAAAATAACATTTAAGCTAATATTTCATTTTAAATTATAGTTTTAAACAATATTTGAGTATAAATAATATAAATTAATTATTAGCTCTAGTATTTTAGTGCTGATGCCATACCAAATGTTATGCGGTTTGGTTAATACATTTGACCAAATTTGCATCTGACATATGCAAATTTATCATAAATATTTAATAAATTTTGCCTGTTTTAAACTCAAAACAACAATATAGAATTAATTTTACGTATTCTACACAAATTTCAGTAAGTTTTATGCATTAATAAGTAAGTAATCTAATAAAAACATTTTTTTCAGGTTATGGTAAAATTGTCAGCGGACGTCACAACAGAAAACCGTTTCACAATCTTATACCAAACAGTTTTAATGGGTGAAAATGTTGTGATTTATATTTTAAAGTCCAAGGAATCCGATTCTGCTCTCGAATTGACGATATTTGTACCCGTTGAGGAGTTATGAGCAAGTGAAAATGAAGTTCCATCGCTGGAAAAATTCTTGTGATAGGTACGTGAATATATTTGTGATTCCGTTTGTTACAAGTGTTTTTATTGTTGTTGACAGCTGTATGAAACCATCTTGCAACTGGACAGACATGCAGACATCGCCCTGAATCTTTCAAGGTAGGATAAGTTGTTTTCTTATCAAGTTGACGCCGTCCAACAACTTGTGTTTTATCCTACACATCCTGTGTCAATTGTGTTGTCTTTTATATGTGTATTATCCTATTTATTGTATTATACTTTGTTGAATAAATGATTATTCCTGTTTATATCCTTCCAGAAATCCTGTAATTCCAACGAGATAGTGACGGTAAGTTCCAATAGATTTAATCACAGTATAATTGATTTTTAAATTCATATCTCGGAAACGGTCAGAGATAGAGAAAAAGCGTATACGACCTTTTTTATAGCAAATCGAATTCTAGAGGGGGTGTACATTTAACTTTTTATCATACGACGTACCAGTTCCGAGTTATGCCGGTTTATATGGGATTTAACGAATTTTCAGCCTCCACACCCTTAATTTGGGGTAATATCGAAAAAAGTTTAATATACGATCTACATAACTTAAAATTATCTACAACTTTTGTCATATGTATTTTTTTCGTAAAGTTGATAGTTTAGCAAATAACAATGTCACACCCTAAAATGGGTAAAGATTCAAACCTTGGATATCGATTTTCGGAATCTACGTATTATTCTGCATATATACCCAAAATTTAGTTTATTAATTATTAAAAATAAGAAAAATCCAAAATTTCCAACACCCAAAACTAGGTCAAATAGGAAAAATATTTTTGGGGTATCATACATAATTTTTGATTCTCTACAACTTTTGTCATATGAATTTTTGTTGATAATTTAGCAGATAATGATGTCATACCCAAAAATGGGTGGAAATAAAATTTTGCCGTATCGATTTTTAAAATCTACGTATTTAGCTACATTCATACCCAAATTTTTGTTATTTAATATTTTTAAATACGGGCGCTGTGAATTTTTAAAATTATTACATTTTAATAGGTTTCTGAAAATCTCAGATTTTGATATTTATTTCTCAGAAACGGTAAGAGATAGAGATAAAGCGAATAGGACCTTTTTCATAGCAAATCGAATTCTAGGGGGGGTGTACATTTAACTTTTTATCATACGACGTACCAGTTCCAAGTTACGACGACTTATATGAGTTTTAACGGGTTTTCAGCCTCTACACCCTTAATTTGTACGTTGCAAATTTGAAATCTACATGAAATTCTCTATAATATACATCAGCAGTGATATTTGTATATAGGCTGTTTCAATAGTTACAGGCTGTTAAATGTACACTTATTTTTAAATAATTTTTATTATAAACGACGAATTTTTCTCTAGCTCATTTTCTTTATTTTTGTCTGTAGCTTCTAAACGGTTAAAGCTAGCAACGTGTACGTTGCAAATTTGAAATCTACATGAAATTCTCTATAATATACATCAGCAGTGATATTTGTATATAGACTGTTCCAATAGTTACAGGCTGTTAAATGTACACTTATTTTTAAATAATTTTTATTATAAACGACGAATTTTTCTCTAGCTCATTTTCTTTATTTTTGTCTGTAGCTTCTAAACGGTTAAAGATAGCAACGTGTACGTTGCAAATTTGAAATCTACATGAAATTCTCTATAATATACATCAGCAGTGATATTTGTATATAGACTGTTCCAATAGTTACAGGCTGTTAAATGTACACATATTTGAATAATTTTTATTATAAACAATGAATTTTTGTCTAGCTCATTTTCTCTAATTTTGTCTGTAGCTTCTAAACGGTTAAAGATAGCAACGTGTACGTTGCAAATTTGAAATCTACATGAAATTCTCTATAATATACATCAGTAGTGATATTTGTATATAGGCTGTTCCAATAGTTACAGGCTGTTAAATGTACACATATTTGAATAATTTTTATTATAAACAATGAATTTTTGTCTAGCTCATTTTCTCTAATTTTGTCTGTAGCTTCTAAACGGTTAAAGATAGCAACGTGTACGTTGCAAATTTGAAATCTACATGAAATTCTCTATAATATACATCAGCAGTGATATTTGTATATAGACTGTTCCAATAGTTACAGGCTGTTAAATGTACACATATTTGAATAATTTTTATTATAAACAATGAATTTTTGTCTAGCTCATTTTCTCTAATTTTGTCTGTAGCTTCTAAACGGTTAAAGATAGCAACGTGTACGTTGCAAATTTGAAATCTACATGAAATTCTCTATAATATACATCAGTAGTGATATTTGTATATAGGCTGTTCCAATAGTTACAGGCTGTTAAATGTACACATATTTGAATAATTTTTATTATAAACAATGAATTTTTGTCTAGCTCATTTTCTCTAATTTTGTCTGTAGCTTCTAAACGGTTAAAGATAGCAACGTGTACGTTGCAAATTTGAAATCTACATGAAATTCTCTATAATATACATCAGCAGTGATATTTGTATATAGACTGTTCCAATAGTTACAGGCTGTTAAATGTACACATATTTGAATAATTTTTATTATAAACAATGAATTTTTGTCTAGCTCATTTTCTCTAATTTTGTCTGTAGCTTCTAAACGGTTAAAGATAGCAACGTGTACGTTGCAAATTTGAAATCTACATGAAATTCTCTATAATATACATCAGTAGTGATATTTGTATATAGGCTGTTCCAATAGTTACAGGCTGTTAAATGTACACATATTTGAATAATTTTTATTATAAACAATGAATTTTTGTCTAGCTCATTTTCTCTAATTTTGTCTGTAGCTTCTAAACGGTTAAAGATAGCAACGTGTACGTTGCAAATTTGAAATCTACATGAAATTCTCTATAATATACATCAGCAGTGATATTTGTATATAGACTGTTCCAATAGTTACAGGCTGTTAAATGTACACATATTTGAATAATTTTTATTATAAACAATGAATTTTTGTCTAGCTCATTTTCTCTAATTTTGTCTGTAGCTTCTAAACGGTTAAAGATAGCAACGTGTACGTTGCAAATTTGAAATCTACATGAAATTCTCTATAATATACATCAGTAGTGATATTTGTATATAGGCTGTTCCAATAGTTACAGGCTGTTAAATGTACACATATTTGAATAATTTTTATTATAAACAATGAATTTTTGTCTAGCTCATTTTCTCTAATTTTGTCTGTAGCTTCTAAACGGTTAAAGATAGCAACGTGTACGTTGCAAATTTGAAATCTACATGAAATTCTCTATAATATACATCAGCAGTGATATTTGTATATAGACTGTTCCAATAGTTACAGGCTGTTAAATGTACACATATTTGAATAATTTTTATTATAAACAATGAATTTTTGTCTAGCTCATTTTCTCTAATTTTGTCTGTAGCTTCTAAACGGTTAAAGATAGCAACGTGTACGTTGCAAATTTGAAATCTACATGAAATTCTCTATAATATACATCAGTAGTGATATTTGTATATAGGCTGTTCCAATAGTTACAGGCTGTTAAATGTACACATATTTGAATAATTTTTATTATAAACAATGAATTTTTGTCTAGCTCATTTTCTCTAATTTTGTCTGTAGCTTCTAAACGGTTAAAGATAGCAACGTGTACGTTGCAAATTTGAAATCTACATGAAATTCTCTATAATATACATCAGCAGTGATATTTGTATATAGACTGTTCCAATAGTTACAGGCTGTTAAATGTACACATATTTGAATAATTTTTATTATAAACAATGAATTTTTGTCTAGCTCATTTTCTCTATTTTTGTCTGTAGCTTCTAAACGGTTAAAGATAGCAACGTGTACGTTGCAAATTTGAAATCTACATGAAATTCTCTATAATATACATCAGTAGTGATATTTGTATATAGGCTGTTCCAATAGTTACAGGCTGTTAAATGTACACATATTTGAATAATTTTTATTATAAACAATGAATTTTTGTCTAGCTCATTTTCTCTAATTTTGTCTGTAGCTTCTAAACGGTTAAAGATAGCAACGTGTACGTTGCAAATTTGAAATCTACATGAAATTCTCTATAATATACATCAGCAGTGATATTTGTATATAGGCTGTTCCAATAGTTACAGGCTGTTAAATGTACACTTATTTTTAAATAATTTCTATTATAAACGATGAATTTTTGTCTAGCTCATTTTCTCTATTTTTGTCTGTAGTTTCTAAACGGTTAAAGATAGCAACGTGTACGTCGCGAATTTGGAATCTACATGAAATTCTCTATAATATACATCAGCAGTGATATTTGTATATAGGCTGTTCCAATAGTTACAGGCTGTTAAATGTACACTTATTTTTGAATAATTTTTATTATAAACAATGAATTTTTGTCTAGCTCATTTTCTCTAATTTTGTCTGTAGCTTCTAAACGGTTAAAGATAGCAACGTGTACGTTGCAAATTTGAAATCTACATGAAATTCTCTATAATATACATCAGCAGTGATATTTGTATATAGGCTGTTCCAATAGTTACAGGCTGTTAAATGTACACTTATTTTTGAATAATTTTTATTATAAACAATGAATTTTTGTCTAGCTCATTTTCTCTAATTTTGTCTGTAGCTTCTAAACGGTTAAAGATAGCAACGTGTACGTTGCAAATTTGAAATCTACATGAAATTCTCTATAATATACATCAGCAGTGATATTTGTATATAGGCTGTTCCAATAGTTACAGGCTGTTAAATGTACACTTATTTTTAAATAATTTCTATTATAAACGATGAATTTTTGTCTAGCTCATTTTCTCTATTTTTGTCTGTAGCTTCTAAACGGTTAAAGCTAGCAACGTGTACGTTGCAAATTTGGAATCTACATGAAATTCTCTATAATATACATCAGCAGTGATATTTGTATATAGGCTGTTCCAATAGTTACATGCTGTTAAATGTACACTTATTTTTGAATAATTTTTATTATAAACAATGAATTTTTGTCTAGCTCATTTTCTCTAATTTTGTCTGTAGCTTCTAAACGGTTAAAGCTAGCAACGTGTACGATGCAAATTTGGAATCTACATGAAATTCTCTATAATATACATCAGCAGTGATATTTGTATATAGGCTGTTCCAATAGTTACAGGCTGTTAAATGTACACTTATTTTTGAATAATTTTTATTATAAACAATGAATTTTTGTCTAGCTCATTTTCTCTATTTTTGTCTGTAGCTTCTAAACGGTTAAAGATAGCAACGTGTACGTCGCGAATTTGGAATCTACATGAAATTCTCTATAATATACATCAGTAGTGATATTTGTATATAGGCTGTTTCAATAGTTACAGGCTGTTAAATGTACACTTATTTTTAAATAATTTTTATTATAAACGATGAATTTTTCTCTAGCTCATTTTCTCTATTTTTATCTGTAGCTTCTAAACGGTTAAAGATAGCAACGTGTACGTTGCAAATTTGAAATCTACATGAAATTCTCTATAATATACATCAGTAGTGATATTTGTATATAGGCTGTTCCAATAGTTACAGGCTGTTAAATGTACACTTATTTTTGAATAATTTTTATTATAAACGACGAATTTTTGTCTAGCTCATTTTCTCTATTTTTGTCTGTAGCTTCTAAACGGTTAAAGCTAGCAACGTGTACGATGCAAATTTGAAATCTACATAAAATTTTCTATAATATACATCAGCAGTGATATTTGTATATAGGCTGTTCCAATAGTTACAGGCTGTTAAATGTACACTTATTTTTTAATAATTTTTATTATAAACGACGAATTTTTCTCTAGCTCATTTTCTCTATTTTTGTCTGTAGCTTCTAAACGGTTAAAGATAGCAACGTGTACGTCGCGAATTTGGAATCTACATGAAATTCTCTATAATATACATCAGCAGTGATATTTGTATATAGGCTGTTCCAATAGTTACAGGCTGTTAAATGTACACATATTTGAATAATTTTTATTATAAACAATGAATTTTTGTCTAGCTCATTTTCTCTATTTTTGTCTGTAGCTTCTAAACGGTTAAAGATAGCAACGTGTACGTTGCAAATTTGAAATCTACATGAAATTCTCTATAATATACATCAGTAGTGATATTTGTATATAGGCTGTTCCAATAGTTACAGGCTGTTAAATGTACACATATTTGAATAATTTTTATTATAAACAATGAATTTTTGTCTAGCTCATTTTCTCTAATTTTGTCTGTAGCTTCTAAACGGTTAAAGATAGCAACGTGTACGTTGCAAATTTGAAATCTACATGAAATTCTCTATAATATACATCAGCAGTGATATTTGTATATAGGCTGTTCCAATAGTTACAGGCTGTTAAATGTACACTTATTTTTAAATAATTTCTATTATAAACGATGAATTTTTGTCTAGCTCATTTTCTCTATTTTTGTCTGTAGCTTCTAAACGGTTAAAGCTAGCAAAGTGTACGTTGCAAATTTGAAATCTACATGAAATTCTCTATAATATACATCAGCAGTGATATTTGTATATAGGCTGTTTCAATAGTTACAGGCTGTTAAATGTACACTTATTTTTGAATATTTTTTATTAAAACGATGAATTTTTGTCTTGCTCATTTTCTCTATTTTTGTCTGTAGCTTCTAAACGGTTAAAGCTAGCAAAGTGTACGTTGCAAATTTGAAATCTACATGAAATTCTCTATAATATACATCAGCAGTGATATTTGTATATAGGCTGTTCCAATAGTTACAGGCTGTTAAATGTACACTTATTTTTGAATATTTTTTATTAAAACGATGAATTTTTGTCTTGCTCATTTTCTCTATTTTTGTCTGTAGCTTCTAAACGGTTAAAGATAGCAACGTGTACGTCGCGAATTTGGAATTTACATGAAATTCTCTATAATATACATCAGCAGTGATATTTGTATATAGGGTGTTCCAATAGTTACAGGCTGTTAAATATAAATTAGGGTAGGAATTATTGAGTTATAACAAATTTCAGAATATGCTTTACCTTATATAGGGTGTCATTTATTGTAAAATACATTGTATTTGTTTTAAAATGAATAAAACTTATAAAAAAATAATATATTCTTTTATTTTACATCCCCTATTATTATATTGATTTTCAGTGAAAAACGTACATTTTAAATTTTTGAAGTACTCTTCTCTTTCCTGTTACCCGGATACCATCAGAAATCTTCAACAAAATTCGACGAAAAGGGTCCCCAAAAGAGTAAATTTTTTCGGTGTATAGATGCTACCTTAAAGTAGCATCTATATTCGAAATAAAAATATTTTTGTTGTATAGATGCTACCTTGAAGCATCCATGAACCGAAATAAAAAAATTTTTCATTAGCATCTCGCGGCATATCAGTGAACTGTTTAAGCGAGGACACCTACTCTTAGTGGGGACACACTCCTAGTAGTTCAGCGGTTTACTGTAAGATGTCACCAGTCGTATTTTAAATTTTTTCTTTTTTGGTGCATGGATGCTTCAAGGTAGCATCTATACACCAAAAAATATTTTTATTTCGAGTATAGATGCTACTTCAAGGTAGCATCTATGTACCAAAAATATTTTTATTTCTAACATAGATGCTACTTTCAGGTAGCATCTATACTCGAAAAAAATTACTTTTTTCTCGAATTTGGGCACCACTTTGTCGTATTTTGCTGAAAATTTCCGATGGTATCAGGATAACAGGAAACAAAAGAGCACTTTTAAGAAATATTTGCAACATGATGGGGCACCCTTTTCGTCGAATTTAAAAAGTGTCGGAAGGTTTTTTAGACAATTTACGAATCCGAGAAGAACTCTTCTATTTCTTGTTACTAATAATAAATAAGACATTTTTAAATTAAAAATATACATTTATTGCAACAATTACAAGTACATTAATATAACAAAATTAATTATAGTACATATATATACACAATAAATAAACAACAATCATAATTACAACAATTACAAACATTTTATTTGTATTACAAGCTAAAAGGAAAGGAAATAAATGTGTACAACAATACAATAACATTTTATTATTACAATTTTACAAATACAAGTTACCAACAGTCTAGAATGAAAGGAAGGGGCACTTTACTTGAACAAAAATCGATTTTTTTTCAAATATTTCCTAAACGAAAAGAGATAAAAATTTGAAATTTTATATCTAAGTTAATTATTTAACAATGCATTCATTAAAAAATCACCGAAAGTCTGGGGTACACGGAGGGGGTACTTTAGTTGAAGAGGAATCCATGCCGTCGACTCTTACAAGTTCTCCAGGGCTGAAATCCAACGGAGGAAGTCCGCGCCTCTCGTCTCCAAGTTTCTCAGCATCTCTGGTCAACAGCAGCTCGTCTCCACACATCTGAAATTTATCAGAAACATTAATTTATAGGTTAACAATTACTCGAAATCTCATTCAGACATTTATTTTTGCAAAACCGATGTTTCTTTATATATTTACACCTTTTACAGGGTAAATAAGATCTTATAGATTATTTAAAAAGATCTTACTTACCGTGAAAAATGTCTAAACGTTGGTTTTGCAAAAATAAACGTTGTATGACACAGATTTCGGAAGAACTTGAGAGTTATTGGACGTTATAAACTGCAAAAAAACAACTGTCTTACCTTAAAAGTTTCATGTGACGATGTCTAAACGTCTGTCTATCTGCGGGGCGATTCCTCACAGCTGTAGGGCCCCATTTTCACACGATATCTTGCGGCAATCATCGTTCATGTTCAAAACGACCGTCGATCATTTTCTCTTGTTCATAACTCCTCAACGAGTATAAATATCGTCAATTCGAGTGCAGAATCGGAATCCTGGGACTTTAAATTATAAATAACAATCTTTTCATACCTTAAAACTGTTTGGTATAAGATTCAGAAACGGTTTTGTCTTGTGATGTCCGTTGACGATTTCCATAACCTGAAAAAAATGTTTGGATTAAATTATTTAATTATTATTGCATAAAACTTATTGAAAATATATTATTTATACTCCAATATTGTTTAAAACAATAATTTTGCATGAAATATTAGCTTAATTGTTATTTTAAATATATTTTTAACGATTATTGATACCAATGATGTAGTTTATATAGAGTAGATTATTTTAAAGAGCGGTGCGTTAGCCGAATGTTATGCAGGTTGAATAGTACATTTTAACCTCAAATTTAAATGTCAAACCAAATATTTTTATTAAAAAATATACATTTTAGACTAATTTGAAGTATAAATAAATGATTTTCAGTTAATTTTATATAGTTCCTATAAATTTCAGCTGAATTCATTACTAAATAAAAGTTTTGATGTTTTGGAAGAGTTGCGAAAAAATTGCAACAGATGTAATCTTACAAATATTTAAATAAAACTTAGTCCAAACGGTTTGAACATTTGACAAATGAGTTAATTTATATTTTAAATCCTGTTGAACACGTTTTTTACACTGACAACCCTTAATTTCAACCCTAAATACCCAAAAAAAGTATGTAAACTTCAATAAACTCGAAACAAATTATCCGCCAAATTTTTAAGTTACAAATTAGTTCATAACTTTTAAAATATTGAATTTTCACGGTTCAAAAGTTGGTATAATATATAAAAAACATCACAGATTTCATTTTTCGCAATATTAACCCTTAATTTCAACCCTAAATACCTAAAAAATAGATGCAAACTTCATATAACCACAAAAATGACAATACAAATTTTCTACCGTGTTCCCAAATTGCAAATTCGTTTATAACTTTTAAAGTAATAAATTTCAACGGTTCAAAATTTGGTATAATATATAAAAAACATCAGAGATTTCATTTTTCATATTGTCAGCGCTTAATTTCGACCCTAAATACCCAAAAATTAGGTGCAAACTTCATATAACCACAAAAATTACAGCACAAATTTTCTGCCGTGTTCCAATTTACAAATTCATTAATATCTTTTAAAATAAAGAATACCAACGCTTGAAAACTTCACTCCTTATGTAAAAAACCCCACAGATTTCATTTTTCATATCGTCACACCCAAATTTCCACTCCTAACACCCAAAAATGGGTCCAAATATTACTGATCTTACCTACCTCATACAAATTCGTTCATAACTTTTAAAAATATAAATTTCAACCGATCAAAAGTTTGTAAAATATATAAAAAAACATCAAAGATTTCATTTTTCGCACTGTTAACCCTTAATTTCAACCCTAAATACCCAAAAATTAGGTGCAAACTTCATATAACCACAAAAATGATAACACAAATTGTTTGCCGTGGTCCCAAATTCGATCATAACTTTTAAAATAATAAATTTTAACGGTTCAAAAGATTGTATAATATATAAAAAACATCACAGATATCATTTTTTATATTGTTAACCCTTAATTTCAACCCTAAATAATCAAAAATTAGGTGTAAACTTCATATAACCACAAAAATGATAACACAAATTGTCTGCCGTGTTCCCAAATTACAAATTCGTTCATAACTTTTAAAATAATAAATTTTAACGGTTCAAAAGATTGTATAATATATAAAAAACATCACAGATATCAATTTTTATATTGTTAACCCTTAATTTCAACCCTAAATACTCAAAAATTAGGTGTAAACTTCATATAACCATAAAAAAGATAACACAAATTTAGTGGTGTTCCCAAATTACAAATGTATTAATATCCTTTAAAATAATGAATATCAACCCTTGAAAACTTCACCCCCTATGTAGAAAACCCCACAGATTTCATTTATCACGCTACCACACCCAAATTCCCACCCCTAACACCCAAAAATGAGTCTAGAAGTCACTTATCTTACCTTGCCGCATTCAGCTTTTTGACAGTTTTCATCTTAACCAAAAAATTCATAAAATATTTACCTGTTTCGAAGCATCTCTTCATCTAAATTGTTAAAAGCACAAAATTATTCAAAATCTTTTATTAATACATAAAAAACAGTCTTTTAAAATTACAATTCGTCGTGATCTTCATCAGCTTCTATTTCTTCCGCCTCTTCTTGTTCTTTTTCTCTGACTTCCGGTATATCCAGAACATCCGGAACAGCATCTAACGGAACCCCTAATCGGTGTCTCATCAACGCATCGACCCTGAGGGCGAAGTCTTGCGAATCGCGTAACATATATCCTGAACGGAGGACTGCGGTTTGA
Source organism: Harpalus rubripes (assembly GCA_963082715.1). NCBI lineage: Eukaryota > Metazoa > Arthropoda > Insecta > Coleoptera > Carabidae > Harpalus > Harpalus rubripes. Next base: position 26,130,403 of record OY720466.1, on the reverse strand, counting down.
TACAGGGTAAGGGCGGAGTCCCTGGCGATGGGATCGGAGGTGTCGGCGTTCATCAAATCCAAAAGACGCAAGATGACTGGATGTACAGGGTTTATTTCTAAAGTTTTCTTTTGGTTTAAATAATAACTGTAAAAAATTCATCAACATTAATTTAAGTATTTAAAGTAATTTTAAAGCAATTTTAAATTGTTGAAATGGGTTAATTTATATTTTAAACCCCGTAGAACACGAATTTCGTGTTAATTTGAACATAATTTAAACTGTTGAGGAGTTGTGAGCAAAATAAAATGCATGTTTTTGGAGCATTTTTTTCCAAATTTTGACCATATTTTTCGGAATCCCTAAGGCCTTTTTGACACTTTTAAAATATTAATATATATTAAATTGACCCTCCAGAGTTCGTTTTTGCAATAATTAACACAATATTTTTAACCGAAAACGAGATATTGACCGATTTTTAACCTCACATTTTCCGCCAAAAATGTACAATTTTTGAACCCGGTTTTGAGGAGTTTTTAACCGAAAATTTAACCGCTTTTATACCGGAAATATACAAATCGACCCTCTAGAGTTCATTTTTGTAACAATAAACATTGTATTTTTAACTGGAATCGAGAAAATGACCGATTTTTAACCATACATTTTTAGCTAAAAATGTACAATTTTTGAACCCGGTTTTGAGGAGTTTTTGACCGGAAATTTAACCACTTTTATACCGGAAATATACAAATCAACCCTCTAGAGTTCATTTTTGTAACAATAAACATTGTATTTTCAACCGGAATCGAGAAAATGGCCGATTTATAACCTCACATTTTCAGCCAAAAATGTACAATTTTTGAACCCGGTTTTGAAGAGTTTTTAACCGAAAATTTAACCGCTTTTATACCGGAAATATACAAATCGACCCTCTAGAGTTCATTTTTGTAACAATAAACATTGTATTTTTAACTGGAATCGAGAAAATGACCGATTTTTAACCATACATTTTTAGCTAAAAATGTACAATTTTTGAACCCGGTTTTGAGGAGTTTTTGACCGGAAATTTAACCACTTTTATACCGGAAATATACAAATCAACCCTCTAGAGTTCATTTTTGTAACAATAAACATTGTATTTTCAACCGGAATCGAGAAAATGGCCGATTTATAACCTCACATTTTCAGCCAAAAATGTACAATTTTTGAACCCGGTTTTGAAGAGTTTTTAACCGAAAATTTAACCACTTTTATACCGGAAATTTACAAATCGACCCTCTAGAGTTCATTTTTGTAACAATAAACATTGTATTTTTAACTGGAATCGAGAAAATGACCGATTTTTAACCATACATTTTTAGCTAAAAATGTACAATTTTTGAACCCGGTTTTGAGGAGTTTTTGACCGGAAATTTAACCACTTTTATACCGGAAATATACAAATCAACCCTCTAGAGTTCATTTTTGTAACAATAAACATTGTATTTTCAACCGGAATCGAGAAAATGGCCGATTTATAACCTCACATTTTCAGCCAAAAATGTACAATTTTTGAACCCGGTTTTGAAGAGTTTTTAACCGAAAATTTAACCGCTTTTATACCGGAAATATACAAATCGACCCTCTAGAGTTCATTTTTGTAACAATAAACATTGTATTTTTAACTGGAATCGAGAAAATGACCGATTTTTAACCATACATTTTTAGCTAAAAATGTACAATTTTTGAACCCGGTTTTGAGGAGTTTTTGACCGGAAATTTAACCACTTTTATACCGGAAATATACAAATCAACCCTCTAGAGTTCATTTTTGTAACAATAAACATTGTATTTTCAACCGGAATCGAGAAAATGGCCGATTTATAACCTCACATTTTCAGCCAAAAATGTACAATTTTTGAACCCGGTTTTGAAGAGTTTTTAACCGAAAATTTAACCACTTTTATACCGGAAATTTACAAATCGACCCTCTAGAGTTCATTTTTGTAACAATAAACATTGTATTTTTAACTGGAATCGAGAAAATGACCGATTTTTAACCTCACATTTTTAGCTAAAAATGTACAATGTTTGAACCCGGTTTTGAAGAGTTTTTAACCGGAATTGTAACCACTTTTATACCGGAAATATACAAATCAACCCTCTAAAGTTCATTTTTGCAAGAATAAACACTGTATTTTTAACTGAAATCGAGAAAATGACCTATTTATAACCTCACATTTTAAACCAAAAATGTACAATTTTTGAACCCGGATTTGAAGAGTTTTTAACCGGAAATTTAACCACTTTTATACCGGAAATATACATATCGACCCTTTAAAGTTCATTTTTGCAAGAATAAACACTGTATTTTTAACCGGAATCGAGAAAATTACCGATTTTTAACCATACATTTTTAGCCAAAAATGTACAATTTTTGAACCCGGTTTTGAAGAGTTTTTAACCGGAAACTTAACCACTTTTATACCGGATATATACAAATCAACCCTCTAAAGTTCATTTTTGCCAGAATTAACATTTTATCTTTAACTGAAATCGCTATATTTACATATTTATAACCTTACATTTTTAGCCAAAACTGTACAATTTTTGAACCCGGGTTTGAGGAGTTTTTAACCGAAAATTTAACCGCTATTAAATCGAATATATACAAATCAACCCTCTACAGTTCATTTATGAAAGAATAAACACTCTATTTTTAATTGAAATCGTAATATTGAAGCATTTTTCATCAATTTTTTTTAATCCGTTTTGGACAAATTTTAGACAGTGAAATAAACTTACGTTCGTTGTGGGTCGTCGCTTTTTTGATGGGCGTTAGACATAGCCAATCTCTCCATATTTCCCGTCCACCCAAAAGTGGGTGCAACCAAAACAGCCGGCGAATCTTGCAGCTTAGAAGACACTTCAACTTTAGCGACTTGGTCTTTGAGGACGTCTTCGGACAGCCACTTAACTAGAGGCGCTACGCGCGATTTTGCTGAGGCCCACCTAATTTTTAAAAGTTAACAATATTTTTTTAGCTATTTCAAGGGCCCTACCTTGCTTCCTCATCTTTATCTTCTTCCAATTTGCCAGACTCCTTTGCCAAATTGACAAACTTCCGCCCTTGGAAATCCGGCAGAGATGAAACAGTATATTCATCCACGGCTTCCGTCAGGTATAAAATTTCGTGCCCCCTAGCCCGGGCCCTCTCGCCGTGTGGGGCGGAGCGCAATTCGGCCAGAGAAGCGCCCGCCAGATACAAAATATTCGGCTGGGATTCCGGTTGTCGCGCCACGTATTGCTCAAGAGAGGTTAGGTTTTCATCTGTAAAACACAAATGACGGAAAAGGGTTTAAATATTCGATTTATATTTACCTTTACTGGAACGGAACATGAGGAGTTTAGCCAACCTCGCACGATTCCCGGGGTCTTCCAAAACTCCCAGCTTAATATTCGTCGAAAATTCTTTCCAAAACGCGACGTAATCTTTTTCTGGGATTTTTTTCATAGCGTCCAAAGCTTTGCGGACAAGTTTTTTACGCAGGACTTTAATAAGTTTGTGTTGTTGGAGTTCTTCGCGCGAGACATTGAGAGGAAGATCGTCTGAATCGACAACTCCTTGAATAAATGATAAATAATTTGGGAAAATATCTTGGAATGAATCAGTGATAAAAACGCGCCGAACAAACAACTGTAAATATAAAATTAAAAGTTGCACACCTTGAATTTCATCAAGTTACCTTAATATTATCCGTCCGGGTTCCATATTTGTTGAAACTTTCTGCCGGGTTGACCTTGGGAATAAATAACAAGGCCCTGAAAGACACTTCGCCTTCGGCTACGAAATGAACATGGCCCAAAGGAGCTTGGGTATCGCGCGTTAATGCCTTATAGAAATCGTCATATTCATCTTCAGAGACATCAGCCGGATTTCGGCTCCAAATCGGTTTGGCTTCATTCAAAAGAACCCACGACCAAATAGTCTTTGGTATTTTTTTACCAGACTGTTTTTCCTTTGATTCTTCCACCTATAAAAACGATTGTCCAAAATTCGACCCCACAACCGCTGTATTCCCTTACCTGTGCTTCGTCCTCTTCATCTTCCTTCACTTCTTTTTCTTCATTTTCATCATCTTCCTCTTCGATTTCTTCAACTTTCGAATCCCATAAATAAATTGGGAAATTAATAAATTGCGAGTATTTTTTTACTAAGTTTTTAATTGTTTCGGGCTCTAAGAAATCCACGGCTTCCGGTTTGAGTTGGAGGCTTATTGTAGTGCCTCTTTTTAATGTTGGGCCCCTTGGATCATCGACAATTGTGTAACTAGAGGCGTCTGATTCCCAAATGAATTGGGTGTCGTCGTTATGTTTTGTTGTAACTATTACTTTTTCGGCAACTGAATATAAAATTTATTGTTGTTATAAATGTTTGGGAGACTATTAAATACATACAATTCGGAAGGTTGTGTTAAAATTATGTATTTAAACTTGTATTAAGTATAAATTTCAACCCTAAACTTCAAATAACATATTATAACCTTAAATTGATACCAATGATGTCGTTTATCTAGAGTAGATTATTTTAAAGAGCGGTGCGTGAATCGAATGTTATGTATGTTAACCTTCAATTTAAATGTCAAAAAATATATTTTCCAATAATTATAAGTATAAATAAATGATTTGCAGTTAGTTTTATGAGTTTCCTGTAAATTTCAACCCTATTCATAACTAAATAAACGTTTTGATGTTTTGGAAGAGTTGCGAAAATTTCGCTAAATGTGTCATCCTAAATATATTTAAATAAAACTTTATCCAGACGGTTTTAAGGTTTGGAAATTAATAAATTTATATTTTAAACCCCGTAGAACACGTATTTTACACTGTAAACCCTTAACTTCAACCCTAAATACCCAAAAAAGGGTGCAAACTTCAATAAACTCAAAACAAATTTTCCGCCAAATTCTTAAGTTACAAATTGGTTCATAACTTTTAAAATAATGAATTTTAACGGTTTAAAAGTTTGTATAATATTTAAAAAACATCAAAGATTTAATTTTTCATACAGTCAACCCTTAATTTCAACCCTAAATAGCCAAAAATTACGTGTAAACTTCATATAACCACAAAAATTAAAACACAAATTTTCTGCCGTGTTCCCAAATTACAAATTCGTTCATAACTTTTAAAATAATGAATTTTAACCGTTCAAAAGTTTGTATAATATTTAAAAAACATCACAGATTTCATTTTTCGTATTGTCAACCCTTAATTTCAACCCTAAATACCCAAAAATTAGGTGCAAACTTCATATAACCACAAAAATGATAACACAAATTTTTCGACGTGTTCCCAAATTACAAATTCGTTCATAACTTTTAAAATAATGTATTTTAACCGTTCAAAAGTTTGTATAATATTTAAAAAACATCACAGATATCATTTTTTATATTGTTAACCCTTAATTTCAACCCTAAATACCCAAAAATTAGGAGCAAACTTCATATAACCACAAAAATGATAACACAAATTTTCTGACGTGTTCCTAAATTACAAATTCGTTCATAACTTTTAAAATAATGAATTTCAACCGTTCAAAAGTTTATATAATATGTAAAAAAACATCACAATTTCATTTTTTGTATTGTTAACCCTTAATTTCAACCCTAAATACACAAAAATTAGGTGTAAACTTCATATAACCTCAAAAATTAAAACACAATATTTCTGCCATGCTCCTAAATTACAAATTCGTTCATAACTTTTAAAATAATAAATTTCAACAGTTCAAATGTTTGTATAATATGTAAAAAACATCGCAGATTTCATTTTTCACACCGCCACACTCAAATTCCCGCACCTAACACCCAAAAAAGGGCATGGAAGTCACATTACCGCGAATTTATAATTTTAACACAACCTTCAACAAAAAATTACCTAAAAATGCAGAATAAAATCCAACGCCGAATTGGCCGATCATATCGTTCATATCTTGAGAATTTGACGATTGTTCCTGCATTTTATTTAAAAATTCGGCGGTTCCCGATTTTGCAATAGTCCCTAAATTATTAACTAAGTCTTGTTTGGTCATCCCAATACCCGAATCAGTTATGTGTAACATTTTATTTTCTTTATCGGATTTTATACGGATATTTAATTCTGGGTTCGATTCCAGAGAGCTAGGATCGGTTAAACTTAATAATCTTATTTTGTCGAGAGCGTCTGATGCGTTAGAAATTAATTCTCTCAAGAATATCTATAAAGTTTTTATGGTTATAACGTTTAATAATAAATAATAAATATACCTACCTCTTTATTTCTATATAAAGAATTGATGATAAGTTTCATCATTCGATTCACCTCGGCCTGAAAAGTAAACTTTTCTGCCTTGTCCCTAAGTTCTTTCATTTGAGCGACATTTAGACCGTCTAATTTAATCGCTTCCTCCTCTCTTTGAACAATTTCATCGTCTGGAAATATTCAATATATCGACCAAACACAAAATGTACGAATTTCCGAAAGAAGAGGAGAAAAAAGTTAAAATTAAACCATTCAAAAACCATTTTCAAAGTCAAATAGTACTTGGAAAAAGCTACGTAAGAATTGGATTACCGAATAATGTTCGTAAGTTAAATATTTAATAGTTTTTTTAAGCAATATTTACTGGAAAATTATTTTAGCACACACAGTTACAGAGAAATTTTATACGAAAGAAAACTATGAACTTAAGAATGAAGACGTGGAAAAAATACGTAAACAATTAGATTTTCTAGGACCTAAACAAAAATATAAAACATATCAAACAGAAAATCAAAGATATGGATGGTACAACGACGTAAAATTATCTGATTTAGACACAACAGACCGTCGACTTTACTTTGGGACAAAAATAGACCATTGGATTAAATTATATTTAATAACAATGGAAAACAAAAAATAAATACCTGTTCTTGATCCATCTCTGGATTTTCCCAAATCCAATTCGATATTTTCAACAGTTCCTTCGCTTTCGACTTGTATTTCACAAGTTGCAAACTCTAAAAACGTAAAATGTAACACCATAACCTTACATTAAAATAAAACTTTGTCCAGACAGTTTTACGATTTGAAAATGACGTAATTTATATTTTAAACCCCGTAGAACACGATTTTCGTGTTAGTTTGAACATAATTTTAACCGTTGAGCAGTTGTGAGCAAAATAAAATGCATGTTTTTGGTGCAAATTTTTCCCAAATTTCGACTCCATTTTCTGAAATCCCTAAGGCCTTTTTGACACTTTTATAATATTAATATATTAAATCAACCTTCCAAAATTCATTTTTGTAAAAATAAACACTCTATTTTTAACTGAAATCGTTATATTGACCGATTTTTAACGTCACATTTCTAACCACAAATATACCATTTTTAAACCCGTGTTTGACAAGTTTTTAACCGGAAATTTAACCACTTTTATACCGGAAATATACAAATTAACCCTCTAAAGTTCATTTTTGTACAAATAAACACTCTATTTTTAACTGAAATCGTTATATTAACCGATTTATAACCTCACATTTTCAGACAAAAATATACGATTTTTGAACCCGGTTTTGATGAGTTTTTAACCGAAAATTTAACCACTTTTATACCGGAAATATACAAATCAACCCTCTAAAGTTCATTTTTGTACAAATAAACACTCTATATTTAACTGAAATCGTTATATTAACCGATTTATAACCTCACATTTTCAGACAAAAATGTACGATTTTTGAACCAGTTTTTGAGTAGTTTTTAACCGAAAATTTAACCCCTATTAAACCGAATATATACAAATCAACCCTCTAGAGTCCATTTCTGCAAGAATAAACACTCTATTTTTAACTAAAATCGTGATATTGAACATTTTTAAACCGTTTAGGAGCAAAACAGAATGCATGTTTTTGGTGCAAATTTTTCCCAAAATATCGACCCTATTTTTCGAAATCCCTAAGGCCTTTTTAACAATTTTAAAATATTAATATATCAAATCGACCCCCCAGAGTTCGTTTTTACAATAACTAACACTATCTTCAACCGAAATTGAGACATTCATCGATTTTAACCTCACATGTTTAGTCAAAAATGTATAATTTTTGAACCCGGATTTGAGAAGTTTTTAACCCGAATTTAACCACTTTTATACCGAATATATACAAATCAACCCGTTAGAAATCATTTTTGCAAGAATAAACACTGTATTTTAACCGAAATCGTGATATTGAACATTTTTAACCTTACATTTTTGGGTGAAACTAAACATGAAACCATGCATTTTTGGGGGCTCATAGCTCCTGAACTGTTTGAAATATCTTCAAATTAACACTAAAATCGTGTTGTACGGGGTTAAAATATATATATTAACACGGTTGCGAAGTTAATAACGTATAAAATCACTGAAAAACAGCATACCTATCACTAAAACCAAACCTAATATTAAAAATATTAGGTTCTTCATTGTTTTTGCACTAGTTTGTAACAAATAATAACTAATTTACACTGGAAAATCACTCAAAACACTGATATTAATGTCAACCGGCGAACGACCTGCGACAGATACACATATATATGTTTCTAGAAATGTTTAAGCCAATCAGAAAACGCCACATGAGTAGAAGACTGACGTGAACCAATCAAATTGCAAGATAGTGACGAAATTCCTTGTGACGAACAAATGGCGTCCTATCATTGGCTAAAAAGATCAGGAAATATTCAAAAATTGATAAAATGTAATACATATTATAATTATTTATTAAAATAATAAAGAAAATACACAGTTTAAAGCATAAATTTATCCTTTTGTTGCGACAAAATTTTCGCAGAACTTTTAGCGTCTAAAAACAACGCATTAACTTCTTCAATATCATTTTTATTTATTAAATTTCGACCATTTACTTTCGCAGTCAAAGATGCAGGGGTTAACAACTGAACTGCATATCTTAGGGTCGTTTTTGACCCCACATCGCTTAAACAAGTCAAAGCTTCCGGATCAATTGTAAGACCTTCAGTTTGTGTTCGAAGTTTTAAGATTTGTTCCAATTCAGATCTGAAAACCCCCAAAATTAATAATGAAAAACATAAATCAATATATTTTTCACTCGTAAAAACCATTTGGACAAAGTTTTATTTAAATATATCTATGATAAAAGCTTTGAACAACCTGCATGCGGCAATGTAAGATAACTGACTTTTAGACCCATTTTTGGGTGTTAGTATAGGGAATTTGGGTATGGCGGTATAAAAAATGAATTCTGTGAAGTTTTTTACATAGGGGGTGAAGTTTTCAAGGGTTGATATTAATTATTTTAAAAGATATTAATAAATTTGTAACTTGGGAGCACGGCAGAAAATTTGTGTTGCAATTTTTGTGGTTATATGAAGTTTGCACCTAATTTTTGGGTATTTACGGTTGAAATTAAGGGTTGACAGTATAAAAAACGTGTTCTACGGGGTTTAAAATATAAATTGACTCATTTTCAAACTTTAAAATCGTCTGCACAAAGTTTTATTTAAATATTTGTAAGATGATACCTGTTCCGAATCTTCTCCAATCCTTCCAAAACATCAAAACTTTTATTTGGTTATAAATCCGGCTGAAATTTACAGGAAATACATAAAATTTACTAAAAATAATTTATTTATACTTAAAATTATTCAAAACATTTAATTATTGAATGAAAATATTTGTGTGACAGCTAAAAAGCGAGGTTAAAAATTATGTTCGTCTCAAAAACATTTGGTTGGTTACAGCGCCAAAATGCTTGAACTATATTTGACATAAACGACTCTGTCGGTAAGGCAGACTAAAATTTATTTAATAATTGTGGAGTTACAAATATTTAAATAAAACTTTATCCCAACGGTTTTAAGATTTGAAAATAAGTCACTTTATATTTTAAACTCTGTAGAATACGTTTTTTACACTGTCAACCATTAATTAAAACCCTAAATACCCAAAAAAAGGGTGCAAACTTCAACAAACTCAATACAAATTTTCCGCCAAATTCGTAAGTTACATTTTCGTTCATAACTTTTAAAATAATGAATTTCAACGGTTCAAAATTTAGTAGAATATACAGAAAACATCACAGATTTCATTTTTCGCTTTGTTAACCCTTAATTTCAACCCTAAATACCCAAAAATTAGGTGCAAACTTCATTTAACCATAAAAATTACAACATGGATTTTCTGCCGTATTCCCAAATTACCAATTCGTTCATAACTTTTAAAATAATAAATTTTAACGGTTCAAAAGTTGGTAAAATATATAAAAAAACATTATATATTTCATTTTTCATACTGTTAACCCTTAATTTCAACCCTAAATACCCAAAAATTAGGTGTAAACTTCATATAACCACAAAAATTAAAACACAATTTTTCTGCGGTGTTCCCAAATTGCAAATTCGTTAATATCTTCTAAAATAATAAATATCAACCCTTGAAAACTTCACCCCCTATGTAATAAACCCCATAGATTTCATTTTTCTCACTGTTAACCCTTAATTTCAACCCTAAATACCCAAAAATTAGGTGCAAACTTCATGTAACCACAAAAATTAAAACACAATTTTTCTGCAGTGTTCCCAAATTGCAAATTCGTTAATATCTTCTAAAATAATAAATATCAACCCTTAAAAACTTCACCCCCTATGTAATAAACCCCACAGATATCATTTTCACACTGTTAACCCTTAATTTCAACCCTAAATACCCAAAAATTAGGTGCAAACTTCATATAACCACAAAAATCACAACACGAATTTTCCGCCGTGTTCCCAAATTACAAATTCGTTAATATCTTTTAAAATAATAAATATCAACTGTTGAAAACTTCACCCCTTATGTAAAAAACCCCACAGATTTCATTTTTCACACCGGCGCACCCAAATTCCCACTCCTAACACCCAAAAATGGGTCCAGAATTTAACAATTAACACGTCATCATTTTCAGTATTTATGTTCTCGCGCAAAAAGTCTTAACATTCACTTGTTTTAAAGGCGTGTTTCACATGTTTATATATCAAACAAAACCTGCTGAATTCATTTCTGCAGGAATTTCGACGACACCTCCCGCCGATTTCACAAAAACACTTCATTTGACACTTAACCTAAAACTTACCGGCTATATGGTAAAGTTCTGATGATCAGCAGTCTGTCCAACAAATCTAGTGGAATTCCATGTGGGGAGGTTATGTCTTCCGTACCCCTAATAACACATTTACCCCTATTTGTCGCGAAAATAACTATAGGAGCAATGGCAGACTCCAACGCGCGATGTAAATACGTAAATGTTTCGATATCAAGCATATGGACTTCATCAATAAATAAAACGCCCGGAACTAACTCAGCTATTCCCTGATCGATGTATTTATTAACAACTTTATTGATTTCTTTGCGCAATTTATCAGTTATTTCGGTCTTTTTTGGTTTCATTAACTGCCCCATCATTGACATAATATCCTGACCGCCTTGCGGTTTAGCGTTTGCTACGTCAAGGTCATTCAAGGTCACATCTTGTATGACTTCTTTTTTTTTGTGGACATCCCCTTTCGGTAACGGGACGTACTCTTCAGCCTCAAGGTCAAATTCGGTAGCGAATAAATCCGAACGACCTTGACGTTTTACCGCGCCCGAATTCGCTTCGATATAAATGACGTCACCGACTTCTACTTTTTCTTTTTGTAACGATTCGAAAATGGAAGGGTCTAATTTTAATTGTTTAGTGCCTTTGGCTGTTTTTAAACCGATTATTACATGAGAAATTGTTTTGCCGTAACCTCCCACGGGATTTTCTGTCTCGACGGGGGTCATTTCTATGACCTCTCCTTCGTAGACCTCTTTGGTTTCGCGAATTCTGAGGCCTATAGCCCGTCTGAAGTTTTCCATCAAGACTTCAGTTTTTTTAATTTCAGAACTGTAAACTTCTGAGCCGACCATTGGGCAAAATGGAACTTTATTGCCCAATTCTTGGGCAATTGCCAAAGCAATAGCTGTTTTTCCTGTGCCGGGAGGACCGGCTAGCAAAACGGCCCGGCCAGCCATTTTTTTTGACTTTATCATATCCACTACTATGCCTGCAGCCTTAAAGACAAATTATTTATATATATCGCGAAGATATTCGATAAATTTTAGATATAGCTTACCTCTCTAGCTTGTTCTTGCCCAACTAAACCGGCAGATGATTGCAAAGCTGTACCATTTTCATCTAATCCTAAGCCTTTTATATGACTATGAGCACTTATTCTTTGAGTTTTAACAGTACTTTTAACTTCCTCGACTTTCATTTTCAATATTTCTTATTGTATCGATCAAACTTCAGTAAATAATTGTCAAACGACGTGCGTTGTTTGAATATTTTGTTTAGGTTAAGACAAACAAAGTGTTGCCAATCGTCTGGACAAAAAAATCACTGGATTTCAACGTTGCCAACTTCTACATGTGTAATAAACCTAGACGACCAAGAAAATTTACCTATAATGATTATTTTTTGAACATATTTTTATCGGTTTTGCATTGCAAGTTTAATTATAATTATATATTATAAATCAAAAACATTTATTTTTTAATTAAAATGTATTCTCCAACCTGTGTAACATTCGACTAACGCACCGCTCGTTTAAAAAATCTAGTCTAGGTAAACTACATCATTGGTATCTATTAATCGTTAAGGATCCATTAAAATAACATTATTATTGTTTTAAACAATATTTGAGTATAAATAATAAAATAAAATATTCGTCATATTCTAAGCCATGTTCTTAACTTATTAATTAGTTAATAACTTTTAAAATAATGTATTGCAACGGTTCAAAAGTTGGTATAATGTATAAAAAACATCACAGATTTCATTTTTCGCATTGTTAACCCTTAATTTGAACCCTAAATACCCAAAAATTAGGTGCAAACTTCAAATGACCACAAAAATTAAAACACAAATTTTCGGCCATGTTCCCAAGTTACAAATTCATTAATATCTTCTAAAATAATGAATATCAACCCTTGAAAACTTCACCCCCTATGTAAAAAAACCCAGAGATATCATTTTTCACACTGTTAACCCTTAATTTCAACCCTAAATTCCCAAAAATTAGGTGCCAACTTCATATAACCACAAAATTAAAACACAATTTTTCTGCAGTGTTCCCAAATTGCAAATTCGTTAATATCTTCTAAAATAATAAATATCAACCCTTGAAAACTTCACCCCCTATGCAAAAAACCCCACAGATATCATTTTTCATACTGTTAACCCTTAATTTCATCCCTAAATACCCAAAAATTAGGTGCCAACTTCATATAACCACAATAATTAAAACACGTTTTTTTCGGTGTTCCCAAATTGTAAATTCGTTAATATCTTCTAAAATAATAAATATCAACCCTTGAAAACTTCACCCCCTATGTAAAAAACCCCACAGATTTCATTTTTCACACTGTTCACCTTTAATTTCAACCCTAAATACCCAAAAATTAGGTACAAACTTCATATAACCACAAAAATTAAAACACAATTTTTCTGCAGCATTCCCAAATTGCAAATTTGTTAATATCTTCTAAAATAATAAATATCAACCCTTGAAAACTTCAGCCCCTATGTAGAAAACCCCATAGATATCATTTTTCACACTGTTAACCCTTAATTTCAATCCTAAATACCCAAAAATTAGGTGCAAACTTCATATAACCACAAAAATTAAAACACAATTTTTTGCAGTGTTCCCAAATTGCAAATTCGTTAATATCTTTTAAAATAATATATATCAACCCTTGAAAATTTCACCCCCTATGTAAAAAACCCCACAGATTTCATTTTTCATATCGCCACACCCAAATTCCCACCCGAACACCCAAAAATGGGTCCAGAATCCAGGTTGACATTACCAAAAAAACAAACCAAAAATATATGTAAAATATTTATTAAAATATACAATAATAAATGTTATTCTTCATTTAATAAAAAGGCAAATTTTTTCGAATATACTTTCATTCCAAATGAATCACTGTAACGAACAGATCGCATACCAACATCATCGCAGATTATTTCGGGACATTGGCCGATTTCAAAATGATTTAATAAAGAATCAGCCACCAAAACCTTTAAAAATATATTTTTTCTATCACTAAATAAAAAAATTATTCCATATATACACCTGCATAGTTTCAGCCAACAATGTCAACGGAATATGATTAACCTGTAATTTGACAGCATTTTCCTCTTCTTCCTCTGTCAATAACTCTGTTTTTAACTCTGTATAACTTTGAAAACAATCTTCTGTCATTTTAAAATAATATTGAAATTTTTTACTATGTATAACATCGTAAAGTAAACAACTTATTATCGTATGAACGGCTACGTAATTTTCATTTGAAAAATGTTCACAACAAAGTTTTAAACATAATTTTGATTTAGCCTCGCATGTATGCTTTTTAATTTCATTAGAATGACGGGATGTTAAATAATTTGTTAATATGTTTTGATGATATATCGAAATGTTTTTAAATGGTGTTTGTTTTATTTGGTCTTTAACCGTCATTTTCGTATCCAATTCGGTTTTGTGAATTATATGACAAGTTAAACTTACAACTTTATGGAAAATTGTAGGGGCTGGTGTTACAGTTACTGTATCTATAACCTAAAATTAGTGAAAGAAAAACGTCCATTTTTTCTCTTCTTAAGGGATATAAACAACAAAATTAACATTAAAATCGTGTTGTACGAGGTTTAAAATATACATATTACCCTTCCCCCAAAATCGCCTGATTATTATTTAATCTAAGATAAAAGCTTTAAACAACCTGAATGCAGCAAAGTAAGATAGGTGATTTCTGGACCCATTTTTGGGTGTTAGGAGTGAAAATTTGGGTGCGCCAGTGTGAAAAATGAAATCTGCGGGTTTTTTTACATAGGGGGTGAAATTTTCAAACGTCGATAGTCAATATTTTAAAAGATATTAATAAATTTGTAATTTGGGATTATATGAAGTTTGCACCTAATTTTTGGGTATTTAAGGTTGACATTAAGAGTTAATATTGCGAAAAATGAAATCTGTGATGTTTTTTATATAATATACTTACTTTTGAACCGTTGAAATTCATTATTTTAAAAGTTATGAACGAATTTATAACTTAAAAATTTGACGGAATATTGTTTTGAGTTTGTTGAAGTTTGCACTCTTTTTTTGGGTATTTAGGGTTGAAATTAAGGGTTGACAGTATGAAAAACGTGTTCTACAGGGTTTAAAATATAAAATGACTTATTTTCTAATTTATTAAATATTTAAATTATTAAATATTTAACAAATAAATTCTAGTCTGCCATACCGACAGAGTCGTTAATGTCAAATATAGTTCGAGCATTTTGGCGCTGTAAACCAACCAAATGTTTTTGAAATGTATGTAACTTTTAACCTCAATTTTTAGCTGTCACACAAATATTTTCATTGAAAAATAAACAGTTTTAACTAATATTAAGCATAAATAAATGATTTTCAGTTAATTTTATGTGTTTTCTGTAAATTTCAGCCGGATTCATAAACAAATAAAAGTTTAGATGTTTTGGAAGGATTAGAGTAGCTTCGGAACGGGTGTCATCTTACAAATATTTAATTTAAACTTTATCCAGACGGTTTTAAAGTTTGAAAATGAATCAATTTATATTTTAAACCCCGTAGAACACGTTTTTTATACTGTCAACCCTTAATTTCAACCCTAAATAAATAAAAATTGGGTGCAAAGTTTAAATAACCACAAACATTTTAACACAAATTTTCCGCCAAATTCGTATATTACAAATTCGTTCATAACTTTTAAAATAATATATTTCAACCGTTCAAAAGTTTGTATAATATATAAAAAAACATCACAGATATCATTTTCAGCACTGTTAACCCTTAATTTCAACCCTAAATACCCAAAAATTAGGAGCAAACTTCATTTAACCACAAAAATGATAACACAAATTTTCTGCCGTGTTCCCAAATTACAAATTCGTTCATAACTTTTAAAATAATATATTTCAACCGTTCGAAAGTTTGTATAATATATAAAAAAACATCACAGATTTCATTTTCAGCACTGTTAACCCTTAATTTCTACCCTAAATACCCAAAAATTAGGTGCAAACTTCATATAACCACAAAAATGATAACACAAATTTTCTGCCGTGTTCTCAAATTACAAACTCGTTCATAACTTTTAAAATAATAAATTTCAACGGTTCAAAAGTTTGTTATATATATAAAAAACATCACAGATATCATTTTCACACTGTTAATCCTTAATTTCAACCCTAAATACCCAAAAATTAGGAGCAAACTTCATATAACCACAAAAATGATAACACAAATTTTCTGCCGTGTTCCCAAATTACAAATTCGTTCATAACTTTTAAAATAATATATTTCAACCGTTCAAAAGTTTGTATAATATATAAAAAACATCACAGATTTCATTTTCAGCACTGTTAACCCTTAGTTTCTACCCTAAATACCCAAAAATTAGGAGCAAACTTCATATAACCACAAAAATGATAACACAAATTTTCTGACATGTTCCCAAATTACAAATTCATTAATATCTTTTAAAATAATGAATATTAACCCTTGAAAACTTCACACTATATGTAGAAAACCCCGCAGATTTCATTTTTTATACTTTCACACCCAAATGATAACTATTAACACCCAAAAATGGGTCCATAAGTCACATATCTTACCGCGATTATGATACAGGTTGTTCAGAGCTTTTATATCAGATTTTAAGGGGGATAAAGTGTCAATTTAGAATTTAAACCTCGCATAACATTATTTAAACTCACCGGATAAGTTACTTTACCATTTTCACCAATTATAAAATTTTCAGACCTCAATTCTATTTGTTTATGATATATACTTTGCGTCCGTAAATGCGTTAATAATTTAGTGTCGTTCACTAAATGACAAACTGCACACGCCCTAATTTTGCAAGCTATTCCACGGGTCCTTATTTTCATAACCAATGGTAACAATTCACCTGGTTCTATTGTACCAGAACATGGTAAAATTGTCACTTCTATCGTGTTTTCCAAAGTGTAGCTACATTGAAATTACAGAAAAATGGGAAGAATTAGACATAAGTTTGCGATTTTGGGGTGGGGGAAGTCGCCATCTTGGAATAAAAAGCATTCTTTTGTTTTTGGCCATTTTTTCGAAAGGATATCAAAATTTTGCAATAAAAAGGCACCCCTCAATAAAATTTTGTGTCGAAATATAATTTACCTGTCAAAAGTAAATCCGATAACATCGTCGCTTTCGTTTTTTATTGTAAACAGACGTCTTGTAAGACAATGTGTGGGGATAGCCCGTACTATTATATGTTGTGTACTAAACGATATACGCCTATAAGGGTGTCTAATTTGTTCACGTCCGAGTTCTGTATATAATATTTGTTCCATTGGTGTATAATAATGTAAATGGGCACTGCCTAAAACTATTTAAAACTCAGTTAAAATATACCTTAAATCTTGTATATAAAAGTGAAAACTTGAACGCCATACAAATCTACATCGTTTTACATATCGACGTAAACGTAAAGTTCAAAATTTTGCATATTAATTAATTTTAAAAGTATACATAAAAAAATTATTATTTTAGAACTTCCTTACCGACAGAGTCAAAATAACACGACATAGTTCGAGCATTCTGGCGCTGTACGCCAGCCTAATGTTTTTGAAACGTACATGATCTTTAACAATCGTTTTTATTAAAAAATAAACATTTTCGACTAATTTTAAGTATAAATAAAAGATTTTCAGTTAATTTTATGTTTCCTGTAAATTTCAACCGAATATATAACCAAATAAAAGTTCTGATGTTTTGGAAGAATTGCGATAAATTCGTAACGGGTGGCATCTTACAAAAATTTAAATAAAACTTTATCCAAACGGTTTTAAGATTTGAAAATGAGTTAATTTATATTTTAAACCTCGTAGAACACGAATTTCGTGTTAATTTGAAAATTCTTTAAACCGTTCAGGAATTGCAAGCAAAATAAAATGCAACATTTGTAGCATTTTTTTTATCCAAAATTTCGACCCTATTTTCTCAAATCCCTAAAGGCTTTTTGACACTTTTAAAATAATAATATATCAAATCGACCTTCCAAAATTCATTTTTGGCAGAATTAACTCGCTATCTTTAACCAAAATCGAGATATTGACAAAATTTTAACCTCACATTTTCAGCCACAAATATACCATTTTTAAACCCGTGTTTTACAAGTTTTTAGGCGGATATTTAACCACTTTTATACCGGAAACATACAAATTAACCCTCCAAAGTTCATTTTTGCAAAAATAATACTTTATCTTGACCCAAATTTTAACCTTACATATTCATTTTGGAAGAATTGCGCAAATTCGTAACAGGCGACATCTTAGAAAAATTTAAATAAAACATTGTCCAAACAATTTTAAGATTTGAAAATGAGTTAATTTATATTTTAAACCTCGTAGAACACGAATTTTGTGTTAATTTGAATATAATTTAAACCGTTCAGGAATTGCAAGCAAAATAAAATGCAACATTTGTAGCATTTTTTATCCAAAATTTCGACCCTATTTTCAAAAACCCCTAAGACCTTTTTAACACTCTTAAAATATTAATATATATCAAATCGACCTTCCAAAGTTCATTTTTGGAAGAATTAACTCGCTATCTTTAACCAAAATCGAGATATTGACAAAATTTTAACCTCACATTTTCAGCCACAAATATACCATTTTTAAACCCGTGTTTGACGTGTTTTTAGCCAAAAATTTAACCGCTTTTATACCGGAAATATACAAATCAACCCTCCAAAGTACATTTTTGCAAAAATAATACTTTATCTTGACCCAAATCATGATATTTAAACCACTTTAACCTCACATATTTCGCCGAAACTAAAACGTTTGAAATATCTTCAAATTAACACTAAAAATCGTGTTGTACGGGGTGTGAAGCTCGCGGGGTATATGTTAATAAATGAATAAATAATTACTGTGTAAAGTTTCACTTTGGTTTCCAAATTCGAATGGCAAATCTAAAGAAACTTTACCGACCCCTATTGGCGCAAAAAGAAATTGTATAGATTGAACAGTTTTAGCGGGTACAGAGCCCGAAGGGTTCAAACACACTAATACAGGGTGTCCCCAATAATTATTGTATTCTTCAAGGGCACTAATATCTAAATCGTAGGTTGTATCTGTTCTGGTATTGTTAAAAAACCAAAATATCTGAAATAACAAATTTTTTTTTTTATAATATTATATATATATACAGGGTGTATCACTTGTTGATCCGGGTTCAATTCTCCAATATATACTCGATTCATTATTACATTTAGGCCGTAATGGTAGGTTGACAATTCGCCAGCAGACAGTCCGTTTACTTTAAAATACAGTTCTACTTGTCTATTATGGGATAAATGCAAGATAAAACACGCTTCTTGAGGCCCTAACAATGTATAATTTATGTCTATTTTCACAAAAGTATATTCATATGGCTGCAATATAATTTTTTTTTAATAACCTCAAATAATTTTTGGAAATTTTTACTTTAATATTTTCTTGATCAGCCGTAAGAAATAAAATTTGTCTATGGGGGCAATCTTCATATGTAAATTTTCGAAAACTATTAATCCTTGAAGTTGTTTCAACTTGTTTCAACTCGCAGTCACATATTTTTTTCCGTTGAAATCTGACAAATGCTTCTTCTGTCGTTACGTTTTTCAAAACTATAACAATACTTTTCGAAATATCTAAATCTGATTCTGCATCCGGTAGACGCAAGGTATAACTTTCTGTTTCATTTATTTTTATTTTTCGTAATAACGCATTTAAGCTAAAAAATAAATATGTATTTTTTGTAAAAATAAACAAATTATAAGTACTCTATTATTTGTAAATATTCCCAGACATTGACTTTTGAAAACAGCGGTCCGGTAGTGTTCCTGGCAATATCTATGAACTAAAATAAAATATTTAATATTTATTTTAAAAGGGTCGTACAAAAAGTATGGGCCAGTTTTCGAGAATATTCCTCAGCCGCGCCTTCGCCAGATTGAGCACCGCGCGGTTGCTCTACCCCCTCCCGCCCCTGTAATTTATGATAAATACGTCACTAAGGCCCAAAACAATTCAGACGACCCTAATAACTATTTTCAAAATTATTTACCTGTACAGTAGGATAAAAACTGTAAAAATATATTTTGAAAAGTAAACCACTTGTCGGAAAAGTTATCCCTGTCAAATTATAAATTTAAAAATATTTTTATCATTTCAAAATAATATATTACCTTGATTTTTTACTAAAGTATCGCTATTTTCGTCTTCCCGTAACATATATTGAACAAAATAAGTCCTTAAACAATTTTCAAAATCTTGAACTTTGACCAAAATTTCAATGTGTTCTCCCGGGTCTAACGTTGCAATTTTTGGTGTCAATTTTACGGGCATATCGTCCAAATCACAGGAGCCATAATGTTCATGAATTTTCAAAAAAAAATGAAGGGGGACCTCCGAAAAATTGTGAACTGTGAATGTTGTGGTCTTTATTTGTCCACATACGATAGTGTCGAAATCGTAGAATGACGGAGTTGCCTTTAAGTAAAGATAACTTTAAAGTGGGTAGGTATAATAACATGAATTTTGGATATGTTTTAAAGGAAGCTTTAATGAATATTTTGGTGTATTAGATATTAACTTCAAGTAAGTATTTGTTAAAGTTAATTGGAGTTAAACTTTGGCATATTTTTTGTCAAAATTTAAAGTTGTGTTTTGGTGTTACTAAATTTAAGTAAACATAACTTTAAAGTGGGTACAAATAATGGTATGAATTTTTGATATGTTTTAAAGGAAGATTTAACGAATATTTTGGTGTATTAGCTATTAACTTTAAGTAAGTATTTGTTAAAGTTAATTGGAGTTAAATTTGGGCATATTTTAGACAAAATTTCAGAGCAAAATTTGAAGCTATGTTTTGGTTATTATCTTTAAGTAAAGATAACTTTAAAGTGGGTAGAAATAATGGTACAAATTTTGGATATGTTTTAAAAGAAGGTTTAAAGAATATTCTGGTGTATTAGTTATTAACTTTAAGTAAGTATTTGTTAAAGTTAATTGAAGTTATATTTAGGCATATTTTTGACAAAATTTACAGTTGTATTTTGGTTATGAACTTTAAATAAAGATAACTTTAAAGTGGGTAGAAATAATGGTACAAATTTTGGATATGTTTTAAAGAAATGTTTAACGTATATTTTAGTGTATTACTTATTAACTTTAAGTAAGTATTTGTTAAAGTTAATTGAAGTTAAAGTTGGGCATATTTTTGACAAAATTTCGAGCAAAATTTTACAGTTGTGTTTTGGTTATTATATTTAAGTAAAGATAACTTTAAAGTGGGTAGATATAATGGTATGAATTTTGGATATGTTTTAAAGGAAGGTTTAACGAATATTTTGATGTATTGGTTATTAACTTTAAGTAAGTATTTGTTAAAGTTAATTGCAGTTATAGTTAGGCATATTTTTGTCAAAATTTAATTGTGTTTTGGTGTTATTAAATTTAAGTAAAGATAACTTTAAAGTGGGTAAATAATGGTACAAATTTTGCATATGTTTTAAAGGAAGGTTTACCGAATATTTTGGTGTATTAGTTATTAACTTTAAGTAAGTATTTGTTAAAGTTAATTGGAGTTAAAGTTGGACATATTTTTGTCAAAAGTTGTGTTTAGGTTGTTACCAACTTTAAGTAAAGATAACTTTAAAACTATTTCAGATAACATTATGAATTTTGGATATGTTGTAAAGGAAAGTTTAACAAACATTTTAATGTAAAATTTGTAAAGTACCGTTTACACAACACAAGAAAATATAAAAAAACTTACACATAATTTTCCAAAACCCCATTGCGCGTATAAAATAACTTTTCCAAAATACGGGGGCCCCTCCACTAGCGTTTCATCTTGCAGAACTCTCATTTCATAACTGAATTCACTCATTTCAGGTACATCACAGTCAGAATGGAAACAAAAAACTACAGTTTTAACTTCAAAACATGTCAAATAGTCTGTGTTTGGTTCAACAGAAAACCATTTATTTGATTCAAATGTAAACCTAAAAGTGGTTAATGATTTTTTTTATAAGAAATAACATGTTTTAGCATCGATTAAGAACTCCATGGTCCTCAATTCGTGCAACAAAATAAAAAATCCAAGGGGAAAAGTGACTACTTGCGTTTTTAATCGTTGCTAGAACCCCTAATTATAATTACTTTGTTTTTATGGGAGTTTTGTTGAATACAGGGACGTTCAAAAATTTATTGCACCCCGGGAATACTTTTCCAAAATTTATTTCATTATTTTTTCCAAATTTCAAACGTGGTTTTATTATATGTGCTTCTAAATAAAGATCAACACAATATTTGTCATTTTGATTAAACTGAATTTGCCATTTTTCTTTTTTAATGGCATTTGTAAGATGCATGCTCGAAAATTTTACAATTAAAATTTGAAAATCTTCGTTTATTATTCCACAATTTGGCTTGACACAAAAAAGGCTAAAATGGGATATTTCAATTATTTTTTGTAAATAAATATATTATTTACTGGGTTTACGAATTTTTGGGGCCTGTAATATTAAAAGTCAATGGAAATTTTCCAAAATTTTGAAGTATGACACTTGTGAAGCTGTTGTTACTTGGAGTGCAATAAGGTAAAAATGTAAACATAGTATTAAAATTCGTATTAGGGTTCCAAAGTTGCATTTTTTTAAATGAATTCCCTAAAAATAAAATTCAATTTATAAAATATGTACAGTTGTGTTTTATTACGAACTCGGTTATACCGAACTTCCGGCTAAAACTATATACGGTATATAGAGGATTTCGAGGCCAATAACGAATTTATAACGAACCGTTTTTGCCGGTCCTGGTACTGTGTAGTTCGTTATAACCGACCATTACTATAAATAATTGTAATATGTACCTATATATCTCAGATTAATTGGAAAAATTATCGAATCTGGATCATCTTCAACTTTTCTATTTCCAAAAATTATGCCTCGTCCGTACACCTGGCCCCCAAATAATTTTTCAAATTTTTGAGGCGCAAACATAGTCTCAAAGTCCAACCGTTCTTTCGGCCTCAAACACAACTCTTTCGGCAGGGCCTTAAACTCATTTTCATCTTCAATATCCCAACTAATTCTCAAAAATTTGTCAGATAAATTCATAAATTCATTGTTTCTTTTAAAATTTTGAAGAGAAAACTCAAAATCATGTTGGGTTATTTTCAGAATTGGCGAAGGGTCGACCCAACCAAAAGTCTGAGTTAGATATTTTTCAAAACCATTTTCTAAGCTGATTTTAGATATCTGTCCGCGAAATTTTTGTAAGGTTTCTTCATAAGAATTAATTCCCAATAATTCTATGAAAATTGGTTGCTGAAAATATTAATATATCATCAATATATCACCAAAATGATGATATTATAAATAACTTACATGTAAGTGTATCAATAATGGTAAATCTAAAAAAAATACTCCATTTTTTTCAATGACAAATTTGACAAATATATATTCATATTTTTTGGGTTCAATTGTACCCGAAATAGGGCATATTTCAAATATATTTTGACTATTGTCTACATCAAATTGATACATAATTGGAGTTTTGTCTGACTCATTGTGCATTTCGAAATATGCTTTAATTTTTTTGTCATTTTTTAGCCGATAAAATAAAAGATGTTTAATTGTTGTCCTTACCCGAATTACTAAAAAATAAACTATATTAACTTATAGATAAAGACCTATGTATATAAGTATTAAATAAAAAAATACGTCGACATTGTATCTCTACCCTATTTAAGGTGTGACGTCATTTTCGACTAAACCATTAATTCTAGAAGAAAATTTCAAATATTTACTCCAAAAACTCCAATTTGGAGCACCATATTCAAATATATTTTGGCCGCATCTTACATAATTTTTGATTCTCTACAACTTTTGTCATATGAATTTTTGTCGTAAAGTTGATGGTTTAGCCGGAAATGACGTCACACCCAAAAACGGGTGGACGTATAATATAATAACATCAATTTTTGAAATGTGCGTAATTTTCTACATACATACCCAAAATATGATTATTTTGTAATTTTAAATAAGGGCACTGTAATTACCATACCCGGAACTGGGTAGATATATAAATTCCGCACTTAGATTTTCGTAATCTACGTATTTTATTATATATTCAGTCAAATTTTCGTTACTTAATATTTATAAACTCAGAAGCTATAAATTTTTTACAAATTTTCAATAATTTATATTTTTAACGGCTACTGAAAATCTCAAATTTGGAAATTCATATCTCGCAAACGGTAAGAGATAGAAAAAAATCGTATAGAACCTTTCTAATAGCAAATCGAATTCTAGGGGGGGTGTAAATTTAACTTTTTATCATATGACGTAACAGTTCCGAGTTATGACGGTTTATATAAGATTTAACAGGTTTTCAGCCTCCACACCCTTAATTTGAGGTAATATCGAAAAAAGTTTAATGTACAATCTACATAACTTAAAATTCTCTACAACTTTTGTCATAAGTATTTTTTTCGTAGAGTTAATAGTTTAGCAACTAGCAATGTCACACCCTAAAATGGGTAAAGATTCAAACCTTGGATATCGATTTTCGGAATCTACGTATTTTTCTGCGTATGAACCCAAAATTTGGTTTTCCAATTATTAAAAATAAGAAAAATCCTAAATTTCCCACACCCAAAACTAGGTCAAATAGGAAAAATATTTTTAGTGTATCATACATAATTTATGATTCTCTACAACTTTTGTCATATGAAATTTCGTTCTAGGATTGATAGTTTAGCCGGAAATAACATCACACCCTATAATGGGTTGAGATACAAAGTCGACGTATTTTTTATCCGAATCTACATAATTTTATACATATATGTCCAAAATTTGGTAATTTAATATTTATATATAGAGGCCCCAGGAATATTTATAGTACTGCCATTATCATCCAATCACATAATAATAATGGTCTCCGGGCCAGCCAATGAGAAAATAAGCGAAATGTTTTCATTGGCCGCTTAAACCCCGCCCTGAACCAATCACAGAAAGGGACTACTGTGATTGGCTAGGGGAGGAGTTACAAGGCGACCAATGAAAAAATCAAAACTTTAATTAATCATAGGGCCTCTATTTACAAATATTAAATTACCAAATATTGGACACATATGCAGAAAATTATGTAGATTTTGATAAAAAATACGCCGACTTTGTATCTCAACCCATTATAGACAGTGATGCCATTTCCGGCTAAACTATTAATCCTAGAACAAAATTTCATATAACAAAAGTTGTAGAGAATCAAAAGTTATATATGATACACCAAAAATATTTTTCCTATTTCACCCAGTTTTGGGTTTGGCAATTTTGAACTTTTCTTATTTTTAATAATTAAAAAACCAAATTTTGGGTATATACGCAGAAAAATACGTAGATTCCGAATATCGATATCCAAGATTTCAATTTTTACCCATTTTAGGGTGTGATATCGTTATCTGCTAAACTATCAACTTTACAAAAAAAATACATACGACAAAAGTTGTAGAGAATCTTAAGTTATGTAGATCGTACATTAAACATTTTTCGATATTTTCCCAAATTAAGGGTGTAGAGGCTGAAAACCCGTTATAACACATATAAGTCGTCGTAACTTGGAACTGGTATGTCGTATGATAAAAAGTTAAATGTATACCCCCCCTAGAATTCGATTTGCTATGAAAAAGGTCCTATTCGCTTTATCTCTATCTCTTACCGTTTCCGAGAAATAAATATCAAAATCTGAGATTTTCAGTAGCCTATTAAAATTTATAATTTAAAAAATTCACAGCGCCCGTATTTAAAAATATTTAATAACAAAATTTTGGGTATATATGTAGCTAAATACGTAGATTTTGAAAACCGATACGGAAAAATTTAATTTCCACCCATTCTTGGGTGTGACATTATTATCTGCTAAACCATCAACTTGACAAAAAAAATGCATATGACAAAAGTTGTAGAGAATCAAAAGTTATATATGATACACCAAAAATATTTTTCCTATTTCGCCCAGTTTTGGGTTTGGCAATTTTGGACTTTTCTTATTTTTAATAATTAAAAACCAAATTTTGGGTATATACGCAGAAAAATACGTAGATTCCGAATATCGATATCCAAGATTTCAATTTTTACCCATTTTAGGGTGTAATATCGTTATCTGCTAAACTATCAACTTTACAAAAAAAAATACATACGACAAAAGTTGTAGAGAATCTTAAGTTATGTAGATCGTACATTAAACATTTTTCGATATTTTCCCAAATTAAGGGTGTAGAGGCTGAAAACCCGTTATAACACATATAAGTCGTCGTAACTTGGAACTGGTATGTCGTATGATAAAAAGTTAAATGTATACCCCCCCTAGAATTCGATTTGCTATGAAAAAGGTCCTATTCGCTTTATCTCTATCTCTTACCGTTTCCGAGAAATAAATATCAAAATCTGAGATTTTCAGTAGCCTATTAAAATTTATAATTTAAAAAATTCACAGCGCCCGTATTTAAAAATATTTAATAACAAAATTTTGGGTATATATGTAGCTAAATACGTAGATTTTAAAAACCGATACGGAAAAATTTAATTTCCACCCATTCTTGGGTGTGACATTATTATCTGCTAAACCATCAACTTGACAAAAAAATGCATATGACAAAAGTTGTAGAGAATCAAAAGTTATATATGATACACCAAAAATATTTTTCCTATTTCACCCAGTTTTGGGTTTGGCAATTTTGGACTTTTCTTATTTTTAATAATTAAAAAACCAAATTTTGGGTATATACGCAGAAAAATACGTAGATTCCAAATATCGATATCCAAGATTTCAATTTTTACCCATTTTAGGGTGTGATATCATTATCTGCTAAACTATCAACTTTACAAAAAAAATACATACGACAAAAGTTGTAGAGAATCTTAAGTTATGTAGATCGTACATTAAACATTTTTCGATATTTTCCCAAATTAAGGGTGTAGAGGCTGAAAACCCGTTATAACACATATAAGTCGTCGTAACTTGGAACTGGTATGTCGTATGATAAAAAGTTAAATGTATACCCCCCCTAGAATTCGATTTGCTATGAAAAAGGTCCTATTCGCTTTATCTCTATCTCTTACCGTTTCCGAGAAATAAATATCAAAATCTGAGATTTTCAGTAGCCTATTAAAATTTATAATTTAAAAAATTCACAGCGCCCGTATTTAAAAATATTAAATAACAAAATTTTGGGTATATATGTAGCTAAATACGTAGATTTTGAAAACCGATACGGAAAAATTTAATTTCCACCCATTCTTGGGTGTGACATTATTATCTGCTAAACCATCAACTTGACTTAAAAAATGCATATGACAAAAGTTGTAGAGAATCAAAAGTTATATATGATACACCAAAAATATTTTTCCTATTTCACCCAGTTTTGGGTTTGGCAATTTTGGACTTTTCTTATTTTTAATAATTAAAAAACCAAATTTTGGGTATATACGCAGAAAAATACGTAGATTCCGAATATCGATATCCAAGATTTCAATTTTTACCCATTTTAGGGTGTGATATCGTTATCTGCTAAACTATCAACTTTACAAAAAAAATACATACGACAAAAGTTGTAGAGAATCTTAAGTTATGTAGATCGTACATTAAACATTTTTCGATATTTTCCCAAATTAAGGGTGTAGAGGCTGAAAACCCGTTATAACACATATAAGTCGTCGTAACTTGGAACTGGTATGTCGTATGATAAAAAGTTAAATATATACCCCCCCTAGAATTCGATTTGCTATGAAAAAGGTCCTATTCGCTTTATCTCTATCTCTTACCGTTTCCGAGAAATAAATATCAAAATCTGAGATTTTCAGTAGCCTATTAAAATTTATAATTTAAAAAATTCACAGCGCCCGTATTTAAAAATATTTAATAACAAAATTTTGGGTATATATGTAGCTAAATACGTAGATTTTGAAAACCGATACGGAAAAATTTAATTTCCACCCATTCTTGGGTGTGACATTATTATCTGCTAAACCATCAACTTGACAAAAAAAATGCATATGACAAAAGTTGTAGAGAATCAAAAGGTATATATGATACACCAAAAATATTTTTCCTATTTCACCCAGTTTTGGGTTTGGCAATTTTGGACTTTTCTTATTTTTAATAATTAAAAAACCAAATTTTGGGTATATACGCAGAAAAATACGTAGATTCCGAATATCGATATCCAAGATTTCAATTTTTACCCATTTTAGGGTGTGATATCGTTATCTGCTAAACTATCAACTTTACAAAAAAAATACATAAGACAAAAGTTGTAGAGAATCTTAAGTTATGTAGATCGTACATTAAACATTTTTCGATATTTTCCCAAATTAAGGGTGTAGAGGCTGAAAACCCGTTATAACACATATAAGTCGTCGTAACTTGGAACTGGTATGTCGTATGATAAAAAGTTAAATGTATACCCCCCCTAGAATTCGATTTGCTATGAAAAAGGTCCTATTCGCTTTATCTCTATCTCTTACCGTTTCCGAGAAATAAATATCAAAATCTGAGATTTTCAGTAGCCTATTAAAATTTATAATTTAAAAAATTCACAGCGCCCGTATTTAAAAATATTTAATAACAAAATTTTGGGTATATATGTAGCTAAATACGTAGATTTTAAAAACCGATACGGAAAAATTTAATTTCCACCCATTCTTGGGTGTGACATTATTATCTGCTAAACCATCAACTTGACTAAAAAAATGCATATGACAAAAGTTGTAGAGAATCAAAAGTTATATATGATACACCAAAAAGATTTTTCCTATTTCACCCAGTTTTGGGTTTGGCAATTTTGGACTTTTCTTATTTTTAATAATTAAAAAACCAAATTTTGGGTATATACGCAGAAAAATACGTAGATTCCGAATATCGATATCCAAGATTTCAATTTTTACCCATTTTAGGGTGTGATATCGTTATCTGCTAAACTATCAACTTTACAAAAAAAATACATACGACAAAAGTTGTAGAGAATCTTAAGTTATGTAGATCGTACATTAAACATTTTTCGATATTTTCCCAAATTAAGGGTGTAGAGGCTGAAAACCCGTTATAACACATATAAGTCGTCGTAACTTGGAACTGGTATGTCGTATGATAAAAAGTTAAATATATACCCCCCCTAGAATTCGATTTGCTATGAAAAAGGTCCTATTCGCTTTATCTCTATCTCTTACCGTTTCCGAGAAATAAATATCAAAATCTGAGATTTTCAGTAGCCTATTAAAATTTATAATTTAAAAAATTCACAGCGCCCGTATTTAAAAATATTTAATAACAAAATTTTGGGTATATATGTAGCTAAATACGTAGATTTTAAAAACCGATACGGAAAAATTTAATTTCCACCCATTCTTGGGTGTGACATTATTATCTGCTAAACCATCAACTTGACTAAAAAAATGCATATGACAAAAGTTGTAGAGAATCAAAAGTTATATATGATACACCAAAAATATTTTTCCTATTTCACCCAGTTTTGGGTTTGGCAATTTTGGACTTTTCTTATTTTTAATAATTAAAAAACCAAATTTTGGGTATATACGCAGAAAAATACGTAGATTCCGAATATCGATATCCAAGATTTCAATTTTTACCCATTTTAGGGTGTGATATCGTTATCTGCTAAACTATCAACTTTACAAAAAAAATACATACGACAAAAGTTGTAGAGAATCTTAAGTTATGTAGATCGTACATTAAACATTTTTCGATATTTTCCCAAATTAAGGGTGTAGAGGCTGAAAACCCGTTATAACACATATAAGTCGTCGTAACTTGGAACTGGTATGTCGTATGATAAAAAGTTAAATGTATACCCCCCCTAGAATTCGATTTGCTATGAAAAAGGTCCTATTCGCTTTATCTCTATCTCTTACCGTTTCCGAGAAATAAATATCAAAATCTGAGATTTTCAGTAGCCTATTAAAATTTATAATTTAAAAAATTCACAGCGCCCGTATTTAAAAATATTTAATAACAAAATTTTGGGTATATATGTAGCTAAATACGTAGATTTTAAAAACCGATACGGAAAAATTTAATTTCCACCCATTCTTGGGTGTGACATTATTATCTGCTAAACCATCAACTTGACTAAAAAAATGCATATGACAAAAGTTGTAGAGAATCAAAAGTTATATATGATACACCAAAAAGATTTTTCCTATTTCACCCAGTTTTGGGTTTGGCAATTTTGGACTTTTCTTATTTTTAATAATTAAAAAACCAAATTTTGGGTATATACGCAGAAAAATACGTAGATTCCGAATATCGATATCCAAGATTTCAATTTTTACCCATTTTAGGGTGTGATATCGTTATCTGCTAAACTATCAACTTTACAAAAAAAATACATACGACAAAAGTTGTAGAGAATCTTAAGTTATGTAGATCGTACATTAAACATTTTTCGATATTTTCCCAAATTAAGGGTGTAGAGGCTGAAAACCCGTTATAACACATATAAGTCGTCGTAACTTGGAACTGGTATGTCGTATGATAAAAAGTTAAATGTATACCCCCCCTAGAATTCGATTTGCTATGAAAAAGGTCCTATTCGCTTTATCTCTATCTCTTACCGTTTCCGAGAAATAAATATCAAAATCTGAGATTTTCAGTAGCCTATTAAAATTTATAATTTAAAAAATTCACAGCGCCCGTATTTAAAAATATTTAATAACAAAATTTTGGGTATATATGTAGCTAAATACGTAGATTTTAAAAACCGATACGGAAAAATTTAATTTCCACCCATTCTTGGGTGTGACATTATTATCTGCTAAACCATCAACTTGACTAAAAAAATGCATATGACAAAAGTTGTAGAGAATCAAAAGTTATATATGATACACCAAAAAGATTTTTCCTATTTCACCCAGTTTTGGGTTTGGCAATTTTGGACTTTTCTTATTTTTAATAATTAAAAAACCAAATTTTGGGTATATACGCAGAAAAATACGTAGATTCCGAATATCGATATCCAAGATTTCAATTTTTACCCATTTTAGGGTGTGATATCGTTATCTGCTAAACTATCAACTTTACAAAAAAAATACATACGACAAAAGTTGTAGAGAATCTTAAGTTATGTAGATCGTACATTAAACATTTTTCGATATTTTCCCAAATTAAGGGTGTAGAGGCTGAAAACCCGTTATAACACATATAAGTCGTCGTAACTTGGAACTGGTATGTCGTATGATAAAAAGTTAAATGTATACCCCCCCTAGAATTCGATTTGCTATGAAAAAGGTCCTATTCGCTTTATCTCTATCTCTTACCGTTTCCGAGAAATAAATATCAAAATCTGAGATTTTCAGTAGCCTATTAAAATTTATAATTTAAAAAATTCACAGCGCCCGTATTTAAAAATATTTAATAACAAAATTTTGGGTATATATGTAGCTAAATACGTAGATTTTAAAAACCGATACGGAAAAATTTAATTTCCACCCATTCTTGGGTGTGACATTATTATCTGCTAAACCATCAACTTGACTAAAAAAATGCATATGACAAAAGTTGTAGAGAATCAAAAGTTATATATGATACACCAAAAATATTTTTCCTATTTCACCCAGTTTTGGGTTTGGCAATTTTGGACTTTTCTTATTTTTAATAATTAAAAAACCAAATTTTGGGTATATACGCAGAAAAATACGTAGATTCCGAATATCGATATCCAACATTTCAATTTTTACCCATTTTAGGGTGTGATATCGTTATCTGCTAAACTATCAACTTTACAAAAAAAATACATACGACAAAAGTTGTAGAGAATCTTAAGTTATGTAGATCGTACATTAAACATTTTTCGATATTTTCCCAAATTAAGGGTGTAGAGGCTGAAAACCCGTTATAACACATATAAGTCGTCGTAACTTGGAACTGGTATGTCGTATGATAAAAAGTTAAATGTATACCCCCCCTAGAATTCGATTTGCTATGAAAAAGGTCCTATTCGCTTTATCTCTATCTCTTACCGTTTCCGAGAAATAAATATCAAAATCTGAGATTTTCAGTAGCCTATTAAAATTTATAATTTAAAAAATTCACAGCGCCCGTATTTAAAAATATTTAATAACAAAATTTTGGGTATATATGTAGCTAAATACGTAGATTTTAAAAACCGATACGGAAAAATTTAATTTCCACCCATTCTTGGGTGTGACATTATTATCTGCTAAACCATCAACTTGACTAAAAAAATGCATATGACAAAAGTTGTAGAGAATCAAAAGTTATATATGATACACCAAAAATATTTTTCCTATTTCACCCAGTTTTGGGTTTGGCAATTTTGGACTTTTCTTATTTTTAATAATTAAAAAACCAAATTTTGGGTATATACGCAGAAAAATACGTAGATTCCGAATATCGATATCCAAGATTTCAATTTTTACCCATTTTAGGGTGTGATATCGTTATCTGCTAAACTATCAACTTTACAAAAAAAATACATACGACAAAAGTTGTAGAGAATCTTAAGTTATGTAGATCGTACATTAAACATTTTTCGATATTTTCCCAAATTAAGGGTGTAGAGGCTGAAAACCCGTTATAACACATATAAGTCGTCGTAACTTGGAACTGGTATGTCGTATGATAAAAAGTTAAATGTATACCCCCCCTAGAATTCGATTTGCTATGAAAAAGGTCCTATTCGCTTTATCTCTATCTCTTACCGTTTCCGAGAAATAAATATCAAAATCTGAGATTTTCAGTAGCCTATTAAAATTTATAATTTAAAAAATTCACAGCGCCCGTATTTAAAAATATTTAATAACAAAATTTTGGGTATATATGTAGCTAAATACGTAGATTTTAAAAACCGATACGGAAAAATTTAATTTCCACCCATTCTTGGGTGTGACATTATTATCTGCTAAACCATCAACTTGACTAAAAAAATGCATATGACAAAAGTTGTAGAGAATCAAAAGTTATATATGATACACCAAAAATATTTTTCCTATTTCACCCAGTTTTGGGTTTGGCAATTTTGGACTTTTCTTATTTTTAATAATTAAAAAACCAAATTTTGGGTATATACGCAGAAAAATACGTAGATTCCGAATATCGATATCCAAGATTTCAATTTTTACCCATTTTAGGGTGTGATATCATTATCTGCTAAACTATCAACTTTACAAAAAAAATACATACGACAAAAGTTGTAGAGAATCTTAAGTTATGTAGATCGTACATTAAACATTTTTCGATATTTTCCCAAATTAAGGGTGTAGAGGCTGAAAACCTGTTATAACACATATAAGTCGTCGTAACTTGGAACTGGTAT
The DNA here is from genome assembly GCA_963082715.1 of Harpalus rubripes. Lineage (NCBI taxonomy): Eukaryota > Metazoa > Arthropoda > Insecta > Coleoptera > Carabidae > Harpalus > Harpalus rubripes. The sequence goes on along the minus strand of OY720466.1, from coordinate 26,096,931 downwards.
GTCGTATGATAAAAAGTTAAATGTATACCCCCCCTAGAATTCGATTTGCTATGAAAAAGGTCCTATTCGCTTTATCTCTATCTCTTACCGTTTCCGAGAAATAAATATCAAAATCTGAGATTTTCAGTAGCCTATTAAAATTTATAATTTAAAAAATTCACAGCGCCCGTATTTAAAAATATTAAATAACAAAATTTTGGGTATATATGTAGCTAAATACGTAGATTTTGAAAACCGATACGGAAAAATTTAATTTCCACCCATACTTGGGTGTGACATTATTATCTGCTAAACCATCAACTTGACAAAAAAAATGCATATGACAAAAGTTGTAGAGAATCAAAAGGTATATATGATACACCAAAAATATTTTTCCTATTTCACCCAGTTTTGGGTTTGGCAATTTTGGACTTTTCTTATTTTTAATAATTAAAAAACCAAATTTTGGGTATATACGCAGAAAAATACGTAGATTCCGAATATCGATATCCAACATTTCAATTTTTACCCATTTTAGGGTGTGATATCGTTATCTGCTAAACTATCAACTTTACAAAAAAAATACATACGACAAAAGTTGTAGAGAATCTTAAGTTATGTAGATCGTACATTAAACATTTTTCGATATTTTCCCAAATTAAGGGTGTAGAGGCTGAAAACCCGTTATAACACATATAAGTCGTCGTAACTTGGAACTGGTATGTCGTATGATAAAAAGTTAAATGTATACCCCCCCTAGAATTCGATTTGCTATGAAAAAGGTCCTATTCGCTTTATCTCTATCTCTTACCGTTTCCGAGAAATAAATATCAAAATCTGAGATTTTCAGTAGCCTATTAAAATTTATAATTTAAAAAATTCACAGCGCCCGTATTTAAAAATATTTAATAACAAAATTTTGGGTATATATGTAGCTAAATACGTAGATTTTAAAAACCGATACGGAAAAATTTAATTTCCACCCATTCTTGGGTGTGACATTATTATCTGCTAAACCATCAACTTGACTAAAAAAATGCATATGACAAAAGTTGTAGAGAATCAAAAGTTATATATGATACACCAAAAAGATTTTTCCTATTTCACCCAGTTTTGGGTTTGGCAATTTTGGACTTTTCTTATTTTTAATAATTAAAAAACCAAATTTTGGGTATATACGCAGAAAAATACGTAGATTCCGAATATCGATATCCAAGATTTCAATTTTTACCCATTTTAGGGTGTGATATCGTTATCTGCTAAACTATCAACTTTACAAAAAAAATACATACGACAAAAGTTGTAGAGAATCTTAAGTTATGTAGATCGTACATTAAACATTTTTCGATATTTTCCCAAATTAAGGGTGTAGAGGCTGAAAACCCGTTATAACACATATAAGTCGTCGTAACTTGGAACTGGTATGTCGTATGATAAAAAGTTAAATGTATACCCCCCCTAGAATTCGATTTGCTATGAAAAAGGTCCTATTCGCTTTATCTCTATCTCTTACCGTTTCCGAGAAATAAATATCAAAATCTGAGATTTTCAGTAGCCTATTAAAATTTATAATTTAAAAAATTCACAGCGCCCGTATTTAAAAATATTAAATAACAAAATTTTGGGTATATATGTAGCTAAATACGTAGATTTTGAAAACCGATACGGAAAAATTTAATTTCCACCCATACTTGGGTGTGACATTATTATCTGCTAAACCATCAACTTGACAAAAAAATGCATATGACAAAAGTTGTAGAGAATCAAAAGGTATATATGATACACCAAAAATATTTTTCCTATTTCACCCAGTTTTGGGTTTGGCAATTTTGGACTTTTCTTATTTTTAATAATTAAAAAACCAAATTTTGGGTATATACGCAGAAAAATACGTAGATTCCGAATATCGATATCCAAGATTTCAATTTTTACCCATTTTAGGGTGTGATATCGTTATCTGCTAAACTATTAACTTTACAAAAAAAATACATACGACAAAAGTTGTAGAGAATCTTAAGTTATGTAGATCGTACATTAAACATTTTTCGATATTTTCCCAAATTAAGGGTGTAGAGGCTGAAAACCCGTTATAACACATATAAGTCGTCGTAACTTGGAACTGGTATGTCGTATGATAAAAAGTTAAATGTATACCCCCCCTAGAATTCGATTTGCTATGAAAAAGGTCCTATTCGCTTTATCTCTATCTCTTACCGTTTCCGAGAAATAAATATCAAAATCTGAGATTTTCAGTAGCCTATTAAAATTTATAATTTAAAAAATTCACAGCGCCCGTATTTAAAAATATTTAATAACAAAATTTTGGGTATATATGTAGCTAAATACGTAGATTTTGAAAACCGATACGGAAAAATTTAATTTCCACCCATTCTTGGGTGTGACATTATTATCTGCTAAACCATCAACTTGACAAAAAAAATGCATATGACAAAAGTTGTAGAGAATCAAAAGTTATATATGATACACCAAAAATATTTTTCCTATTTCACCCAGTTTTGGGTTTGGCAATTTTGGACTTTTCTTATTTTTAATAATTAAAAAACCAAATTTTGGGTATATACGCAGAAAAATACGTAGATTCCGAATATCGATATCCAAGATTTCAATTTTTACCCATTTTAGGGTGTAATATCGTTATCTGCTAAACTATTAACTTTACAAAAAAAATACATACGACAAAAGTTGTAGAGAATCTTAAGTTATGTAGATCGTACATTAAACATTTTTCGATATTTTCCCAAATTAAGGGTGTAGAGGCTGAAAACCCGTTATAACACATATAAGTCGTCGTAACTTGGAACTGGTATGTCGTATGATAAAAAGTTAAATGTATACCCCCCCTAGAATTCGATTTGCTATGAAAAAGGTCCTATTCGCTTTATCTCTATCTCTTACCGTTTCCGAGAAATAAATATCAAAATCTGAGATTTTCAGTAGCCTATTAAAATTTATAATTTAAAAAATTCACAGCGCCCGTATTTAAAAATATTTAATAACAAAATTTTGGGTATATATGTAGCTAAATACGTAGATTTTGAAAACCGATACGGAAAAATTTAATTTCCACCCATTCTTGGGTGTGACATTATTATCTGCTAAACCATCAACTTGACAAAAAAAATGCATATGACAAAAGTTGTAGAGAATCAAAAGTTATATATGATACACCAAAAATATTTTTCCTATTTCACCCAGTTTTGGGTTTGGCAATTTTGGACTTTTCTTATTTTTAATAATTAAAAAACCAAATTTTGGGTATATACGCAGAAAAATACGTAGATTCCGAATATCGATATCCAAGATTTCAATTTTTACCCATTTTAGGGTGTAATATCGTTATCTGCTAAACTATCAACTTTACAAAAAAAATACATACGACAAAAGTTGTAGAGAATCTTAAGTTATGTAGATCGTACATTAAACATTTTTCGATATTTTCCCAAATTAAGGGTGTAGAGGCTGAAAACCCGTTATAACACATATAAGTCGTCGTAACTTGGAACTGGTATGTCGTATGATAAAAAGTTAAATGTATACCCCCCCTAGAATTCGATTTGCTATGAAAAAGGTCCTATTCGCTTTATCTCTATCTCTTACCGTTTCCGAGAAATAAATATCAAAATCTGAGATTTTCAGTAGCCTATTAAAATTTATAATTTAAAAAATTCACAGCGCCCGTATTTAAAAATATTTAATAACAAAATTTTGGGTATATATGTAGCTAAATACGTAGATTTTGAAAACCGATACGGAAAAATTTAATTTCCACCCATTCTTGGGTGTGACATTATTATCTGCTAAACCATCAACTTGACTAAAAAAATGCATATGACAAAAGTTGTAGAGAATCAAAAGTTATATATGATACACCAAAAATATTTTTCCTATTTCACCCAGTTTTGGGTTTGGCAATTTTGGACTTTTCTTATTTTTAATAATTAAAAAACCAAATTTTGGGTATATACGCAGAAAAATACGTAGATTCCGAATATCGATATCCAAGATTTCAATTTTTACCCATTTTAGGGTGTGATATCGTTATCTGCTAAACTATTAACTTTACAAAAAAAATACATACGACAAAAGTTGTAGAGAATCTTAAGTTATGTAGATCGTACATTAAACATTTTTCGATATTTTCCCAAATTAAGGGTGTAGAGGCTGAAAACCCGTTATAACACATATAAGTCGTCGTAACTTGGAACTGGTATGTCGTATGATAAAAAGTTAAATGTATACCCCCCCTAGAATTCGATTTGCTATGAAAAAGGTCCTATTCGCTTTATCTCTATCTCTTACCGTTTCCGAGAAATAAATATCAAAATCTGAGATTTTCAGTAGCCTATTAAAATTTATAATTTAAAAAATTCACAGCGCCCGTATTTAAAAATATTTAATAACAAAATTTTGGGTATATATGTAGCTAAATACGTAGATTTTGAAAACCGATACGGAAAAATTTAATTTCCACCCATTCTTGGGTGTGACATTATTATCTGCTAAACCATCAACTTGACAAAAAAAATGCATATGACAAAAGTTGTAGAGAATCAAAAGTTATATATGATACACCAAAAATATTTTTCCTATTTCACCCAGTTTTGGGTTTGGCAATTTTGGACTTTTCTTATTTTTAATAATTAAAAAACCAAATTTTGGGTATATACGCAGAAAAATACGTAGATTCCGAATATCGATATCCAAGATTTCAATTTTTACCCATTTTAGGGTGTAATATCGTTATCTGCTAAACTATCAACTTTACAAAAAAAATACATACGACAAAAGTTGTAGAGAATCTTAAGTTATGTAGATCGTACATTAAACATTTTTCGATATTTTCCCAAATTAAGGGTGTAGAGGCTGAAAACCCGTTATAACACATATAAGTCGTCGTAACTTGGAACTGGTATGTCGTATGATAAAAAGTTAAATGTATACCCCCCCTAGAATTCGATTTGCTATGAAAAAGGTCCTATTCGCTTTATCTCTATCTCTTACCGTTTCCGAGAAATAAATATCAAAATCTGAGATTTTCAGTAGCCTATTAAAATTTATAATTTAAAAAATTCACAGCGCCCGTATTTAAAAATATTTAATAACAAAATTTTGGGTATATATGTAGCTAAATACGTAGATTTTGAAAACCGATACGGAAAAATTTAATTTCCACCCATTCTTGGGTGTGACATTATTATCTGCTAAACCATCAACTTGACAAAAAAAATGCATATGACAAAAGTTGTAGAGAATCAAAAGTTATATATGATACACCAAAAATATTTTTCCTATTTCACCCAGTTTTGGGTTTGGCAATTTTGGACTTTTCTTATTTTTAATAATTAAAAACCAAATTTTGGGTATATACGCAGAAAAATACGTAGATTCCGAATATCGATATCCAAGATTTCAATTTTTACCCATTTTAGGGTGTAATATCGTTATCTGCTAAACTATCAACTTTACAAAAAAAATACATACGACAAAAGTTGTAGAGAATCTTAAGTTATGTAGATCGTACATTAAACATTTTTCGATATTTTCCCAAATTAAGGGTGTAGAGGCTGAAAACCCGTTATAACACATATAAGTCGTCGTAACTTGGAACTGGTATGTCGTATGATAAAAAGTTAAATGTATACCCCCCCTAGAATTCGATTTGCTATGAAAAAGGTCCTATTCGCTTTATCTCTATCTCTTACCGTTTCCGAGAAATAAATATCAAAATCTGAGATTTTCAGTAGCCTATTAAAATTTATAATTTAAAAAATTCACAGCGCCCGTATTTAAAAATATTTAATAACAAAATTTTGGGTATATATGTAGCTAAATACGTAGATTTTAAAAACCGATACGGAAAAATTTAATTTCCACCCATTCTTGGGTGTGACATTATTATCTGCTAAACCATCAACTTGACTAAAAAAATGCATATGACAAAAGTTGTAGAGAATCAAAAGTTATATATGATACACCAAAAATATTTTTCCTATTTCACCCAGTTTTGGGTTTGGCAATTTTGGACTTTTCTTATTTTTAATAATTAAAAAACCAAATTTTGGGTATATACGCAGAAAAATACGTAGATTCCGAATATCGATATCCAAGATTTCAATTTTTACCCATTTTAGGGTGTGATATCATTATCTGCTAAACTATCAACTTTACAAAAAAAATACATACGACAAAAGTTGTAGAGAATCTTAAGTTATGTAGATCGTACATTAAACATTTTTCGATATTTTCCCAAATTAAGGGTGTAGAGGCTGAAAACCTGTTATAACACATATAAGTCGTCGTAACTTGGAACTGGTATGTCGTATGATAAAAAGTTAAATGTATACCCCCCCTAGAATTCGATTTGCTATGAAAAAGGTCCTATTCGCTTTATCTCTATCTCTTACCGTTTCCGAGAAATAAATATCAAAATCTGAGATTTTCAGTAGCCTATTAAAATTTATAATTTAAAAAATTCACAGCGCCCGTATTTAAAAATATTTAATAACAAAATTTTGGGTATATATGTAGCTAAATACGTAGATTTTGAAAACCGATACGGAAAAATTTAATTTCCACCCATACTTGGGTGTGACATTATTATCTGCTAAACCATCAACTTGACAAAAAAAATGCATATGACAAAAGTTGTAGAGAATCAAAAGGTATATATGATACACCAAAAATATTTTTCCTATTTCACCCAGTTTTGGGTTTGGCAATTTTGGACTTTTCTTATTTTTAATAATTAAAAAACCAAATTTTGGGTATATACGCAGAAAAATACGTAGATTCCGAATATCGATATCCAACATTTCAATTTTTACCCATTTTAGGGTGTGATATCGTTATCTGCTAAACTATCAACTTTACAAAAAAAATACATACGACAAAAGTTGTAGAGAATCTTAAGTTATGTAGATCGTACATTAAACATTTTTCGATATTTTCCCAAATTAAGGGTGTAGAGGCTGAAAACCCGTTATAACACATATAAGTCGTCGTAACTTGGAACTGGTATGTCGTATGATAAAAAGTTAAATGTATACCCCCCCTAGAATTCGATTTGCTATGAAAAAGGTCCTATTCGCTTTATCTCTATCTCTTACCGTTTCCGAGAAATAAATATCAAAATCTGAGATTTTCAGTAGCCTATTAAAATTTATAATTTAAAAAATTCACAGCGCCCGTATTTAAAAATATTTAATAACAAAATTTTGGGTATATATGTAGCTAAATACGTAGATTTTGGAAACCGATACGGAAAAATTTAATTTCCACCCATTCTTGGGTGTGACATTATTATCTGCTAAACCATCAACTTGACAAAAAAAATGCATATGACAAAAGTTGTAGAGAATCAAAAGTTATATATGATACACCAAAAATATTTTTCCTATTTCACCCAGTTTTGGGTTTGGCAATTTTGGACTTTTCTTATTTTTAATAATTAAAAACCAAATTTTGGGTATATACGCAGAAAAATACGTAGATTCCGAATATCGATATCCAAGATTTCAATTTTTACCCATTTTAGGGTGTAATATCGTTATCTGCTAAACTATCAACTTTACAAAAAAAATACATACGACAAAAGTTGTAGAGAATCTTAAGTTATGTAGATCGTACATTAAACATTTTTCGATATTTTCCCAAATTAAGGGTGTAGAGGCTGAAAACCCGTTATAACACATATAAGTCGTCGTAACTTGGAACTGGTATGTCGTATGATAAAAAGTTAAATGTATACCCCCCCTAGAATTCGATTTTCTATGAAAAAGGTCCTATTCGCTTTATCTCTATCTCTTACCGTTTCCGAGAAATAAATATCAAAATCTGAGATTTTCAGAAGCCTATTAAAATTTATAATTTAAAAAATTCACAGCGCCCGTATTTAAAAATATTTAATAACAAAATTTTGGGTATATATGTAGCTAAATACGTAGATTTTGAAAACCGATACGGAAAAATTTAATTTCCACCCGTACTTGGGTGTGACATTATTATCTGCTAAACCATCAACTTGACAAAAAAAATGCATATGACAAAAATTGTAGAGAATCAAAAGTTATATATGATACACCAAAAATATTTTTCCTATTTCACCCAGTTTTGGGTTTGGCAATTTTGGACTTTTCTTATTTTTAATAATTAAAAAACCAAATTTTGGGTATATACGCAGAAAAATACGTAGATTCCAAATATCGATATCCAAGATTTCAATTTTTACCCATTTTAGGGTGTGATATCGTTATCTGCTAAACTATCAACTTTACAAAAAAAATACATACGACAAAAGTTGTAGAGAATCTTAAGTTATGTAGATCGTACATTAAACATTTTTCGATATTTTCCCAAATTAAGGGTGTAGAGGCTGAAAACCCGTTATAACACATATAAGTCGTCGTAACTTGGAACTGGTATGTCGTATGATAAAAAGTTAAATGTATACCCCCCCTAGAATTCGATTTGCTATGAAAAAGGTCCTATTCGCTTTATCTCTATCTCTTACCGTTTCCGAGAAATAAATATCAAAATCTGAGATTTTCAGTAGCCTATTAAAATTTATAATTTAAAAAATTCACAGCGCCCGTATTTAAAAATATTTAATAACAAAATTTTGGGTATATATGTAGCTAAATACGTAGATTTTGAAAACCGATACGGAAAAATTTAATTTCCACCCATACTTGGGTGTGACATTATTATCTGCTAAACCATCAACTTGACAAAAAAATGCATATGACAAAAGTTGTAGAGAATCAAAAGGTATATATGATACACCAAAAATATTTTTCCTATTTCACCCAGTTTTGGGTTTGGCAATTTTGGACTTTTCTTATTTTTAATAATTAAAAAACCAAATTTTGGGTATATACGCAGAAAAATACGTAGATTCCGAATATCGATATCCAAGATTTCAATTTTTACCCATTTTAGGGTGTGATATCGTTATCTGCTAAACTATCAACTTTACAAAAAAAATACATACGACAAAAGTTGTAGAGAATCTTAAGTTATGTAGATCGTACATTAAACATTTTTCGATATTTTCCCAAATTAAGGGTGTAGAGGCTGAAAACCCGTTATAACACATATAAGTCGTCGTAACTTGGAACTGGTATGTCGTATGATAAAAAGTTAAATGTATACCCCCCCTAGAATTCGATTTGCTATGAAAAAGGTCCTATTCGCTTTATCTCTATCTCTTACCGTTTCCGAGAAATAAATATCAAAATCTGAGATTTTCAGTAGCCTATTAAAATTTATAATTTAAAAAATTCACAGCGCCCGTATTTAAAAATATTTAATAACAAAATTTTGGGTATATATGTAGCTAAATACGTAGATTTTGAAAACCGATACGGAAAAATTTAATTTCCACCCATTCTTGGGTGTGACATTATTATCTGCTAAACCATCAACTTGACAAAAAAAATGCATATGACAAAAGTTGTAGAGAATCAAAAGGTATATATGATACACCAAAAATATTTTTCCTATTTCACCCAGTTTTGGGTTTGGCAATTTTGGACTTTTCTTATTTTTAATAATTAAAAAACCAAATTTTGGGTATATACGCAGAAAAATACGTAGATTCCGAATATCGATATCCAAGATTTCAATTTTTACCCATTTTAGGGTGTGATATCGTTATCTGCTAAACTATCAACTTTACAAAAAAAATACATACGACAAAAGTTGTAGAGAATCTTAAGTTATGTAGATCGTACATTAAACATTTTTCGATATTTTCCCAAATTAAGGGTGTAGAGGCTGAAAACCCGTTATAACACATATAAGTCGTCGTAACTTGGAACTGGTATGTCGTATGATAAAAAGTTAAATGTATACCCCCCCTAGAATTCGATTTGCTATGAAAAAGGTCCTATTCGCTTTATCTCTATCTCTTACCGTTTCCGAGAAATAAATATCAAAATCTGAGATTTTCAGTAGCCTATTAAAATTTATAATTTAAAAAATTCACAGCGCCCGTATTTAAAAATATTTAATAACAAAATTTTGGGTATATATGTAGCTAAATACGTAGATTTTGAAAACCGATACGGAAAAATTTAATTTCCACCCATTCTTGGGTGTGACATTATTATCTGCTAAACCATCAACTTGACAAAAAAAATGCATATGACAAAAGTTGTAGAGAATCAAAAGTTATATATGATACACCAAAAATATTTTTCCTATTTCACCCAGTTTTGGGTTTGGCAATTTTGGACTTTTCTTATTTTTAATAATTAAAAACCAAATTTTGGGTATATACGCAGGAAAATACGTAGATTCCGAATATCGATATCCAAGATTTCAATTTTTACCCATTTTAGGGTGTAATATCGTTATCTGCTAAACTATCAACTTTACAAAAAAAATACATACGACAAAAGTTGTAGAGAATCTTAAGTTATGTAGATCGTACATTAAACATTTTTCGATATTTTCCCAAATTAAGGGTGTAGAGGCTGAAAACCCGTTATAACACATATAAGTCGTCGTAACTTGGAACTGGTATGTCGTATGATAAAAAGTTAAATGTATACCCCCCCTAGAATTCGATTTTCTATGAAAAAGGTCCTATTCGCTTTATCTCTATCTCTTACCGTTTCCGAGAAATAAATATCAAAATCTGAGATTTTCAGTAGCCTATTAAAATTTATAATTTAAAAAATTCACAGCGCCCGTATTTAAAAATATTTAATAACAAAATTTTGGGTATATATGTAGCTAAATACGTAGATTTTGAAAACCGATACGGAAAAATTTAATTTCCACCCGTACTTGGGTGTGACATTATTATCTGCTAAACCATCAACTTGACAAAAAAAATGCATATGACAAAAGTTGTAGAGAATCAAAAGTTATATATGATACACCAAAAATATTTTTCCTATTTCACCCAGTTTTGGGTTTGGCAATTTTGGACTTTTCTTATTTTTAATAATTAAAAAACCAAATTTTGGGTATATACGCAGAAAAATACGTAGATTCCGAATATCGATATCCAAGATTTCAATTTTTACCCATTTTAGGGTGTAATATCGTTATCTGCTAAACTATCAACTTTACAAAAAAAATACATACGACAAAAGTTGTAGAGAATCTTAAGTTATGTAGATCGTACATTAAACATTTTTCGATATTTTCCCAAATTAAGGGTGTAGAGGCTGAAAACCCGTTATAACACATATAAGTCGTCGTAACTTGGAACTGGTATGTCGTATGATAAAAAGTTAAATGTATACCCCCCCTAGAATTCGATTTGCTATGAAAAAGGTCCTATTCGCTTTATCTCTATCTCTTACCGTTTCCGAGAAATAAATATCAAAATCTGAGATTTTCAGTAGCCTATTAAAATTTATAATTTAAAAAATTCACAGCGCCCGTATTTAAAAATATTTAATAACAAAATTTTGGGTATATATGTAGCTAAATACGTAGATTTTGAAAACCGATACGGAAAAATTTAATTTCCACCCATACTTGGGTGTGACATTATTATCTGCTAAACCATCAACTTGACAAAAAAATGCATATGACAAAAGTTGTAGAGAATCAAAAGGTATATATGATACACCAAAAATATTTTTCCTATTTCACCCAGTTTTGGGTTTGGCAATTTTGGACTTTTCTTATTTTTAATAATTAAAAAACCAAATTTTGGGTATATACGCAGAAAAATACGTAGATTCCGAATATCGATATCCAAGATTTCAATTTTTACCCATTTTAGGGTGTGATATCGTTATCTGCTAAACTATCAACTTTACAAAAAAAATACATACGACAAAAGTTGTAGAGAATCTTAAGTTATGTAGATCGTACATTAAACATTTTTCGATATTTTCCCAAATTAAGGGTGTAGAGGCTGAAAACCCGTTATAACACATATAAGTCGTCGTAACTTGGAACTGGTATGTCGTATGATAAAAAGTTAAATGTATACCCCCCCTAGAATTCGATTTGCTATGAAAAAGGTCCTATTCGCTTTATCTCTATCTCTTACCGTTTCCGAGAAATAAATATCAAAATCTGAGATTTTCAGTAGCCTATTAAAATTTATAATTTAAAAAATTCACAGCGCCCGTATTTAAAAATATTTAATAACAAAATTTTGGGTATATATGTAGCTAAATACGTAGATTTTGAAAACCGATACGGAAAAATTTAATTTCCACCCATTCTTGGGTGTGACATTATTATCTGCTAAACCATCAACTTGACAAAAAAAATGCATATGACAAAAGTTGTAGAGAATCAAAAGGTATATATGATACACCAAAAATATTTTTCCTATTTCACCCAGTTTTGGGTTTGGCAATTTTGGACTTTTCTTATTTTTAATAATTAAAAAACCAAATTTTGGGTATATACGCAGAAAAATACGTAGATTCCGAATATCGATATCCAAGATTTCAATTTTTACCCATTTTAGGGTGTGATATCGTTATCTGCTAAACTATCAACTTTACAAAAAAAATACATACGACAAAAGTTGTAGAGAATCTTAAGTTATGTAGATCGTACATTAAACATTTTTCGATATTTTCCCAAATTAAGGGTGTAGAGGCTGAAAACCCGTTATAACACATATAAGTCGTCGTAACTTGGAACTGGTATGTCGTATGATAAAAAGTTAAATGTATACCCCCCCTAGAATTCGATTTGCTATGAAAAAGGTCCTATTCGCTTTATCTCTATCTCTTACCGTTTCCGAGAAATAAATATCAAAATCTGAGATTTTCAGTAGCCTATTAAAATTTATAATTTAAAAAATTCACAGCGCCCGTATTTAAAAATATTTAATAACAAAATTTTGGGTATATATGTAGCTAAATACGTAGATTTTGAAAACCGATACGGAAAAATTTAATTTCCACCCATTCTTGGGTGTGACATTATTATCTGCTAAACCATCAACTTGACAAAAAAAATGCATATGACAAAAGTTGTAGAGAATCAAAAGTTATATATGATACACCAAAAATATTTTTCCTATTTCACCCAGTTTTGGGTTTGGCAATTTTGGACTTTTCTTATTTTTAATAATTAAAAACCAAATTTTGGGTATATACGCAGGAAAATACGTAGATTCCGAATATCGATATCCAAGATTTCAATTTTTACCCATTTTAGGGTGTAATATCGTTATCTGCTAAACTATCAACTTTACAAAAAAAATACATACGACAAAAGTTGTAGAGAATCTTAAGTTATGTAGATCGTACATTAAACATTTTTCGATATTTTCCCAAATTAAGGGTGTAGAGGCTGAAAACCCGTTATAACACATATAAGTCGTCGTAACTTGGAACTGGTATGTCGTATGATAAAAAGTTAAATGTATACCCCCCCTAGAATTCGATTTTCTATGAAAAAGGTCCTATTCGCTTTATCTCTATCTCTTACCGTTTCCGAGAAATAAATATCAAAATCTGAGATTTTCAGTAGCCTATTAAAATTTATAATTTAAAAAATTCACAGCGCCCGTATTTAAAAATATTTAATAACAAAATTTTGGGTATATATGTAGCTAAATACGTAGATTTTGAAAACCGATACGGAAAAATTTAATTTCCACCCGTACTTGGGTGTGACATTATTATCTGCTAAACCATCAACTTGACAAAAAAAATGCATATGACAAAAGTTGTAGAGAATCAAAAGTTATATATGATACACCAAAAATATTTTTCCTATTTCACCCAGTTTTGGGTTTGGCAATTTTGGACTTTTCTTATTTTTAATAATTAAAAAACCAAATTTTGGGTATATACGCAGAAAAATACGTAGATTCCAAATATCGATATCCAAGATTTCAATTTTTACCCATTTTAGGGTGTGATATCGTTATCTGCTAAACTATCAACTTTACAAAAAAAATACATACGACAAAAGTTGTAGAGAATCTTAAGTTATGTAGATCGTACATTAAACATTTTTCGATATTTTCCCAAATTAAGGGTGTAGAGGCTGAAAACCCGTTATAACACATATAAGTCGTCGTAACTTGGAACTGGTATGTCGTATGATAAAAAGTTAAATGTATACCCCCCCTAGAATTCGATTTGCTATGAAAAAGGTCCTATTCGCTTTATCTCTATCTCTTACCGTTTCCGAGAAATAAATATCAAAATCTGAGATTTTCAGTAGCCTATTAAAATTTATAATTTAAAAAATTCACAGCGCCCGTATTTAAAAATATTAAATAACAAAATTTTGGGTATATATGTAGCTAAATACGTAGATTTTGAAAACCGATACGGAAAAATTTAATTTCCACCCATACTTGGGTGTGACATTATTATCTGCTAAACCATCAACTTGACAAAAAAATGCATATGACAAAAGTTGTAGAGAATCAAAAGGTATATATGATACACCAAAAATATTTTTCCTATTTCACCCAGTTTTGGGTTTGGCAATTTTGGACTTTTCTTATTTTTAATAATTAAAAAACCAAATTTTGGGTATATACGCAGAAAAATACGTAGATTCCGAATATCGATATCCAAGATTTCAATTTTTACCCATTTTAGGGTGTGATATCGTTATCTGCTAAACTATTAACTTTACAAAAAAAATACATACGACAAAAGTTGTAGAGAATCTTAAGTTATGTAGATCGTACATTAAACATTTTTCGATATTTTCCCAAATTAAGGGTGTAGAGGCTGAAAACCCGTTATAACACATATAAGTCGTCGTAACTTGGAACTGGTATGTCGTATGATAAAAAGTTAAATGTATACCCCCCCTAGAATTCGATTTGCTATGAAAAAGGTCCTATTCGCTTTATCTCTATCTCTTACCGTTTCCGAGAAATAAATATCAAAATCTGAGATTTTCAGTAGCCTATTAAAATTTATAATTTAAAAAATTCACAGCGCCCGTATTTAAAAATATTTAATAACAAAATTTTGGGTATATATGTAGCTAAATACGTAGATTTTGAAAACCGATACGGAAAAATTTAATTTCCACCCATTCTTGGGTGTGACATTATTATCTGCTAAACCATCAACTTGACAAAAAAAATGCATATGACAAAAGTTGTAGAGAATCAAAAGTTATATATGATACACCAAAAATATTTTTCCTATTTCACCCAGTTTTGGGTTTGGCAATTTTGGACTTTTCTTATTTTTAATAATTAAAAAACCAAATTTTGGGTATATACGCAGAAAAATACGTAGATTCCGAATATCGATATCCAAGATTTCAATTTTTACCCATTTTAGGGTGTAATATCGTTATCTGCTAAACTATCAACTTTACAAAAAAAATACATACGACAAAAGTTGTAGAGAATCTTAAGTTATGTAGATCGTACATTAAACATTTTTCGATATTTTCCCAAATTAAGGGTGTAGAGGCTGAAAACCCGTTATAACACATATAAGTCGTCGTAACTTGGAACTGGTATGTCGTATGATAAAAAGTTAAATGTATACCCCCCCTAGAATTCGATTTGCTATGAAAAAGGTCCTATTCGCTTTATCTCTATCTCTTACCGTTTCCGAGAAATAAATATCAAAATCTGAGATTTTCAGTAGCCTATTAAAATTTATAATTTAAAAAATTCACAGCGCCCGTATTTAAAAATATTTAATAACAAAATTTTGGGTATATATGTAGCTAAATACGTAGATTTTGAAAACCGATACGGAAAAATTTAATTTCCACCCATTCTTGGGTGTGACATTATTATCTGCTAAACCATCAACTTGACAAAAAAAATGCATATGACAAAAGTTGTAGAGAATCAAAAGTTATATATGATACACCAAAAATATTTTTCCTATTTCACCCAGTTTTGGGTTTGGCAATTTTGGACTTTTCTTATTTTTAATAATTAAAAACCAAATTTTGGGTATATACGCAGAAAAATACGTAGATTCCGAATATCGATATCCAAGATTTCAATTTTTACCCATTTTAGGGTGTAATATCGTTATCTGCTAAACTATCAACTTTACAAAAAAAATACATACGACAAAAGTTGTAGAGAATCTTAAGTTATGTAGATCGTACATTAAACATTTTTCGATATTTTCCCAAATTAAGGGTGTAGAGGCTGAAAACCCGTTATAACACATATAAGTCGTCGTAACTTGGAACTGGTATGTCGTATGATAAAAAGTTAAATGTATACCCCCCCTAGAATTCGATTTGCTATGAAAAAGGTCCTATTCGCTTTATCTCTATCTCTTACCGTTTCCGAGAAATAAATATCAAAATCTGAGATTTTCAGTAGCCTATTAAAATTTATAATTTAAAAAATTCACAGCGCCCGTATTTAAAAATATTTAATAACAAAATTTTGGGTATATATGTAGCTAAATACGTAGATTTTAAAAACCGATACGGAAAAATTTAATTTCCACCCATTCTTGGGTGTGACATTATTATCTGCTAAACCATCAACTTGACTAAAAAAATGCATATGACAAAAGTTGTAGAGAATCAAAAGTTATATATGATACACCAAAAATATTTTTCCTATTTCACCCAGTTTTGGGTTTGGCAATTTTGGACTTTTCTTATTTTTAATAATTAAAAAACCAAATTTTGGGTATATACGCAGAAAAATACGTAGATTCCGAATATCGATATCCAAGATTTCAATTTTTACCCATTTTAGGGTGTGATATCGTTATCTGCTAAACTATTAACTTTACAAAAAAAATACATACGACAAAAGTTGTAGAGAATCTTAAGTTATGTAGATCGTACATTAAACATTTTTCGATATTTTCCCAAATTAAGGGTGTAGAGGCTGAAAACCCGTTATAACACATATAAGTCGTCGTAACTTGGAACTGGTATGTCGTATGATAAAAAGTTAAATGTATACCCCCCCTAGAATTCGATTTGCTATGAAAAAGGTCCTATTCGCTTTATCTCTATCTCTTACCGTTTCCGAGAAATAAATATCAAAATCTGAGATTTTCAGTAGCCTATTAAAATTTATAATTTAAAAAATTCACAGCGCCCGTATTTAAAAATATTTAATAACAAAATTTTGGGTATATATGTAGCTAAATACGTAGATTTTGAAAACCGATACGGAAAAATTTAATTTCCACCCATTCTTGGGTGTGACATTATTATCTGCTAAACCATCAACTTGACAAAAAAAATGCATATGACAAAAGTTGTAGAGAATCAAAAGTTATATATGATACACCAAAAATATTTTTCCTATTTCACCCAGTTTTGGGTTTGGCAATTTTGGACTTTTCTTATTTTTAATAATTAAAAAACCAAATTTTGGGTATATACGCAGAAAAATACGTAGATTCCGAATATCGATATCCAAGATTTCAATTTTTACCCATTTTAGGGTGTAATATCGTTATCTGCTAAACTATCAACTTTACAAAAAAAATACATACAACAAAAGTTGTAGAGAATCTTAAGTTATGTAGATCGTACATTAAACATTTTTCGATATTTTCCCAAATTAAGGGTGTAGAGGCTGAAAACCCGTTATAACACATATAAGTCGTCGTAACTTGGAACTGGTATGTCGTATGATAAAAAGTTAAATGTATACCCCCCCTAGAATTCGATTTGCTATGAAAAAGGTCCTATTCGCTTTATCTCTATCTCTTACCGTTTCCGAGAAATAAATATCAAAATCTGAGATTTTCAGTAGCCTATTAAAATTTATAATTTAAAAAATTCACAGCGCCCGTATTTAAAAATATTTAATAACAAAATTTTGGGTATATATGTAGCTAAATACGTAGATTTTGAAAACCGATACGGAAAAATTTAATTTCCACCCATTCTTGGGTGTGACATTATTATCTGCTAAACCATCAACTTGACAAAAAAAATGCATATGACAAAAGTTGTAGAGAATCAAAAGTTATATATGATACACCAAAAATATTTTTCCTATTTCACCCAGTTTTGGGTTTGGCAATTTTGGACTTTTCTTATTTTTAATAATTAAAAACCAAATTTTGGGTATATACGCAGAAAAATACGTAGATTCCGAATATCGATATCCAAGATTTCAATTTTTACCCATTTTAGGGTGTAATATCGTTATCTGCTAAACTATCAACTTTACAAAAAAAATACATACGACAAAAGTTGTAGAGAATCTTAAGTTATGTAGATCGTACATTAAACATTTTTCGATATTTTCCCAAATTAAGGGTGTAGAGGCTGAAAACCCGTTATAACACATATAAGTCGTCGTAACTTGGAACTGGTATGTCGTATGATAAAAAGTTAAATGTATACCCCCCCTAGAATTCGATTTGCTATGAAAAAGGTCCTATTCGCTTTATCTCTATCTCTTACCGTTTCCGAGAAATAAATATCAAAATCTGAGATTTTCAGTAGCCTATTAAAATTTATAATTTAAAAAATTCACAGCGCCCGTATTTAAAAATATTTAATAACAAAATTTTGGGTATATATGTAGCTAAATACGTAGATTTTAAAAACCGATACGGAAAAATTTAATTTCCACCCATTCTTGGGTGTGACATTATTATCTGCTAAACCATCAACTTGACTAAAAAAATGCATATGACAAAAGTTGTAGAGAATCAAAAGTTATATATGATACACCAAAAATATTTTTCCTATTTCACCCAGTTTTGGGTTTGGCAATTTTGGACTTTTCTTATTTTTAATAATTAAAAAACCAAATTTTGGGTATATACGCAGAAAAATACGTAGATTCCGAATATCGATATCCAAGATTTCAATTTTTACCCATTTTAGGGTGTGATATCATTATCTGCTAAACTATCAACTTTACAAAAAAAATACATACGACAAAAGTTGTAGAGAATCTTAAGTTATGTAGATCGTACATTAAACATTTTTCGATATTTTCCCAAATTAAGGGTGTAGAGGCTGAAAACCTGTTATAACACATATAAGTCGTCGTAACTTGGAACTGGTATGTCGTATGATAAAAAGTTAAATGTATACCCCCCCTAGAATTCGATTTGCTATGAAAAAGGTCCTATTCGCTTTATCTCTATCTCTTACCGTTTCCGAGAAATAAATATCAAAATCTGAGATTTTCAGTAGCCTATTAAAATTTATAATTTAAAAAATTCACAGCGCCCGTATTTAAAAATATTAAATAACAAAATTTTGGGTATATATGTAGCTAAATACGTAGATTTTGAAAACCGATACGGAAAAATTTAATTTCCACCCATACTTGGGTGTGACATTATTATCTGCTAAACCATCAACTTGACAAAAAAAATGCATATGACAAAAGTTGTAGAGAATCAAAAGGTATATATGATACACCAAAAATATTTTTCCTATTTCACCCAGTTTTGGGTTTGGCAATTTTGGACTTTTCTTATTTTTAATAATTAAAAAACCAAATTTTGGGTATATACGCAGAAAAATACGTAGATTCCGAATATCGATATCCAACATTTCAATTTTTACCCATTTTAGGGTGTGATATCGTTATCTGCTAAACTATCAACTTTACAAAAAAAATACATACGACAAAAGTTGTAGAGAATCTTAAGTTATGTAGATCGTACATTAAACATTTTTCGATATTTTCCCAAATTAAGGGTGTAGAGGCTGAAAACCCGTTATAACACATATAAGTCGTCGTAACTTGGAACTGGTATGTCGTATGATAAAAAGTTAAATGTATACCCCCCCTAGAATTCGATTTGCTATGAAAAAGGTCCTATTCGCTTTATCTCTATCTCTTACCGTTTCCGAGAAATAAATATCAAAATCTGAGATTTTCAGTAGCCTATTAAAATTTATAATTTAAAAAATTCACAGCGCCCGTATTTAAAAATATTTAATAACAAAATTTTGGGTATATATGTAGCTAAATACGTAGATTTTAAAAACCGATACGGAAAAATTTAATTTCCACCCATTCTTGGGTGTGACATTATTATCTGCTAAACCATCAACTTGACTAAAAAAATGCATATGACAAAAGTTGTAGAGAATCAAAAGTTATATATGATACACCAAAAAGATTTTTCCTATTTCACCCAGTTTTGGGTTTGGCAATTTTGGACTTTTCTTATTTTTAATAATTAAAAAACCAAATTTTGGGTATATACGCAGAAAAATACGTAGATTCCGAATATCGATATCCAAGATTTCAATTTTTACCCATTTTAGGGTGTGATATCGTTATCTGCTAAACTATCAACTTTACAAAAAAAATACATACGACAAAAGTTGTAGAGAATCTTAAGTTATGTAGATCGTACATTAAACATTTTTCGATATTTTCCCAAATTAAGGGTGTAGAGGCTGAAAACCCGTTATAACACATATAAGTCGTCGTAACTTGGAACTGGTATGTCGTATGATAAAAAGTTAAATGTATACCCCCCCTAGAATTCGATTTGCTATGAAAAAGGTCCTATTCGCTTTATCTCTATCTCTTACCGTTTCCGAGAAATAAATATCAAAATCTGAGATTTTCAGTAGCCTATTAAAATTTATAATTTAAAAAATTCACAGCGCCCGTATTTAAAAATATTAAATAACAAAATTTTGGGTATATATGTAGCTAAATACGTAGATTTTGAAAACCGATACGGAAAAATTTAATTTCCACCCATACTTGGGTGTGACATTATTATCTGCTAAACCATCAACTTGACAAAAAAAATGCATATGACAAAAGTTGTAGAGAATCAAAAGGTATATATGATACACCAAAAATATTTTTCCTATTTCACCCAGTTTTGGGTTTGGCAATTTTGGACTTTTCTTATTTTTAATAATTAAAAAACCAAATTTTGGGTATATACGCAGGAAAATACGTAGATTCCGAATATCGATATCCAACATTTCAATTTTTACCCATTTTAGGGTGTGATATCGTTATCTGCTAAACTATCAACTTTACAAAAAAAATACATACGACAAAAGTTGTAGAGAATCTTAAGTTATGTAGATCGTACATTAAACATTTTTCGATATTTTCCCAAATTAAGGGTGTAGAGGCTGAAAACCCGTTATAACACATATAAGTCGTCGTAACTTGGAACTGGTATGTCGTATGATAAAAAGTTAAATGTATACCCCCCCTAGAATTCGATTTGCTATGAAAAAGGTCCTATTCGCTTTATCTCTATCTCTTACCGTTTCCGAGAAATAAATATCAAAATCTGAGATTTTCAGTAGCCTATTAAAATTTATAATTTAAAAAATTCACAGCGCCCGTATTTAAAAATATTTAATAACAAAATTTTGGGTATATATGTAGCTAAATACGTAGATTTTGAAAACCGATACGGAAAAATTTAATTTCCACCCATTCTTGGGTGTGACATTATTATCTGCTAAACCATCAACTTGACAAAAAAAATGCATATGACAAAAGTTGTAGAGAATCAAAAGTTATATATGATACACCAAAAATATTTTTCCTATTTCACCCAGTTTTGGGTTTGGCAATTTTGGACTTTTCTTATTTTTAATAATTAAAAAACCAAATTTTGGGTATATACGCAGAAAAATACGTAGATTCCGAATATCGATATCCAAGATTTCAATTTTTACCCATTTTAGGGTGTAATATCGTTATCTGCTAAACTATCAACTTTACAAAAAAAATACATACGACAAAAGTTGTAGAGAATCTTAAGTTATGTAGATCGTACATTAAACATTTTTCGATATTTTCCCAAATTAAGGGTGTAGAGGCTGAAAACCCGTTATAACACATATAAGTCGTCGTAACTTGGAACTGGTATGTCGTATGATAAAAAGTTAAATGTATACCCCCCCTAGAATTCGATTTGCTATGAAAAAGGTCCTATTCGCTTTATCTCTATCTCTTACCGTTTCCGAGAAATAAATATCAAAATCTGAGATTTTCAGTAGCCTATTAAAATTTATAATTTAAAAAATTCACAGCGCCCGTATTTAAAAATATTTAATAACAAAATTTTGGGTATATATGTAGCTAAATACGTAGATTTTGAAAACCGATACGGAAAAATTTAATTTCCACCCATTCTTGGGTGTGACATTATTATCTGCTAAACCATCAACTTGACAAAAAAATGCATATGACAAAAGTTGTAGAGAATCAAAAGGTATATATGATACACCAAAAATATTTTTCCTATTTCACCCAGCTTTGGGTTTGGCAATTTTGGACTTTTCTTATTTTTAATAATTAAAAAACCAAATTTTGGGTATATACGCAGAAAAATACGTAGATTCCGAATATCGATATCCAAGATTTCAATTTTTACCCATTTTAGGGTGTAATATCGTTATCTGCTAAACTATCAACTTTACAAAAAAAATACATACGACAAAAGTTGTAGAGAATCTTAAGTTATGTAGATCGTACATTAAACATTTTTCGATATTTTCCCAAATTAAGGGTGTAGAGGCTGAAAACCCGTTATAACACATATAAGTCGTCGTAACTTGGAACTGGTATGTCGTATGATAAAAAGTTAAATGTATACCCCCCCTAGAATTCGATTTGCTATGAAAAAGGTCCTATTCGCTTTATCTCTATCTCTTACCGTTTCCGAGAAATAAATATCAAAATCTGAGATTTTCAGTAGCCTATTAAAATTTATAATTTAAAAAATTCACAGCGCCCGTATTTAAAAATATTTAATAACAAAATTTTGGGTATATATGTAGCTAAATACGTAGATTTTGGAAACCGATACGGAAAAATTTAATTTCCACCCATTCTTGGGTGTGACATTATTATCTGCTAAACCATCAACTTGACAAAAAAAATGCATATGACAAAAGTTGTAGAGAATCAAAAGTTATATATGATACACCAAAAATATTTTTCCTATTTCACCCAGTTTTGGGTTTGGCAATTTTGGACTTTTCTTATTTTTAATAATTAAAAACCAAATTTTGGGTATATACGCAGAAAAATACGTAGATTCCGAATATCGATATCCAAGATTTCAATTTTTACCCATTTTAGGGTGTAATATCGTTATCTGCTAAACTATCAACTTTACAAAAAAAATACATACGACAAAAGTTGTAGAGAATCTTAAGTTATGTAGATCGTACATTAAACATTTTTCGATATTTTCCCAAATTAAGGGTGTAGAGGCTGAAAACCCGTTATAACACATATAAGTCGTCGTAACTTGGAACTGGTATGTCGTATGATAAAAAGTTAAATGTATACCCCCCCTAGAATTCGATTTTCTATGAAAAAGGTCCTATTCGCTTTATCTCTATCTCTTACCGTTTCCGAGAAATAAATATCAAAATCTGAGATTTTCAGAAGCCTATTAAAATTTATAATTTAAAAAATTCACAGCGCCCGTATTTAAAAATATTTAATAACAAAATTTTGGGTATATATGTAGCTAAATACGTAGATTTTGAAAACCGATACGGAAAAATTTAATTTCCACCCGTACTTGGGTGTGACATTATTATCTGCTAAACCATCAACTTGACAAAAAAAATGCATATGACAAAAGTTGTAGAGAATCAAAAGTTATATATGATACACCAAAAATATTTTTCCTATTTCACCCAGTTTTGGGTTTGGCAATTTTGGACTTTTCTTATTTTTAATAATTAAAAAACCAAATTTTGGGTATATACGCAGAAAAATACGTAGATTCCAAATATCGATATCCAAGATTTCAATTTTTACCCATTTTAGGGTGTGATATCGTTATCTGCTAAACTATCAACTTTACAAAAAAAATACATACGACAAAAGTTGTAGAGAATCTTAAGTTATGTAGATCGTACATTAAACATTTTTCGATATTTTCCCAAATTAAGGGTGTAGAGGCTGAAAACCCGTTATAACACATATAAGTCGTCGTAACTTGGAACTGGTATGTCGTATGATAAAAAGTTAAATGTATACCCCCCCTAGAATTCGATTTGCTATGAAAAAGGTCCTATTCGCTTTATCTCTATCTCTTACCGTTTCCGAGAAATAAATATCAAAATCTGAGATTTTCAGTAGCCTATTAAAATTTATAATTTAAAAAATTCACAGCGCCCGTATTTAAAAATATTTAATAACAAAATTTTGGGTATATATGTAGCTAAATACGTAGATTTTGAAAACCGATACGGAAAAATTTAATTTCCACCCATACTTGGGTGTGACATTATTATCTGCTAAACCATCAACTTGACAAAAAAATGCATATGACAAAAGTTGTAGAGAATCAAAAGGTATATATGATACACCAAAAATATTTTTCCTATTTCACCCAGTTTTGGGTTTGGCAATTTTGGACTTTTCTTATTTTTAATAATTAAAAAACCAAATTTTGGGTATATACGCAGAAAAATACGTAGATTCCGAATATCGATATCCAAGATTTCAATTTTTACCCATTTTAGGGTGTGATATCGTTATCTGCTAAACTATCAACTTTACAAAAAAAATACATACGACAAAAGTTGTAGAGAATCTTAAGTTATGTAGATCGTACATTAAACATTTTTCGATATTTTCCCAAATTAAGGGTGTAGAGGCTGAAAACCCGTTATAACACATATAAGTCGTCGTAACTTGGAACTGGTATGTCGTATGATAAAAAGTTAAATGTATACCCCCCCTAGAATTCGATTTGCTATGAAAAAGGTCCTATTCGCTTTATCTCTATCTCTTACCGTTTCCGAGAAATAAATATCAAAATCTGAGATTTTCAGTAGCCTATTAAAATTTATAATTTAAAAAATTCACAGCGCCCGTATTTAAAAATATTTAATAACAAAATTTTGGGTATATATGTAGCTAAATACGTAGATTTTGAAAACCGATACGGAAAAATTTAATTTCCACCCATTCTTGGGTGTGACATTATTATCTGCTAAACCATCAACTTGACAAAAAAAATGCATATGACAAAAGTTGTAGAGAATCAAAAGTTATATATGATACACCAAAAATATTTTTCCTATTTCACCCAGTTTTGGGTTTGGCAATTTTGGACTTTTCTTATTTTTAATAATTAAAAACCAAATTTTGGGTATATACGCAGGAAAATACGTAGATTCCGAATATCGATATCCAAGATTTCAATTTTTACCCATTTTAGGGTGTAATATCGTTATCTGCTAAACTATCAACTTTACAAAAAAAATACATACGACAAAAGTTGTAGAGAATCTTAAGTTATGTAGATCGTACATTAAACATTTTTCGATATTTTCCCAAATTAAGGGTGTAGAGGCTGAAAACCCGTTATAACACATATAAGTCGTCGTAACTTGGAACTGGTATGTCGTATGATAAAAAGTTAAATGTATACCCCCCCTAGAATTCGATTTTCTATGAAAAAGGTCCTATTCGCTTTATCTCTATCTCTTACCGTTTCCGAGAAATAAATATCAAAATCTGAGATTTTCAGTAGCCTATTAAAATTTATAATTTAAAAAATTCACAGCGCCCGTATTTAAAAATATTTAATAACAAAATTTTGGGTATATATGTAGCTAAATACGTAGATTTTGAAAACCGATACGGAAAAATTTAATTTCCACCCGTACTTGGGTGTGACATTATTATCTGCTAAACCATCAACTTGACAAAAAAAATGCATATGACAAAAGTTGTAGAGAATCAAAAGTTATATATGATACACCAAAAATATTTTTCCTATTTCACCCAGTTTTGGGTTTGGCAATTTTGGACTTTTCTTATTTTTAATAATTAAAAAACCAAATTTTGGGTATATACGCAGAAAAATACGTAGATTCCAAATATCGATATCCAAGATTTCAATTTTTACCCATTTTAGGGTGTGATATCGTTATCTGCTAAACTATCAACTTTACAAAAAAAATACATACGACAAAAGTTGTAGAGAATCTTAAGTTATGTAGATCGTACATTAAACATTTTTCGATATTTTCCCAAATTAAGGGTGTAGAGGCTGAAAACCCGTTATAACACATATAAGTCGTCGTAACTTGGAACTGGTATGTCGTATGATAAAAAGTTAAATGTATACCCCCCCTAGAATTCGATTTGCTATGAAAAAGGTCCTATTCGCTTTATCTCTATCTCTTACCGTTTCCGAGAAATAAATATCAAAATCTGAGATTTTCAGTAGCCTATTAAAATTTATAATTTAAAAAATTCACAGCGCCCGTATTTAAAAATATTTAATAACAAAATTTTGGGTATATATGTAGCTAAATACGTAGATTTTGAAAACCGATACGGAAAAATTTAATTTCCACCCATACTTGGGTGTGACATTATTATCTGCTAAACCATCAACTTGACAAAAAAATGCATATGACAAAAGTTGTAGAGAATCAAAAGGTATATATGATACACCAAAAATATTTTTCCTATTTCACCCAGTTTTGGGTTTGGCAATTTTGGACTTTTCTTATTTTTAATAATTAAAAAACCAAATTTTGGGTATATACGCAGAAAAATACGTAGATTCCGAATATCGATATCCAAGATTTCAATTTTTACCCATTTTAGGGTGTGATATCGTTATCTGCTAAACTATCAACTTTACAAAAAAAATACATACGACAAAAGTTGTAGAGAATCTTAAGTTATGTAGATCGTACATTAAACATTTTTCGATATTTTCCCAAATTAAGGGTGTAGAGGCTGAAAACCCGTTATAACACATATAAGTCGTCGTAACTTGGAACTGGTATGTCGTATGATAAAAAGTTAAATGTATACCCCCCCTAGAATTCGATTTTCTATGAAAAAGGTCCTATTCGCTTTATCTCTATCTCTTACCGTTTCCGAGAAATAAATATCAAAATCTGAGATTTTCAGAAGCCTATTAAAATTTATAATTTAAAAAATTCACAGCGCCCGTATTTAAAAATATTTAATAACAAAATTTTGGGTATATATGTAGCTAAATACGTAGATTTTGAAAACCGATACGGAAAAATTTAATTTCCACCCGTACTTGGGTGTGACATTATTATCTGCTAAACCATCAACTTGACAAAAAAAATGCATATGACAAAAGTTGTAGAGAATCAAAAGTTATATATGATACACCAAAAATATTTTTCCTATTTCACCCAGTTTTGGGTTTGGCAATTTTGGACTTTTCTTATTTTTAATAATTAAAAAACCAAATTTTGGGTATATACGCAGAAAAATACGTAGATTCCAAATATCGATATCCAAGATTTCAATTTTTACCCATTTTAGGGTGTGATATCGTTATCTGCTAAACTATCAACTTTACAAAAAAAATACATACGACAAAAGTTGTAGAGAATCTTAAGTTATGTAGATCGTACATTAAACATTTTTCGATATTTTCCCAAATTAAGGGTGTAGAGGCTGAAAACCCGTTATAACACATATAAGTCGTCGTAACTTGGAACTGGTATGTCGTATGATAAAAAGTTAAATGTATACCCCCCCTAGAATTCGATTTGCTATGAAAAAGGTCCTATTCGCTTTATCTCTATCTCTTACCGTTTCCGAGAAATAAATATCAAAATCTGAGATTTTCAGTAGCCTATTAAAATTTATAATTTAAAAAATTCACAGCGCCCGTATTTAAAAATATTTAATAACAAAATTTTGGGTATATATGTAGCTAAATACGTAGATTTTGAAAACCGATACGGAAAAATTTAATTTCCACCCGTACTTGGGTGTGACATTATTATCTGCTAAACCATCAACTTGACAAAAAAAATGCATATGACAAAAGTTGTAGAGAATCAAAAGTTATATATGATACACCAAAAATATTTTTCCTATTTCACCCAGTTTTGGGTTTGGCAATTTTGGACTTTTCTTATTTTTAATAATTAAAAAACCAAATTTTGGGTATATACGCAGAAAAATACGTAGATTCCGAATATCGATATCCAAGATTTCAATTTTTACCCATTTTAGGGTGTGATATCGTTATCTGCTAAACTATCAACTTTACAAAAAAAATACATACGACAAAAGTTGTAGAGAATCTTAAGTTATGTAGATCGTACATTAAACATTTTTCGATATTTTCCCAAATTAAGGGTGTAGAGGCTGAAAACCCGTTATAACACATATAAGTCGTCGTAACTTGGAACTGGTATGTCGTATGATAAAAAGTTAAATGTATACCCCCCCTAGAATTCGATTTGCTATGAAAAAGGTCCTATTCGCTTTATCTCTATCTCTTACCGTTTCCGAGAAATAAATATCAAAATCTGAGATTTTCAGTAGCCTATTAAAATTTATAATTTAAAAAATTCACAGCGCCCGTATTTAAAAATATTTAATAACAAAATTTTGGGTATATATGTAGCTAAATACGTAGATTTTGAAAACCGATACGGAAAAATTTAATTTCCACCCATTCTTGGGTGTGACATTATTATCTGCTAAACCATCAACTTGACAAAAAAAATGCATATGACAAAAGTTGTAGAGAATCAAAAGTTATATATGATACACCAAAAATATTTTTCCTATTTCACCCAGTTTTGGGTTTGGCAATTTTGGACTTTTCTTATTTTTAATAATTAAAAACCAAATTTTGGGTATATACGCAGGAAAATACGTAGATTCCGAATATCGATATCCAAGATTTCAATTTTTACCCATTTTAGGGTGTAATATCGTTATCTGCTAAACTATCAACTTTACAAAAAAAATACATACGACAAAAGTTGTAGAGAATCTTAAGTTATGTAGATCGTACATTAAACATTTTTCGATATTTTCCCAAATTAAGGGTGTAGAGGCTGAAAACCCGTTATAACACATATAAGTCGTCGTAACTTGGAACTGGTATGTCGTATGATAAAAAGTTAAATGTATACCCCCCCTAGAATTCGATTTTCTATGAAAAAGGTCCTATTCGCTTTATCTCTATCTCTTACCGTTTCCGAGAAATAAATATCAAAATCTGAGATTTTCAGTAGCCTATTAAAATTTATAATTTAAAAAATTCACAGCGCCCGTATTTAAAAATATTTAATAACAAAATTTTGGGTATATATGTAGCTAAATACGTAGATTTTGAAAACCGATACGGAAAAATTTAATTTCCACCCGTACTTGGGTGTGACATTATTATCTGCTAAACCATCAACTTGACAAAAAAAATGCATATGACAAAAGTTGTAGAGAATCAAAAGTTATATATGATACACCAAAAATATTTTTCCTATTTCACCCAGTTTTGGGTTTGGCAATTTTGGACTTTTCTTATTTTTAATAATTAAAAAACCAAATTTTGGGTATATACGCAGAAAAATACGTAGATTCCAAATATCGATATCCAAGATTTCAATTTTTACCCATTTTAGGGTGTGATATCGTTATCTGCTAAACTATCAACTTTACAAAAAAAATACATACGACAAAAGTTGTAGAGAATCTTAAGTTATGTAGATCGTACATTAAACATTTTTCGATATTTTCCCAAATTAAGGGTGTAGAGGCTGAAAACCCGTTATAACACATATAAGTCGTCGTAACTTGGAACTGGTATGTCGTATGATAAAAAGTTAAATGTATACCCCCCCTAGAATTCGATTTGCTATGAAAAAGGTCCTATTCGCTTTATCTCTATCTCTTACCGTTTCCGAGAAATAAATATCAAAATCTGAGATTTTCAGTAGCCTATTAAAATTTATAATTTAAAAAATTCACAGCGCCCGTATTTAAAAATATTTAATAACAAAATTTTGGGTATATATGTAGCTAAATACGTAGATTTTGAAAACCGATACGGAAAAATTTAATTTCCACCCATACTTGGGTGTGACATTATTATCTGCTAAACCATCAACTTGACAAAAAAATGCATATGACAAAAGTTGTAGAGAATCAAAAGGTATATATGATACACCAAAAATATTTTTCCTATTTCACCCAGTTTTGGGTTTGGCAATTTTGGACTTTTCTTATTTTTAATAATTAAAAAACCAAATTTTGGGTATATACGCAGAAAAATACGTAGATTCCGAATATCGATATCCAAGATTTCAATTTTTACCCATTTTAGGGTGTGATATCGTTATCTGCTAAACTATCAACTTTACAAAAAAAATACATACGACAAAAGTTGTAGAGAATCTTAAGTTATGTAGATCGTACATTAAACATTTTTCGATATTTTCCCAAATTAAGGGTGTAGAGGCTGAAAACCCGTTATAACACATATAAGTCGTCGTAACTTGGAACTGGTATGTCGTATGATAAAAAGTTAAATGTATACCCCCCCTAGAATTCGATTTGCTATGAAAAAGGTCCTATTCGCTTTATCTCTATCTCTTACCGTTTCCGAGAAATAAATATCAAAATCTGAGATTTTCAGTAGCCTATTAAAATTTATAATTTAAAAAATTCACAGCGCCCGTATTTAAAAATATTTAATAACAAAATTTTGGGTATATATGTAGCTAAATACGTAGATTTTGGAAACCGATACGGAAAAATTTAATTTCCACCCATTCTTGGGTGTGACATTATTATCTGCTAAACCATCAACTTGATAAAAAAAATGCATATGACAAAAGTTGTAGAGAATCAAAAGTTATATATGATACACCAAAAATATTTTTCCTATTTCACCCAGTTTTGGGTTTGGCAATTTTGGACTTTTCTTATTTTTAATAATTAAAAAACAAATTTTGGGTATATACGCAGGAAAATACGTAGATTCCGAATATCGATATCCAAGATTTCAATTTTTACCCATTTTAGGGTGTAATATCGTTATCTGCTAAACTATCAACTTTACAAAAAAAATACATACGACAAAAGTTGTAGAGAATCTTAAGTTATGTAGATCGTACATTAAACATTTTTCGATATTTTCCCAAATTAAGGGTGTAGAGGCTGAAAACCCGTTATAACACATATAAGTCGTCGTAACTTGGAACTGGTATGTCGTATGATAAAAAGTTAAATGTATACCCCCCCTAGAATTCGATTTTCTATGAAAAAGGTCCTATTCGCTTTATCTCTATCTCTTACCGTTTCCGAGAAATAAATATCAAAATCTGAGATTTTCAGTAGCCTATTAAAATTTATAATTTAAAAAATTCACAGCGCCCGTATTTAAAAATATTTAATAACAAAATTTTGGGTATATATGTAGCTAAATACGTAGATTTTGAAAACCGATACGGAAAAATTTAATTTCCACCCGTACTTGGGTGTGACATTATTATCTGCTAAACCATCAACTTGACAAAAAAAATGCATATGACAAAAGTTGTAGAGAATCAAAAGTTATATATGATACACCAAAAATATTTTTCCTATTTCACCCAGTTTTGGGTTTGGCAATTTTGGACTTTTCTTATTTTTAATAATTAAAAAACCAAATTTTGGGTATATACGCAGAAAAATACGTAGATTCCAAATATCGATATCCAAGATTTCAATTTTTACCCATTTTAGGGTGTGATATCGTTATCTGCTAAACTATCAACTTTACAAAAAAAATACATACGACAAAAGTTGTAGAGAATCTTAAGTTATGTAGATCGTACATTAAACATTTTTCGATATTTTCCCAAATTAAGGGTGTAGAGGCTGAAAACCCGTTATAACACATATAAGTCGTCGTAACTTGGAACTGGTATGTCGTATGATAAAAAGTTAAATGTATACCCCCCCTAGAATTCGATTTGCTATGAAAAAGGTCCTATTCGCTTTATCTCTATCTCTTACCGTTTCCGAGAAATAAATATCAAAATCTGAGATTTTCAGTAGCCTATTAAAATTTATAATTTAAAAAATTCACAGCGCCCGTATTTAAAAATATTAAATAACAAAATTTTGGGTATATATGTAGCTAAATACGTAGATTTTGAAAACCGATACGGAAAAATTTAATTTCCACCCATACTTGGGTGTGACATTATTATCTGCTAAACCATCAACTTGACAAAAAAATGCATATGACAAAAGTTGTAGAGAATCAAAAGGTATATATGATACACCAAAAATATTTTTCCTATTTCACCCAGTTTTGGGTTTGGCAATTTTGGACTTTTCTTATTTTTAATAATTAAAAAACCAAATTTTGGGTATATACGCAGAAAAATACGTAGATTCCGAATATCGATATCCAAGATTTCAATTTTTACCCATTTTAGGGTGTGATATCGTTATCTGCTAAACTATTAACTTTACAAAAAAAATACATACGACAAAAGTTGTAGAGAATCTTAAGTTATGTAGATCGTACATTAAACATTTTTCGATATTTTCCCAAATTAAGGGTGTAGAGGCTGAAAACCCGTTATAACACATATAAGTCGTCGTAACTTGGAACTGGTATGTCGTATGATAAAAAGTTAAATGTATACCCCCCCTAGAATTCGATTTGCTATGAAAAAGGTCCTATTCGCTTTATCTCTATCTCTTACCGTTTCCGAGAAATAAATATCAAAATCTGAGATTTTCAGTAGCCTATTAAAATTTATAATTTAAAAAATTCACAGCGCCCGTATTTAAAAATATTTAATAACAAAATTTTGGGTATATATGTAGCTAAATACGTAGATTTTGAAAACCGATACGGAAAAATTTAATTTCCACCCATTCTTGGGTGTGACATTATTATCTGCTAAACCATCAACTTGACAAAAAAAATGCATATGACAAAAGTTGTAGAGAATCAAAAGTTATATATGATACACCAAAAATATTTTTCCTATTTCACCCAGTTTTGGGTTTGGCAATTTTGGACTTTTCTTATTTTTAATAATTAAAAAACCAAATTTTGGGTATATACGCAGAAAAATACGTAGATTCCGAATATCGATATCCAAGATTTCAATTTTTACCCATTTTAGGGTGTAATATCGTTATCTGCTAAACTATCAACTTTACAAAAAAAATACATACGACAAAAGTTGTAGAGAATCTTAAGTTATGTAGATCGTACATTAAACATTTTTCGATATTTTCCCAAATTAAGGGTGTAGAGGCTGAAAACCCGTTATAACACATATAAGTCGTCGTAACTTGGAACTGGTATGTCGTATGATAAAAAGTTAAATGTATACCCCCCCTAGAATTCGATTTGCTATGAAAAAGGTCCTATTCGCTTTATCTCTATCTCTTACCGTTTCCGAGAAATAAATATCAAAATCTGAGATTTTCAGTAGCCTATTAAAATTTATAATTTAAAAAATTCACAGCGCCCGTATTTAAAAATATTTAATAACAAAATTTTGGGTATATATGTAGCTAAATACGTAGATTTTGAAAACCGATACGGAAAAATTTAATTTCCACCCATTCTTGGGTGTGACATTATTATCTGCTAATCCATCAACTTGACAAAAAAAATGCATATGACAAAAGTTGTAGAGAATCAAAAGTTATATATGATACACCAAAAATATTTTTCCTATTTCACCCAGTTTTGGGTTTGGCAATTTTGGACTTTTCTTATTTTTAATAATTAAAAACCAAATTTTGGGTATATACGCAGAAAAATACGTAGATTCCGAATATCGATATCCAAGATTTCAATTTTTACCCATTTTAGGGTGTAATATCGTTATCTGCTAAACTATCAACTTTACAAAAAAAATACATACGACAAAAGTTGTAGAGAATCTTAAGTTATGTAGATCGTACATTAAACATTTTTCGATATTTTCCCAAATTAAGGGTGTAGAGGCTGAAAACCCGTTATAACACATATAAGTCGTCGTAACTTGGAACTGGTATGTCGTATGATAAAAAGTTAAATGTATACCCCCCCTAGAATTCGATTTGCTATGAAAAAGGTCCTATTCGCTTTATCTCTATCTCTTACCGTTTCCGAGAAATAAATATCAAAATCTGAGATTTTCAGTAGCCTATTAAAATTTATAATTTAAAAAATTCACAGCGCCCGTATTTAAAAATATTTAATAACAAAATTTTGGGTATATATGTAGCTAAATACGTAGATTTTGAAAACCGATACGGAAAAATTTAATTTCCACCCATTCTTGGGTGTGACATTATTATCTGCTAAACCATCAACTTGACAAAAAAAATGCATATGACAAAAGTTGTAGAGAATCAAAAGTTATATATGATACACCAAAAATATTTTTCCTATTTCACCCAGTTTTGGGTTTGGCAATTTTGGACTTTTCTTATTTTTAATAATTAAAAAACCAAATTTTGGGTATATACGCAGAAAAATACGTAGATTCCGAATATCGATATCCAAGATTTCAATTTTTACCCATTTTAGGGTGTAATATCGTTATCTGCTAAACTATCAACTTTACAAAAAAAATACATACGACAAAAGTTGTAGAGAATCTTAAGTTATGTAGATCGTACATTAAACATTTTTCGATATTTTCCCAAATTAAGGGTGTAGAGGCTGAAAACCCGTTATAACACATATAAGTCGTCGTAACTTGGAACTGGTATGTCGTATGATAAAAAGTTAAATGTATACCCCCCCTAGAATTCGATTTTCTATGAAAAAGGTCCTATTCGCTTTATCTCTATCTCTTACCGTTTCCGAGAAATAAATATCAAAATCTGAGATTTTCAGTAGCCTATTAAAATTTATAATTTAAAAAATTCACCGCGCCCGTATTTAAAAATATTTAATAACAAAATTTTGGGTATATATGTAGCTAAATACGTAGATTTTGAAAACCGATACGGAAAAATTTAATTTCCACCCATTCTTGGGTGTGACATTATTATCTGCTAAACCATCAACTTGACAAATAAATGCATATGACAAAAGTTGTAGAGAATCAAAAGTTATATATGATACACCAAAAATATTTTTCCTATTTCACCCAGTTTTGGGTTTGGCAATTTTGGACTTTTCTTATTTTTAATAATTAAAAAACCAAATTTTGGGTATATACGCAGAAAAATACGTAGATTCCGAATATCGATATCCAAGATTTCAATTTTTACCCATTTTAGGGTGTGATATCGTTATCTGCTAAACTATCAACTTTACAAAAAAAATACATACGACAAAAGTTGTAGAGAATCTTAAGTTATGTAGATCGTACATTAAACATTTTTCGATATTTTCCCAAATTAAGGGTGTAGAGGCTGAAAACCCGTTATAACACATATAAGTCGTCGTAACTTGGAACTGGTATGTCGTATGATAAAAAGTTAAATGTATACCCCCCCTAGAATTCGATTTGCTATGAAAAAGGTCCTATTCGCTTTATCTCTATCTCTTACCGTTTCCGAGAAATAAATATCAAAATCTGAGATTTTCAGTAGCCTATTAAAATTTATAATTTAAAAAATTCACAGCGCCCGTATTTAAAAATATTTAATAACAAAATTTTGGGTATATATGTAGCTAAATACGTAGATTTTGAAAACCGATACGGAAAAATTTAATTTCCACCCATTCTTGGGTGTGACATTATTATCTGCTAAACCATCAACTTGACAAAAAAAATGCATATGACAAAAGTTGTAGAGAATCAAAAGGTATATATGATACACCAAAAATATTTTTCCTATTTCACCCAGTTTTGGGTTTGGCAATTTTGGACTTTTCTTATTTTTAATAATTAAAAAACCAAATTTTGGGTATATACGCAGAAAAATACGTAGATTCCGAATATCGATATCCAACATTTCAATTTTTACCCATTTTAGGGTGTGATATCGTTATCTGCTAAACTATCAACTTTACAAAAAAAATACATACGACAAAAGTTGTAGAGAATCTTAAGTTATGTAGATCGTACATTAAACATTTTTCGATATTTTCCCAAATTAAGGGTGTAGAGGCTGAAAACCCGTTATAACACATATAATTCGTCGTAACTTGGAACTGGTATGTCGTATGATAAAAAGTTAAATGTATACCCCCCCTAGAATTCGATTTGCTATGAAAAAGGTCCTATTCGCTTTATCTCTATCTCTTACCGTTTCCGAGAAATAAATATCAAAATCTGAGATTTTCAGTAGCCTATTAAAATTTATAATTTAAAAAATTCACAGCGCCCGTATTTAAAAATATTAAATAACAAAATTTTGGGTATATATGTAGCTAAATACGTAGATTTTGAAAACCGATACGGAAAAATTTAATTTCCACCCATTCTTGGGTGTGACATTATTATCTGCTAAACCATCAACTTGACAAAAAAAATGCATATGACAAAAGTTGTAGAGAATCAAAAGTTATATATGATACACCAAAAATATTTTTCCTATTTCACCCAGTTTTGGGTTTGGCAATTTTGGACTTTTCTTATTTTTAATAATTAAAAAACCAAATTTTGGGTATATACGCAGAAAAATACGTAGATTCCGAATATCGATATCCAAGATTTCAATTTTTACCCATTTTAGGGTGTGATATCGTTATCTGCTAAACTATCAACTTTACAAAAAAATACATACGACAAAAGTTGTAGAGAATCTTAAGTTATGTAGATCGTACATTAAACATTTTTCGATATTTTCCCAAATTAAGGGTGTAGAGGCTGAAAACCCGTTATAACACATATAAGTCGTCGTAACTTGGAACTGGTATGTCGTATGATAAAAAGTTAAATGTATACCCCCCTAGAATTCGATTTGCTATGAAAAAGGTCCTATTCGCTTTATCTCTATCTCTTACCGTTTCCGAGAAATAAATATCAAAATCTGAGATTTTCAGTAGCCTATTAAAATTTATAATTTAAAAAATTCACAGCGCCCGTATTTAAAAATATTTAATAACAAAATTTTGGGTATATATGTAGCTAAATACGTAGATTTTGAAAACCGATACGGAAAAATTTAATTTCCACCCATTCTTGGGTGTGACATTATTATCTGCTAAACCATCAACTTGACAAAAAAAATGCATATGACAAAAGTTGTAGAGAATCAAAAGTTATATATGATACACCAAAAATATTTTTCCTATTTCACCCAGTTTTGGGTTTGGCAATTTTGGACTTTTCTTATTTTTAATAATTAAAAAACCAAATTTTGGGTTACGCAGAAAAATACGTAGATTCCGAATATCGATATCCAAGATTTCAATTTTTACCCATTTTAGGGTGTAATATCGTTATCTGCTAAACTATCAACTTTACAAAAAAAATACATACGACAAAAGTTGTAGAGAATCTTAAGTTATGTAGATCGTACATTAAACATTTTTCGATATTTTCCCAAATTAAGGGTGTAGAGGCTGAAAACCCGTTATAACACATATAAGTCGTCGTAACTTGGAACTGGTATGTCGTATGATAAAAAGTTAAATGTATACCCCCCCTAGAATTCGATTTGCTATGAAAAAGGTCCTATTCGCTTTATCTCTATCTCTTACCGTTTCCGAGAAATAAATATCAAAATCTGAGATTTTCAGTAGCCTATTAAAATTTATAATTTAAAAAATTCACAGCGCCCGTATTTAAAAATATTTAATAACAAAATTTTGGGTATATATGTAGCTAAATACGTAGATTTTGAAAACCGATACGGAAAAATTTAATTTCCACCCATTCTTGGGTGTGACATTATTATCTGCTAAACCATCAACTTGACAAAAAAAATGCATATGACAAAAGTTGTAGAGAATCAAAAGTTATATATGATACACCAAAAATATTTTTCCTATTTCACCCAGTTTTGGGTTTGGCAATTTTGGACTTTTCTTATTTTTAATAATTAAAAAACCAAATTTTGGGTATATACGCAGAAAAATACGTAGATTCCGAATATCGATATCCAAGATTTCAATTTTTACCCATTTTAGGGTGTGATATCGTTATCTGCTAAACTATCAACTTTACAAAAAAAATACATACGACAAAAGTTGTAGAGAATCTTAAGTTATGTAGATCGTACATTAAACATTTTTCGATATTTTCCCAAATTAAGGGTGTAGAGGCTGAAAACCCGTTATAACACATATAAGTCGTCGTAACTTGGAACTGGTATGTCGTATGATAAAAAGTTAAATGTATACCCCCCCTAGAATTCGATTTGCTATGAAAAAGGTCCTATTCGCTTTATCTCTATCTCTTACCGTTTCCGAGAAATAAATATCAAAATCTGAGATTTTCAGTAGCCTATTAAAATTTATAATTTAAAAAATTCACAGCGCCCGTATTTAAAAATATTAAATAACAAAATTTTGGGTATATATGTAGCTAAATACGTAGATTTTAAAAACCGATACGGAAAAATTTAATTTCCACCCATTCTTGGGTGTGACATCATTATCTGCTAAACCATCAACTTTACGAAATAAATGCATATGACAAAAGTTGTAGAGAATCAAAAGTTATATAAGATTTTTAATCCCCACATCGCTATTTCGATTAGTTTTCGAGATATTAATTTTTGAATTTATATTTTTTGATCATACCTTCTGATGTTCCAGTTACACACAATATATAGTCATCTTCGCCGTAATTTTTTAATGCTACGTATGTTGTATAACATTTTGAAGGCCCAAAGGGCGTAAAATATATTTCTAAGGTATGCCTGTCTTTAAATACTTTTTTTTTAAACGAATAAGGATTCAAAGATTCTTTAAATTTTCGTAATTGTTCAAAATACCAATTTGGGTACTGGAAAACAGTTTATTTAATATTTATTTATATAATTATTAATAATATTTTATACCTTTTTCCAATTTTTAATTGTATAAATATATTTTTCGGTAGTTTCCGGCGAAATTGAATCAAATACAATTTTTTCGTCGTATTTTAAAATCGAATCTGACATTTTTCAATCATCAATTATAAAAACAATTGTTATTTATTTAAGATATTCAATATGATTAAATTTATTGACACTTACCGTCACTCGTTGGAATCTCAGGAGTTCTGTAAAAAGGAACAAATGTACAATTTCACAAGAATAATCGTTTATTCAACACAGGATAATACAATAAATAGGATAATACACATATAAAAGACAATACAATTGACACAGGATGTGAAGGATAAAACATGAGTTGTTGGACGGCGTCAACTTGATAAAAAACAACTTATCCTACCTTGAAAGATTCAGGGCGATGTCTGCATGTCTGTCCACTTGCAAGATGGTTTCATACAGCTGTCAACAACAAGAAAAAACACTTGTAACAAACGGAATCAAAAATATATTCAAGTACCTGTCACAAGATTTTTCCCGCCATGGAACTCCATTTTCTCTCGCTCGTAACTCCTCAACGGGTAAAGATATCTTTATTTTGACAGCAGAATCGGATTCCTTGGACCTTAAAATATAAATCACAACATTTTCACACTTTAAAATTATTTAAAACACTTGTAACAAACGGAAACACAAATATATTCACGTACCGGCCACAAGAATTTTTCCCGCCATGGAACTCCATTTTCTCTCGCTCGTAACTCCTCAACGGGTAAAGATATCTTTATTTGGACAGCAGAATCGGATTCATTGGACCTTAAAATATAAATCACAACATTTTCACCCTTTAAAATTATTTAAAACACTTGTAACAAACGGAAACACAAATATATTCACGTACCGGTCACAAGAATTTTTCCCGCCATGGAACTCCATTTTCTCTCGCTCGTAACTCCTCAACGGGTAAAGATATCTTTATTTGGACAGCAGAATCGGATTCCTTGGACCTTAAAATATAAATCACAACATTTTCACACTTTAAAATTATTTAAAACACTTGTAACAAACGGAAACACAAATATATTCACGTACCGGCCACAAGAATTTTTCCCGCCATGGAACTCCATTTTCTCTCGCTTGTAACTTCTCAACGGGTAAAGATATCTTTATTTGGACAGCAGAATCGGATTCCTTGGACCTTAAAATATAAATCACAACATTTTCACACTTTAAAATTA
The DNA here is from genome assembly GCA_963082715.1 of Harpalus rubripes. Taxonomy (NCBI): domain Eukaryota; kingdom Metazoa; phylum Arthropoda; class Insecta; order Coleoptera; family Carabidae; genus Harpalus; species Harpalus rubripes. Next base: position 26,057,148 of record OY720466.1, on the reverse strand, counting down.
TTTAAAACACTTGTAACAAACGGAAACACAAATATATTCACGTACCGGTCACAAGAATTTTTCCCGCCATGGAACTCCATTTTCTCTCGCTCATAACTCTTCAACGGGTAAAGATATCTTTATTTGGACAGTAGAATCGGATTCCTTGGACCTTAAAATATAAATCACAACATTTTCACCCTTTAAAATTATTTAAAACACTTGTAACAAACGGAATCACAAATATATTCACGTACCGGTCACAAGATTTTTCCCGCCATGCAACTCCATTTTCTCTCGCTCATAACTCCTCAACGGGTAAAGATATCTTTATTTGGACAACAGAATCGGATTCCTTGGACCTTAAAATATAAATCACAACATTTTCACCCTTTCAAATTATTTAAAACACTTGTAACAAACGGAAACACAAATATATTCACTTACCGGTCACAAGAATTTTTCCCGCCATGCAACTCCATTTACTCTCGCTCGTAACTCCTCAACGGGTAAAGATATCTTTATTTGGACAGCAGAATCGGATTCCTTGGACCTTAAAACACAAATCACAATATTTTCACCCTTTAAAATTATTTAAAACACTTGTAACAAACGGAAACACAAATATATTCAAGTACCTGTCACAAGATTTTTCCCGCCATGGAACTTCATTTTCTCTCGCTCGTAACTTCTCAACGGGTAAATATATCTTTATTTGGACAGCAGAATCGGATTCCTTGGACCTTAAAATATAAATCACAACATTTTCACCCTTTAAAATTATTTAAAACACTTGTAACAAACGGAAACACAAATATATTCACGTACCGGTCACAAGAATTTTTTCCGCCATGGAACTTCATTTTCTCTCGCTCGTAACTTCTGAACGGGAAAAGATATCTTTATTTGGAGAGTAGAATCGGATTCCTTGGACTTTAAAATATAAATAACAATCTTTTCACCCTTTAAAATTATTTGGTATAAGATTCCGAGACCGTTTTCTTTTGTGCCGTTCGCTGTCAGTTTTACCATAACCTGAAAAAATGTTTTTATTAGATTACTTACTTATTAATGCATAAAACTTATTCTTACTGGAATTTTTGTAGAATATATACAATTAAATATATGTATTATTGTTTATTTAAATATATATTCACTAATAATTATCATTTGACATCTCTAAATTTTGTTAAAATGTACTAACCAACCTGCATAACATTCGGTATGACACAAACTACAATAATTTTAAATAAAGTTAATTATTATTAATAATTTATTTATATTTATACTCAAATATTGTTTAAAACAATAATTTTAAATGAAATATTAGCTTAAATGTTATTTTAAAACATCTTAATAATTAATTGATACCAATGATGTAATTTATATAGACTAGATTATTTTAAGGAGCGGTGCGTTAGCCGAATGATATGCAAATCATTATTGACACAATTAAATACATTTTAAATATAAATAAGGATTAAAACAAGCTTGTTTTAAATATAAAATAAAATTATTTATTTAATTTGACACATTCTACAACAATATACACATTTACATACATATTTATTTATTAAAAAATACATATAATGACAACACAAAATAAATATATACAATTAAGTTAAAAGATTATTTTTAAACATTGTTAATCTTAAAATTAATATTAAAAATGTTGATTTTATATGTTTCCTGTAAATTTTAAACGTATTCATAATCAAATAAAAGTTTTAATGTTTTGGAAGAATTGTGGGCGCCATTTTAGAAATATTTAAATAAAACTTTGTCCAGACGGTTTTAACATTTGAAATTGAGTGAGTTTATATTTTAAACCCCGTAGAACACGAATTTGGGGTTAGTTTGAACATAATTTTAACCGTTGAGGAGTTGAGAGCAAAATAAAATACATTTATTTGGGGCAATTTTTGTCAAAGTTTCGTCCCTATTTTCCGGAATCCCTAAGGCCTTTTTGACATTTGAAATTGAGTTAATATATATTTTCAACCCCGTAGAACACGAATTCGGTGTTAGTTTGAAAATAATTTTAACCGTTGAGGAGTTGAGAGTAAAATAAAATACATTTTTTTGTGCAATTTTTGTCAAAATTTCGACCCTATTTTCCGGAATCCTAAGGCCTTTTTAACATTTGAAATTGAGTTAATATATATTTTAAACCCCGTAGAACACGAATTTGGGGTTAGTTTGAATATAATTTTAACCGTTGATGAGTTGAGAGCAAAATAAAATACATTTTTTTGGGCAATTTTTGTCAAAATTTCGACCCTATTTTCCGGATCCCTAAGGCCTTTTTACATTTGAAATTGAGTTAATATATATTTTAAACCCCGTAGAACACGAATTTCGTGTTAGTTTGAACATTATTTTAACCGTTGAGGAGTTGAGAGCAAAATAAAATACATTTTTTTGGGGCAATTTTTGACAAAGTTTCATCCATATTTTCCGGAATCCCTAAGGCCTTTTTACATTTGAAATTGAGTTAATATATATTTTAAACCCCGTAGAACACGAATTTGGGGTTAGTTTTAACATAATTTTAACCGTTGATGAGTTGAGAGCAAAATAAAATACATTTTTTTGGGCAATTTTTGTCAAAATTTCGTCCCTATTTTCCGGAATCCCTAAGGCCTTTTTAACATTTGAAATTGAGTTAATATATATTTTAAACCCCGTAGAACACGAATTTGGTGTTAGTTTGAACATAATTTTAACCGTTGAGGAGTTGAGAGCAAAATAAAATACATTTTTTTGGGCAATTTTTGTCAAAATGTCGCCCCTATTTTCCGGAATCCTAAGGCCTTTTTAACATTTGAAATTGAGTTAATATATATTTTAAACCCCGTAGAACACGAATTTGGGGTTAGTTTGAACATAATTTTAACCGTTGAGGAGTTGAGAGCAAAATAAAATACATTTTTTTGGGCAATTTTTGTCAAAATGTCGCCCCTATTTTCCGGAATCCTAAGGCCTTTTTAACATTTGAAATTGAGTTAATATATATTTTAAACCCCGTAGAACACGAATTTGGGGTTAGTTTGAACATAATTTTAACCGTTGAGGAGTTGAGAGCAAAATAAAATACATTTTTTTGGGCAATTTTTGTCAAAATTTCGTCCCTATTTTCCGGAATCCCTAAGGCCTTTTTAACATTTGAAATTGAGTTAATATATATTTTAAACCCCGTAGAATACGAATTTGGGGTTAGTTTGAACATAATTTTAACCCTTGAGGAGTTCAGAGCAAAATAAAATACATTTTTTTCGGGCAATTTTTGTCAAAATTTCGCCCATATTTTCCGCAATCCTTAAGGCCTTTTTGACAATTTTAAAATATTAATATATATAAAATAGACTCTCCAGAGTTTGTTTCTGCAAGAATTAACCGTTTATCTTTAATGGAAATTGAGATATTGACAGTTTTTTAACCTCACATTTTTAGCCAAAAATGCACAACTTTTGACCCGAGTTTGAGAAGATTTTAACCGGAAATATAACCACTTTTATACCGGAAATATACAAATCAATTCTCTAAAAATCATTTTTGCTAAAATAAACACTTTAGTTTTAACCTCACATTTTTAGGCGAGACTAAAACCCAAACATATTATTATATTACGTATGTAGATGTCACTGCAGCATGACCTTTTTTATGTTTTTTCATACTACTCGAATCATAAAAACCTTTTCCACAAACGGGGCATACATAAGGGGTTTCCCCAGTATGTATTCGTTTATGAACAGTTAATGTACCATTTAACGCGAATTTTTTACCGCAAACAGAACAAACAAACGGCTTCTCTCCCGAATGGATTCGTAAATGATACTTTAAATGATTTCTCTGCGTAAAGGCCTTATTGCAAACTTCACAAACAAATGGTTTCTGCCCAGTATGAATTAAAACATGCGATTTTAAACTTCCGATCTGCGAAAAACTTTTTGCGCAAGTTTGACAGCTGTATGGTTTCAAACCTGTGTGGGTTTTTGAATGAGATTGTAAACCGGCTTTACTGACAAAACCACGGCCACAAAAACTGCAAAGAAATGACTTTTCACCGTGAATCAACATATGAGTTTTTAATATACTTTTTGTTTGAAATATTCGGTCGCAAGTCTCGCATTTGTACGAATTATTTGAGGATTTATTTGAATTATTTGCTGAAAATACAAATAAAATATGTTAGAATATACAATAATACCTTTTTTATACTCGGGTTTTAGGACTTTTTGGCCATTTTTACATGCGTATATATCAAATCAACCTTATAGATTTCAAATTTGGAAGAATTTTGGTCGTATCTTTAATTATAAATGAGATATAACACTTGTTTTAACCTCAAGTTTTAAGGCAAATTTTGACCATTTTTATACTCGAGTTTTAGGACGTTTTGGCCATTTTTTACATGGTTATATATCAAATCAACCTTGTACATTTCAAATTTGAAAGAATTTTGGTCGTATCTTTAATTATAACTGAGATATGACACATGTTTTAACCTCACTTTCAAGGCGAAATTTAGACCAATTTTAAACTCGGGTTTTGGGACTTTTTGGCCATTTTTACATGCATATATATCAAATCAACCTTGTAGATTTCAAATTTGCAAGAATTTTGGTCGTATCTTTAATTATAACTGAGATATAACACTTGATTTAACCTCAACTTTTAAGGCAAATTTTGACCATTTTATACTCGGGTTTTAAGACTTTTTGGCCATTTTTACATGCTTATATATCAAATCAAACTTGTAGATTCCAAATTTGAAAGAATTGTGGTCGTATCTTTAATTGTAACTGAGATATAACACTTGTTTTAACCTCACTTTTAAGGTGAAATTTAGACCAATTTTATACTCGGGTTTTGGGACTTTTTGGCCACTTTTTACATGCTTATATATCAAATCAACCTTGTACATTTCAAATTTGAAAGAATTTTGGTCGTATCTTTAATTATAACTGAGATATAACACTTGTTTTAACCTCACTTTTAAGGTGAAATTTAGACCAATTTTAAACTCGGGTTTTGGGACTTTTTGGCCATTTTTTACATGGTTATATATCAAATCAACCTTGTAGATTTCAAATTTGGAAGAATTTTAATCGTATCTTTAATTATAACTGAGATATAACACTTGTTTTAACCTCAACTTTTAAGGCAAATTTAGACCATTTTTATACTCGGGTTTTGGGACTTTTTGGCCATTTTTACATGCTATATATCAAATCAACCTTGTAGATTTCAAATTTGGAAGAATTTAGGTCGTATCTTTAATTATAACTGAGATATAACACTTGTTTTACCTCAACTTTTAAAGCAAATTTAGACCATTTTTATACTCGGGTTTTGGGACTTTTTGGCCATTTTTTACATGCTTATATATCAAATCAACCTTGTACATTTCAAATTTGAAAGAATTTTGGTCGTATCTTTAATTGTAACTGAGATATAACATTTGTTTTAACCTAAACTTTTAAGGCAAAATTGTGACCATTTTTAAACACAGGTTTTAGAACTTTTCGACCATTTTTAACCACTTTTTATTTAGTTATATATCAAACAAACCTTATAGATTCCAAATTTGGACTAAATTTGGTCGTATCTTTAATGGTAACTGAGATACGACACTTTATTTAACCTTATTTTTGTCAACAATTTTAAAAATATTGGGTTAGAAATATTAAAATAAAACATTGTCCAGACGGTTTTAAGTTTTGAAAATGAGTCAATTTATAGTTTAAACCTCGCACAACACGAATTTGAAGTCCATTTTATTATATTTCTAACCGTTTTCTCCAAATTTTGTACCCAATTATAAAATGTAAATCACAGATTTTAACGATTTTTATACTTACTTGTTGTTGAGTTTTCGTGTCTTTTTAAATGTTGTCTAAGTTGTCCATTTTGGGTAAATGACTTTCCACAGTAACTACAAATAAAAGGACATTCCCCAGAATGTACTCTTAAATGTTCATTTAGGGTCGTTGATTGAATGAATCCTTTACCGCATAAATGGCATCTACAAATATCAAAAATTTATCACGCCAAATTACAAACTTGTTCATAACTTTAAAAATAATAAATTTCGACGGTTCAAAAGTGAGTATAATATATAAAAAACATCACAGATTTCATTTTTTGCATTGTTAACCCTTAATTTTAACCTTATATACCCAAAAATTAGGTGCAAACTTCATATAACCCCAAAAAACACAAATTTTTTGCCGCCAAATTACAAATTTGTTCATAACTTTTAAAATAATAAATTTTAACGGTTCAAAAGTTAGTAAAATATATAAAAATCATCACAGATTTCATTTTTCACATTGTTAACCCTTAATTTCACCCCTAAATACCTAAAAATAGGTGCAAACTTCATATAACCTCAAAAATTACAACACAATTTTTGTGCCGTGTTCCCAAATTACAAATTCGTTCATAACTTTTAAAATAATAAATTTCAACGGTTCAAAAGTTAGTAAAATATATAAAAAACATCACAGATTTCATTTTTCACATTGTTAACCCTTAATTTCACCCCTAAATACCTAAAAATTAGGTGTAAACTTCATATAACCACAAAAATCACAACACAAATTTTCTGCCGTGTACCCAATTTACAAATTAATTAATATCTTTTAAAATAAGGAATACCAGCCCTTCAAAACTTCACCCCTTATGTAGAAAACCCCACAGACTTCATTTATCACACCCCCACACCCAAATTTCCACTCCTAACACCCAAAAATGGGTCCAAAAGTCACTTATCTTACCTTACCCCATCCAGCGTGTTCAAATTTTTCATCTTAGATTGATCTTAAGCTAAATAAATGATAATTATATTGTATTTATAATTATTACATACCTGTGGGGCCTTTCCCCTGAATGCGTCATCAAATGTCGCCTCAAATTACAGTTTAAACTAAATTTTTGCCCACAAACTTCGCACGAAAATGGTTTCTCTAAAGTATGCGTTCGCATATGAATTCGTAACTGACTATATGTGAAATTTTTGTGACAAACATTACAGATATGATTGCGTTTTCGAGGATGTTTAATTGTATTTCTATGATTTTTTAATTCCAGATTAGTTTTGAATGTTAAATTACAATTTTTACACGAATATTTTGCTGGTTTCGTTGTTTTTTCGCTGATTTCAGTTGTTTCTTCACTTGTTTTTTGTGCCATTGACACAAAACGAAGTATTTCTTCATTTTTTGTGCATTTTTCTTTGAATTTGTAATAATTCTGTAATTCCTCCAAACATTTTGTGCAGATTTGTGTCGGTAAATTGTCGTCTTCTGAAATCTAAACGCGAAATAAAAGAAATATAATGTGTTGTAATATATACCTCTGAAAGACAATAATTAAACATTTCTAATATCGTTTTGTGATTGATTTGTGTGTATAAACTTATTAAATCATTTTCATTGAGACATATTCTACATGTTTTATTAAAATTAAACGTTTTTACATCAATATCCATTGTTTTAAGTATTATTTTTTGATGTTTAATGTGTTTACAATATTTGGAGGTTAAGAAGTGACAGACGGATCAATGACTTAAAATGTATAGACCAGTGAGGCTTCGAGGTCGATTAATTTACATTTGAGCTTAAAATAGGTAATTATTTTATATCTATTAATAACATACAAACATTAGTTATATATTTTATATACTTACGCATATTTTTAATGACAGATGGCGGGAAATCAATTGTATCACGTGAAGTAGTTGTAGTTACAAAATAAACTAGCCCTAACGGGGACCAGATGTCAATAATGACAGCTTATTATTATTTTTATGACAAAATTTAGTTATTTGTTAGCTGTAGGAATAAAAACAAAGTCAAATTAATGTCATATATTTTTAAAAACCCTTATACATGTCTTAAAAAATAAAAATTACAATTGATACAAAAATATTTATTGACAGAATACATTTATTCTTTGTTTTTATTTTTTTTCTTCTTCTTTTTCGGTTGTTCGTCATTTTCCAATCCATTTTCCTCCAGTTTTCTTTTTTTCTCATTAATTTCTCCATTAATTTTCTTATTTTTCTTCTTCTTTTTGTTTTTATTCAATTGTTGATTAACAACTTCAATATTTTCTTCAATTGCCTCTTTCATAACCTCCAAATTCTTTTTTGGAATTTCCCCAAGTTCATAAAACTTTAACCTATCCTCAACTTGTTGTTTTAATTTTTCCCCAAAGACGTGGGTTGGTACCTCTGCGAAACAATCGATACGCGATGCAATCGAGCATTTGTTTGCTAAATATCGAGATATTCTTCCTTTGTTTTTGGCCCCCGCGCGCCCGATGAATGTTGAATGATACAAAAGACCATATTTGGGGGTGTTGCCGCGGGTTTTGAGGGCCCTAAATAGGGCCTTTTCAGCCCCTAATATTTGTACTGTACTCGCAGGACATTTCGCTAAATTTGTCAAACTGCCAGCGTGGGAAATTAACCTGGCCCCAACTTGGTCGCCGACTAAACTGCTCAAATTTGGGGCAACGTCGTGCATTTTAGAATGTAAATAATTTCCTAATTGTTTTCGGTAATCTGCCAAAGCTATGACCCGAACTGCGAACATTTCAATGTTTAATAAATCGACTAACGAAATGTCCATGCCCATTGATGACCTTGACGCGTCTAAAATCGCTTTTGCTTTGGACGAATCCTGAACAATTTCCTCTAAACCAACTAATGAACTATCTGTCAAATCTTTTCGGTTTTTGATGAATTTAGCAACGCGCGCGTACATGTAATTTTCGGGGATAATTTTAACGAGTTCTGGAAAATGATACGAATACCATTCGCTGGAAAAATACATAAGTGTTAACGTCGAACTTATACAAACATTGACCATTTTCAAACCCGGGTTTTAGGACTTTTTGGCCATTTTTAAACATGTTTTTACAAGGTTATATGTCAAATCAACCTTGTAGATTTGAAATTTGAAAGAATTTTGGTCGTATCTTTAATTATAATTGAGATATAACACTTGTTTTAACCTCAATTTTTAAGACAAATTTTGACCATTTTTATACTTGGGTTTTGGGACTTTTTGGCCATTTTTGACATGCTTATATATCAAATCAACCTTGTAGATTTCAAATTTGGATGAATTTTGGTCGTATCTTTAATTATAACTGAGATATAACACTTGTTTTAACCTCATTTTTAAGGCAAAATTTAGACCAATTTTAAACTCGAGTTTTAGGACTTTTTGGCCATTTTTAAACATCTTTTTACATGGTTATATATCAAATCAACCTTGCAAATTTCAAAATTGGAAGAATTTTGATCGTATCTTTAATTATAACTGAGATATAACACTTGTTTTAACCTCAACTTTTAAGACAAATTTTGACCATTTTTATACTCGGGTTTTGGGACTTTTTGGCCATTTTTTACATGCTTATATATCAAATCAACCTTGTAGATTTCAAATTTGGAAGAATTTTGGTCGTATCTTTAATTATAACTGAGATATAACACTTGTTTTAACCTCAACTTTTAAGGCAAATTTTGACCATTTTTATACTCGGGTTTTGGGACTTTTTGGCCATTTTTACATGATTATACATCAAATCAACCTTGTACATTTCAAATTTGGAAGAATTTTGGTCATATCTTTAATTATAACTGAGATATAACACTTGCTTTTAACCTCAACTTTTAAGGCAAATTTTGACCATTTTTATACTCGGGTTTTCGGACTTTTTGGCCATTTTTTACATGCTTATATATCAAATCAACCTTGTAGATTTCAAATTTGGAAGAATTTTGGTCGTATCTTTAATTATAACTGAGATATAACACTTGTTTTAACCTCAACTTTTAAGGCAAATTTAGACCATTTTTATACTCGGGTTTTGAGACTTTTTGGCCATTTTTTACATGCTTATATATCAAATCAACCTTGTATATTTCAAATTTGAAAGAATTTTAGTCGTACCTTTAATTATAACTGAGATATAACACTTGTTTTAACCTCACTTTTAAGGCATAATTTTGATCATTTTTATACTCGGGTTTTGGGACTTTTTGGCCATTTTTTACATACTTATATATCAAATCAACATTTTAGATTTCAAATTTGGAAGAATTTTGGTCGTATCTTTAATTATAACTGAGATATAACACTTGTTTTAACCTCAACTTTTAAGACAAATTTTGACCATTTTTATACTCCGGTTTTGGGACTTTTTGGCCATTTTTACATGCTTATATAACAAATCAACGTTGTAGATTTCAAATTTGGAAGAATTTTGGTCGTATCTTTAAATATAACTGAGATATAACACTTGTTTTAACCTCAACTTTTAAAGCAAATTTAGACCATTTTTATACTCGGGTTTTGGGACTTTTTGGCCATTTTTTACATGCTTATATATCAAATCAATCTTGTAGATTTCAAATTTGGAAGAATTTTGGCCGTATCTTTAATTGTAACTGAGATATAACACTTGTTTTAACCTCAACTTTTAAGACAAATTTAGACCATTTTTATAGTCGGGTTTTAGGACTTTTTGGCCAGTTTTTACATGCTTATATATCAAATCAATCTTGTAGATTTCAGATTTGAAAGAATTTTGGTCGTATCTTTAATTATAACTGAGATATAACACTTGTTTTAACCTAAACTTTCAAAGCAAATTTTGACCATTTTTAAACTCGGGTTTTGGGACTTTTTGGCCATTTTTACATGCTTATATAACAAATCAACGTTGTAGATTTCAAATTTGGAAGAATTTTGGTCGTATCTTTAAATATAACTGAGATATAACACTTGTTTTAACCTCAACTTTTAAGACAAATTTAGACCATTTTTATACTCGGGTTTTGAGACTTTTTGGCCATTTTTACATGCTTATATATCAAATTAACCTTGTAGATTTCAAATTTGAAAGAATTTTGGTCGTATCTTTATTTATAACTGAGATATAACACTTGTTTTAACCTCAACTTTTAAGGCAAATTTTGACCATTTTTATACTCGGGTTTTGAGACTTTTTGGCCATTTTTTACATGCTTATATATCAAATCAACCTTGTAGATTTCAAATTTGAAAGAATTTTAGTCGTATCTTTAATTATAACTGAGATACAACACTATTTTTAACCTTACTTTTTGTAACAAAAATGACAGTTCTGAAAAAACAATGAATTGATACCAATGATGTAGTTTATCTAGACCAGATTATTTTAATGAGCGGTGCGTTAGCAGATTGAAATAAACGGTTTTAAAGTTTGAAAATGAGTCAATTTATAGTTTAAAGTGTATTTAACAAACTTAAAAGCATTTTTAGTTAAAATTAAATATTTTTCTTACCGTATACGCATTGAAAATGTGTTAACATCTTTGTCCAATTGATCCAAAAGCGCTATGGATTGAATTATCATATTATCGACTCTATGGACATTAAATTTAACTTTAGCCCTGGAATAAGAATGGCCTAACCCTAATTGGGCCACCCCAGAACTGGTTTCGGTAAATCCTTTTACCAAATGGGGAAAATGGGCCCGGATTCCTGAAGAAAACAAACGTATGTAACCATAATTTTGAGGTTATGTGAGGTTATCTCGTTTTCACCTCTTATTATTTCTGGAACAATCCCTGTATGGTCGCATTTTATCCCTAAAGATTCGTTAACTCCCGCCCCCAACTTAGAATCTGAGACTCCGAGGATATTTTTATTCTTTTTCTCAGATTTAGGAAAAGAAGTGTTGAGAAAAACTTGTAAATCTTCAGTAACAATGCCTTCAGAGATAGCGTTTATGTTTTCTAAAGCAGACAATGCGTTTTTAAAAGGCGCAAAGCCTGTTAGTTTAACCAGGGCGTTAAATCTGCTGACATCCGTTACTGAAGATTCTACTTGAGGCAGAAAAGTACCGACTTCTTCAAATTCTGACACAGAAAATAGCGAATAACCCGCTGCATGCTCAAAAAGAATATGATAGCGTGGCTATAATCAAAAAGAAGTTTGCGGGTTATATATAGTGTTTTTCATTGTTAAAAATGTTGATTTGTGTTTAAAATGAATTGTACTTACCATTTTTTATTAGTTTGCTACTTATTGTAGCAAAATATTAACGAAAATTAATGTTTTGTGACGAACATGTGCTCACAAAATTAATGGCGTGAACCTCGTCAGTACAAACTGTTAAATAAGTGAATTACAAAAACATAATTTATGTTTTAATCAATAAATTATTGAGAATAATGTGCGATATAATATGTGAAATTGTTAAACAATAAATAAATATTAATAAACGAGTGCAATAATGTTTATTTTTTAGGTACAACAATAAAAAAACAATGAATTGGTTCGCGCGTGCGCAAATCTTTCGGCTTGGAAATATCATACATCCGGTAAACATGTTGTTCGTGTATGATGTTTTTCATTAATTTCAAGTAAGTTTTAGTGAAAATCAACAAAAAAATATCGAAGTAGTCAAGTTTTCATTTCAAAATTTCAATAATTGCTCAGTGTTCTTTTGTCTACTGTTTACATTTGCCAGTTTTCTTTCCGTGAAGTTCAACCGGCATGGAGTGTCTCAAAATACAATAATTTTGCTTGTTTTCTTCGAGAAAATAATGAAAAGTGATGTGAATTTGATATTAGTGCACAAATAAAATCGGTATTTATCATATTTAGGTTGTATAGTAGCATTTCTGTCCATAAACAAATATTCTCTCGCTTACATGAAAATGGCGTCAGTGTACTTTTATTTTTCTTCAAATGGGCAGAAAGGCTTTGATTGTGATGTAGTTTGTTCATTTTCAGAACGCAAACGAAGGTTCTTGAAGAAATAAATTGGTTTTAAGTGATAGTGTAGTTGTTAAATATTAAAATGGGGATACAGGATTTGCAATCGTTTTTGGAAAGCTCCGCTGTAGAAGGGGGCGCAGTATCTGTGGATTTGTTGAGAATCGCTCGCAATTTATTGCAGAGACAACAGCAGGGACCTTTGAAGAGAAATAAATTTAATAAGTTGAAGCTTGTTTTAGACGCTGAGTGTTGTCTGGATAGATTATACGGCGGGTACTTTTCAGGTAAGTTTTTATTTTCGTGATGTTTTCTCGCAATTAACTATATTCGCGTATAGACTGGGCATGCGGGGGGCAATGGAACCGCACGGTACAATTTTTATCTCTTTTAATGAACGCGATTGAGATGGGCAACATAGAACTGGCTGTGTTCTTTAACGGAGCCCTAGAGCCTCAAAGAATGAACGAATGGATTGCGGATCAACTAAAAATCAGACAAAGAATGAATATGGTTCTCAAACATATTAATACTAAGGGTACTCCGCCCCCCAAAGTATGGTGGTGCCCACCGACATGTTTGAGAACTGTTTTGAGAATGGCTTTAAGGCATCTAAACACTGTAGTGGTGAGTACACCCAATATTTGGTGTGTATCTCAAAAAATTAAAGATTCGTGCTATAAATTTACCCATTTTTGAATCTTAAAACTGTCTGGACAAAGTTTTATTTTAATATTTCTAACCTAACATTGTTATTCGGTATCAAAATAACCCCAAATTTACAGAAAATATATAAAACTAACTAAAAATCATTTATTTACATTTAAAACTAGTCGAAAATGTTGATTTTTTCAATTATATTTATTTGACAGCTGAAATTGATGGTTAAAAATTGTGTACATCTCAAAAACATTCGGTTGTTAACAGCGCCAAAATGCTTGAACTATATTAAACATGAAAGACTCTGTCGGTATTACAGATTCATAAATTTATTTCATTTACGTCTTGATATTGTTATTTGGTACCAAAACAACCCCAAATTTACAGGAAATACATAAAAAACTAACTGAAAATCATTTATTTGTACAGAAAATTAGTCGAAAACGTTGATTTTTTCAATTATATTTATTTGACAGCTGAAATTGATGGTTAAAAATTGTGTACATCTCAAAAACATTCGGTTGTTAACAGCGCCAAAATGCTTGAACTATATTGAACATGAATGACTCTGTCGGTATAACACATCAACAATAATTGTTATTTGGTACCAAAACAACCCCGAATTTACAGGAAATACCTTAAACTAACTGAAACTAATTTATTTGTATTTAAAATTAGTCGAAAATGTTGATTTTTTTCAATTATAATATTTATTTGACAGCTGAAATTGGTGGTTTTAAATAGTGTACGTCTCAAAAACATTCGGTTGTTAACAGCGCCAAAATGCTTGAACTATATTGAACATGAATGACTCTGTCGGTATAACACATCAACAATAATTGTTATTTGGTACCAAAACAACCCCAAATTTACAGGAAATACATAAAACTAACTGAAAATAATTTATTTGTATTTAAAATTAGTCGAAAACGTTGATTTGTTTTCAATTATAATATTTGTTTGACAGCTGAAATTGGTGGTTAAAAATAGTGTACGTCTCAAAAACATTCGGTTGGTTAGCAGCGCCAAAATGCTTGAACTATATTGAACATGACAGACTCTGTCGGTAATACAGATTCATAAATTTATTTTTAATTCAAATTTTGGTATATTTAATATGTTTATCTATCAAATAAAACCTCCTCCGTTCATTTTTGGACAAATTAACAATCTATCTTTAATAATTTTTGAGATACACAACCATTTTTGTGTTTTGGGACCAATGCACAAAACTTCGTCCCATTTTTTTGTGCATAGATGTGCAGTATGGACGACCATCATCAAGAAGTAATAGCTTATTGTAGAGAGAATGGTTTTCATGGGTTAATAGCGGATGACGCCGAATACGCCGCTTTTGACCCTCCCAGATATTTTAGTAGTGAAAATTTAAAACTTACATATAAGGTAGGTTAAATTTTGTGCATTTTGTGTTCTTCCATAAAGTACCCGGAAAATGTGACGTCATTTTTCGGGCGTGTTTGGAAGAAAATTGAAAGCTTTTCTGGTGGTAATTGAGCTTAAATGCGCTTTTACTAAACACAAAAAGCTGACATTTTATTTAGTTTTTAACAATACCACAGCAATTTTTGGGTACATAACCCCAAAATTGACAATATTTTTACCATTTAGGGTTCGCTCGAAACAAAAGAATTCATGATTACGGAACTTTTAAAAACTCTCAACTTAACGTCGTCTCAGATGTGCGTTTTGGCCGCACTTTTGGGGACATGGCATCTTACAGATGGGGAGCTATTGGAATTGTATAAAATTGGGGGGATTCCCCCATTTACGCAAGCCCTACAGGGGGGGAAAGAGGCGCACACGCGCAAACTCGCAGAATATGTCGTAAGTTTACCGCCGCCAACAGATTTGGACGCCCTGGTGGCTAAGGTTTGCGGGGGGAACGAGGAAAGGGGGCAGCGGTTTAGGGAGGCAGTCCAATATTACCTAAACGGCACTAAGGAAGGATTTTTGAAATATAGAACAGCTACAAGTAAGTTGAAAAAACGTACAAATTTTTGAATACATCCGAACCCAATTTTTAACCCCTGTTTAATTTTTTTTTATAAAATGAACCCTCTAGATTCCTAATTTTCAAAAATCAACCCTCTATCTCAAATATTTTTAGAGTTACAATTAAATTTTCAACAGCGCGTCGAGACAATTTGAAAAAATGCCACCAAACCCATTTTCAGACTTCAAAATTTTAAACCTATTTTTGTACACATCCCAACCCATTTTTTAACCCCTGATTAATATTTTCTTATAAAATGAACCCTCCAGATTCCAAATTTTTAAAAATTAACCCTCTATCTCAAATATTTTTAGAGTTACAATCAAATTTCTTCCAGCGCGTCGAGGCAATTTAAAAAAATGCCACCAAATCAATCTCAGACAACTGTAAAATTCAAAACCTATTTTGGATACATCTAAACCCAATTTTTAACCCCTGTTTAATGTTTTCTCATAAAATGAACAATGTAGATTTCAAATTTTCAAGAATCAACCCTCTATCTCAAATATTTTCAGAGTTACAATTAAATTTCGTACAGCGTGTCGAGGCAATTTGAAAAAATGCCACCAAACCCAATCCCAGACAACTGTAAAGTTCAGAACCTGTTTTGGGTACATCAAAACCCAATTTTTAACCCCTGTTTAATGTTTTCTAATAAAATGAACCCTTTAGATTCCAAATTTTCAAGAATTAATCCTCTATCTCAAATATTTTCAGAGTTACAATTAAATTTCTTACAGCATGTCGAGGCAATTTGAAAAACGCCACCAAATCCATTTTCAGACAACTGTAAAATTTGAACCTATTTTTGGGTACATCCAAACCCAATTTTTAACCCCTGATTAATGTTTTCTTATAAAATGAACCCTCTAGATTCCAAATTTTTAAGAATTAACCCTCTATCTCAAATATTTTCCGAGATACAATTAAATTTCTTCCAGCGCGTCGAGGCAATTTGAAAAAACGACACCAAACCCAATCCCAGAAAACTATAAAATTCAAAACATTTTGGGTACATCTAAACCCAATTTTTAACCCCTGTTTCATGTTTTTTTTATAAAATGGATCCTCTAGATTCCAAATTTTCAAGAATTAACCTTCTATCTCAAATATTTTCAGAGTTACAATTAAATTTTGAAAAGCGCGTCGAGGCAATGTGAAAAAATCCATCAATCCCAGACAACTGAAAATTCAAAATCTCTTTTGGGTACATCCAAACCCAATTTTTAACCCCTGATTAATGTTTTCTTATAAAATGAACCCTCCAGATTCCAAATTTTCAAGAATCAACCCTCTATCTCAAATATTTTCCGAGATACAATCAAATTTCTTCCAGCGCGTCGCGGCGATTTGAAAAAACGCCACCAAACCCAATCTCAATCAACTTCAGCGACATCTCAGGGCACTTCTGCGCGTTCAGGCACATCTGGGGCCTCGGGGGCCCCTTCCTCCGAAGATCAAGATCTGGACACCTCGGGCTTCGCCTCCGAGACCACCGAAAGGGAGCAGAAATCACTGGAAGACTACAAAGTCGCTACCGCGCAAGCCACTACCTTGAAACCCGAGATTGTGGTCGAACGAGATGACGAGAAAACGCCACGGGGGAGCGGTGAGTGTTTGGGGATGTTTCAAGGGGGGGGGTTATTGGCAATTTTTTTCCAGATAATACAGATACAGGGTCGACGTTGAACGGCCCTTCGAGCAATGGTAGTGCGCTACTTCCGTCTTGTAGCACGTCTGGCGCGTCGAGTATGACGTGCTCGCCTCGGCATAATTCAATTTCTCAAGTCCCGAGAGTCTCGGTTGAAGTTATGCGCACGGCGACAGAACGGCACCAAAAGGGCCTTATGAGCCCTTTAATTTACCACGCCTTGGTTTCCCACGAGGTTCGTTTACCAGTTGTAATGGAAGACGAACAACATCGCGAATTTCCGGCCGCTCATATCGTCTTCCGGCCCGTACGCCAAAAAGTCTACGCCATTTTGTTCAATCTACACCATTTGCATTATCTTGCAAATAAAACCAAACAACAACACAAAGACGACGACTCAAAAGAAAAAAACGACGTGCATGTCCCCGAAGTTATCATCCGCGAATGGTGCTTCACGGCTTCGAACCCTTACACCTCCCACATTGCAACTCCCGCCGTTGCACTCCCATGGGCAGTGCCGACAATTCAGCGCTTGTGGTTCGGGTCAACTGTTGATGACAAACGCAGGCGTTTGCGCGCGTTTTTGACGTGTTTGAGCTCGGATTCTGCTCTGATGCTCAATCCGGGGTACGTGCCTCAACATCTACTTGTCCTGGCTTGTGTGTTGAGGTTTATTATGAGTCAAGACAGCCCCATTTTGAGGAAGCAAGAGTTGGATGCGTTTATCGCGCAGGCGTTCTGCCCGGAGTTGATGAATTCGCAGTATCTTCAAGAATTGACGGTAAGTCAGTCACAATTTTGGGATTTTAGGGGAGTCCTGGGCTTCGCAATTTATATATTAACCCCGAATTATATGTTTCCGATATAAAAGTGATTAAATATCCAGTTAAAAACGTCTTAAACCCGGGTTCAAAAATTGTATATTTTTGGCTAAAAAAGTGAGGTTAAAAATCGGTCATTATCTCAATTTCAGTTAAAGATACAATATTAATTCTTGCAAAAATGACCTTTAGAGGGTTGATTTGTATATATCCGGTATAAAAGTGGTTAAATTTTCGGTTAAAAACTTCTCAAATCCGGGTTCAAAACTTGTTCATTTTTAGCTAAAAATGTGAGGTTAAAAACTGGTCATTATCTCAATTTCAGTTAAAGATAGAATGTTAATCATTGTAAAAATGAACTTTAGAGGGTTGATTTGTTTATTTCCGGTATAAAAGTGGTTAAATTTCCGGTTAAAAACTCCTAAAACCCGGGTTCAAAAATTGTACATTTTTAGCTAAAAATGTTAGGTTAAAAATCGATCATTATCTCTATTTCAGTTAAAGATAAAGTGTTAATTCTTGCAGAAACGAACTCTAGAGGGTTGATTTGATATATATTAATATTTTACAAGTGTCAAAAAGGCCTTAGGGATTGCTGAAAATAAGACCGAAATTAAATTTTTCAGTTAAAAACTTCTCAAACACGGATTCAAAAATTGTACATTTTTAGTTATAAATGTGAGGTTAAAAATGGGTCATTATCTCAATTTCAGTTAAAGATAAAGTGTTAAATCTTGCAGAAACGAATTCTAGAGGGTTGATTTGATATATATTAATATTTTACAATTGTCAAAAAGGCCTTAGGGGTTGCGGAAAATAAGACAGAAATTAAATTTTCAGTTAAAAACTTCTCAAACACGGATTCAAAAATTGTACATTTTTAGTTATAAATGTGAGGTTAAAAACTGGTCATTATCTCAATTTCAGTTAAAGATAGAATGTTAATTAATGTAAAAATGAACTCCAGAGGGTTGATTTGTTTATTTCCGGTATAAAAGTGGTTAAATTTCCGGTTAAAAACTCTTCAAACCCGGGTTCAAAAATTGTATATTTTAAGCTAAAAATGTGAGGTTAAAACTCGGTTATTATCTCAATTTCAGTTAAAGATAGAATATTAATTCTTGCAGAAATGAACTTTAACGGGTTGATTTGTATATTTCCGGTATAAAAGTGGTTAAATTTCCAGTTAAAAACTCCTGAAACACGGGTTCAAAAATTGTACATTTTAAGCTAAAAATGTGAGGTTAAAACTCGGTTATTATCTCAATTTCAGTTAAAGATAAAGTATTAATTCTTGCAAAAACGAACTCTGGAGAGTCGATTTGATATATTAATATTTTCAAAGTGTCAAAAAGGCCTTAGGGATTCCGGAAAATAGGGTCGAAATCTTGGAAAAAATTTGCCTTAAACATATACATTTTATTTTGCTCACAATTTCTCAACGGTTTAAATTATCTTCAAATTACACGAAATTCGTGTTGTACGAAGTTTAAAATATAAATTAACTTATTTTTAAATCTTCAAACCGAACTGAAAATTATTTATTTATACTTAAAATCAGTGGAAATTAAAGAAAAATATTTAATTGATATTTAAATATTAGGTTACAATGTACTACTCAACCTGCATAACATGGGCTAACGCACCGCTCTTTAAAATAATCTACTCTAGATAAACGACATCATTGGTATCAATAAATGATTTAAAACAACATTTAAGCTTTTTAATTAATTTATTGATCTGAAAAATAATTAAATTCAAAACTGTAAAGTCGTCGATTCTTCCAGCTGCCTTTGGTGACTTCGCGCGGCGTTCAGCTCTCCGCCTTATTCATGCACGGCGTGGAGACAGCCCTATTAGCCAACGACGCCTGTGGGGCCCCAATCCCATGGCTCATGTCATGTCCGTGGCTATTCCTCGACGGAAAACTCTTCCATCACACTTTAGCGCGCGCGGCCGGCGTTAAAAACCTCCTCGAATTATGCGAGAACCACATCGACCGCGTGGTTAAAGTCGAGCGCATGCGCAAGGCCATTCTCGAAGGCCTTGATATCCAGTTCGCCAAACAGCCCCTCCCGGCAATAACGGGCCTCCCGCCGCCGAATTGTCTCCCGCCGGTTTCGCTGCCGAGCACTCGGGGCCCTGCTGGGATCGCCAGGCGCCCCCTCGCTGCCAGGGGCGGGCAGTTGCAAGTCGCTGGAGTTGTGGTGGGACAATGGGGGCCTAATTATGGTTTTGGTGGGGCCCAACATCAACAAATTCGGCCACAAGTAAGAATTAATTTAATGTTTTTGAAATGTTTATACATTTTTTTTGAAAGTTGGGGTACATGGGTCGAGGTAGGGGCCCACCACCCAACGCAGGGGGGTATCCACCAGGCAGTCGCCCCTTTATGCAGGCTAAAAATAACAGGGGCCCAACGTGGCCCACCAACAAAAAGGCAGTGCAGAACAAAAAGAAAAATCCGCAGAAGAAAACCAAGGGACGCGGTCTTACTGTTCAACTCAGTTCGGGGTGAGTTAAAAATGTCATTATCTCAATTTCAGTTAAAGATAAAATGTTAATTCTTGCCAAAATGAACTTTAACGGTTTGATTTGTATGTTTCCGGTATAAAAGTGGTTAAATTTCCGGTCAAATCTTCTCAAAACCGGGTTCAAAAATTGTAAATTTTTGGCTAAAAATGTGAGGTTAAAAACATGTCATTATCTCAATTTCAGTTAAAGATAAAATGTTAATTCTTGCTAAAATGAACTTTAACGGGTGGATTGTATATTTCCGGTATAAAAGTGGTTAAATATCCGGTCAAAAACTTGTCAAAACCGGGTTCAAAACTTGTACATTTTTGGGTAAAAATGTGAGGTTAAAAACATGTCATTATCTCAATTTCAGTTAAAGATAAAATGTTAATTCTTGCAGAAATGAACTTTAACGGTTTGATTTGTATATTTCCGGTATAAAAGTGGTTAAATATCCGGTTAAAAACTTCTCAAAACCGGGTTCTAAACTTGTACATTTTTGGGTAAAAATGTGAGGTTAAAATCATGTCATTATCTCAATTTCAGTTAAAGATAAAGTGTTAATTCTTGCCAAAATGAACTTTAACGGGTTGATTTGTATATTTCCGGTTTAAAAGTGGTTAAATATCCGGTTAAAAACTTCTCAAAACCGGGTTCAAAACTTGTACATTTTTGGCTAAAAATGTGAGGTTAAAAACCGGTCATTATCTCAATTTCAGTTAAAGATAAAGTGTTAATTCTTACTAAAATGAACTTTAACGGGTTGATTTGTATATTTCCGGTATAAAAATGGTTAAATTTCCGGTTAAAAACTTGTCAAAACCGGGTTCAGAACTTGTATATTTTTAGCTAAAAAAGTGAGGTTAAAAACCGGTCATTATCTCGATTTTAGTTAAAGATAAAGTGTCAATTCTTGCTAAAATGAACTTTAGAAGGTTGATTTGTATATTTCCGGTATAAAAGTGGTTAAATTTCCGGTTAAAAACTTGTCAAAACCGGGTTCAAAACTTGTACATTTTTGGCTAAAAATGTGAGGTTAAAAACCGGTCATTATCTCGATTTTAGTTAAAGATAAGAAGTTAATTCTTGCTAAAATGAACTTTAACGGGTTGATTTGTATATTTCCGGTATAAAAGTGGTTAAATATCCGGTTAAAAACTTCTCAAATCCGGGTTCAAAAATTGTACATTTTCAGCTATAAATGTGAGGTTAAAAACCGGCCATTATCTCAATTTCAGTTAAAGATAGAATATGTACATTTTATCGAGAGCCTTTTCGAGAGTTTCCAACGGCAACCCAATTGTTTTCCGAGTTATTTAAACAGCTGAATTTTCCCGCTTTTAGAGAGACAGTCTTGGCGTCAGAAATAAAAAAAACCGAGACCGAAAAAGAGTCGACCACCCTGTCAGAGACACAGGTTTCTTCTGAGGAGCATAAGGGGCAAGGGGACGGCCCCACGGCACCCTAAGCCCCCCCCCCCCTCTCGAGTAGCGAGGGCGACACGTTGCGTTACAGCAACAACCGTTTTATAATTAGTCTTAAGAGCTTGACTGACGATTGAATGCAAATGTATATTTTTCTATGTTTGTTACGAAATGTTAATATTATTATAACGAACGACGGCGATTGACGACGAAGGAAGGAAACTAGCGCGAATATTACGCCGTTCCTTTCGCGGGAAAATTTAAATTTTGGAAAATATATTCTCGAAATTTTGTTTATTTAGACTTTTATTTCGTATTTTATAGTTTTAAACGTTTAAATTAGGTTTGAGCGGGGTGGAAATTATTTACATGGGACATAACTTTAAAATATAATTTGATATTTGAGGTTATTTCTGTTCTAACCTCAAAAATATTAACAATTATCAAAAATTTATCGTTTATTTTGACAGATACAAAAAAAATGTAATAAATAAATTTACATTAGCCAAAGGGGCTCATAACATGATCATAATGTGAATTTTGTATCACTTCCGGTTTTAGCGGAAATAGGTACAGCACAGTGAATCGGAATTTTTATTTCATTTCAAAATGGCGATCATTATTTTCAAAATTAAAATCAATAAAACAGCAAGCTATGAAAACAATTTTATTATTAAAACAAAAGAAAATATTTACATACATTAGTTTTGACATTTAACGGCATTTTTGTGGTTATATGAAGTTTGCTCCTAATTTTGGGTATTTAGGGTTGAAATTAAGGGTTGACAGTATGAAAAATGAAATCTGTGATGTTTTTTACATATTACACAAACTTTTGAACGCTTGAAATTTATTATTTTAAAAGTTATGAACGAATTTGTAATTTGGGAACACGGCAAAAATAAATTTGTGGTTATGTTATAGTTTACACCTATTTTTTGGGTATTTAGGGTTGAAATTAAGGGTTGGCAGTGCAAAAAACGTGTTCTACAGGGTTTAAAATATAAATTGACTCACTTTCAAACTTTAAAATCGTCTGGACAAAGTTTTATTTAAATATTTGTAAAATGGCGCCTGTTGCGAATTTATTGGAATCCTTCCAAAACATCAAAACTTTTATTTGGTTATAAATACGGCTGAAATTTATAGGAAACACATAAAATTAACTGAAAATTATTTATTTATACTCAAAATTAGTCAAAACACATTAATTTTTCAATGAAAATATTTATATGACAGTTAAAAATTGTGGTTAATAAACATGTACATCTCAAAAACATTAGGCTGGCTTACAGCGCCAAAATGCTCGAACTATATATGAAACACCGACTCCGTCGGTATGGCAGATTTATAAATTTATTTATTAAAGGATTAAAAAATTGTTTGATACATTTTAAGTATATTTAGGGCATAAATACATCAATATATTATTATATAAAGTGTCGATAATATTTTTTGGGGTGTTTCGGACAAAAAATAGTCACTATAGTTGACAGTTGGATATATATAAACAAAACAAACGACATTGGACATTTCTGTTGAATTTTTTTGACAGATCCTGTGAAAATATATAAATATATCTGTAATTTATACAAAAATATCACAAATGAGAGAGATGTATCCACACTTTCTTGTGTTTTAAGGTAATGCCATTGTTTATATAACTTTTATTAATATATATTTTGAAAATAAATGGTCGCCATTTTGAAATGATTATACATACCGGAAGTGCCACAATTATGAGCCCCTGCATTAAGAATTCGTTGACATTTGTACATTTTTTGAGGTTAAATCAGTTTTAAGTGCGTTTTACATACATTTGACTATATTTTCGGCGATATTCGTGCGCGTCCCGGTTCTTTGTAACTGTGATCATATTTAATGAAGTATTTATAACTGTAAGAATCTTTTATAAGAGATGGAAGACAACTTGAAAGGAAACGGAAGTGTTGTTTGTAAGATTGTAAAAGTCCGAATCACTTCATGCTTGACAACATAACAAAAAAATTCTAAACTAATCCAAAGTTAGTTTTATTTGCAACAGCGCTGCCATCTTGAGGTGGGAACTAAATTCCCCTAGTATTTGACAGGAATTATTGTTTGTATATATGTTATTGTGGTGGCAACACTGATTTGATGCGTTTTTTACATATTTGGTGAATTTAATGGGGGATTTAGTTTTGAGCGCCAGATTAAATAAAGGAACTAAGTTTGCAACATTTTGTCCAAATATTATTTGTATATATTATTAATTTAAAACAGAAATACATAAATATAGTGATGGGAAGATAGGAGCAGTTTGATCAATTTGCTCCTAAAAGTTGCACTTTTTACTCTTATAGGTTTTATTCAAAGGTGACTATTCAAGGTCAAATATTGCTGGAAGTGCGTTTTTTGTCATTTTGCCAAAACTGCACTTTTTACTCTTAGGTGCGTTTTTTTGTAGCAAAATTGTTGTAAACTTAGTTCAAGCGTCAAAAATAACAAATTGTGTCTACTAATTTGTAAATACATGGAATCTCTGAATTTGAAAGAAAAACCAGAATTATTTGGTTTTGCAATTATGAATAAACAAATGAATAAAACACATGACAGCCAAACTCCGGATGTCCAATGAACATTGATTTTATCTTTGTTATTGCAAAGGTACAAATATCTTTTTGTATAGTTGAACTATATTAAATTTTAATTTTTGTGTTTTCAAATATATATTAGAAACGACAATTGTGTATATTGGCTTATCTATTTACGCTTGATGAGAAAATAATTGAAAAAAAATAAATACATGTTAGATGTAGTTTGAAAGTGTAAAATGTTGAACCCTAGACTTATTTTATATTCCACTATAAGCAGAAATATTGTACTCCTTATTATCCTCAAACAATGAACACAATATATACATCGGAACATTGGACTTTAATATCAAAATCGTCATTTTCTGCTTCTCAAAATATTTTCCGAACCTTAATTTTGCTTTATTTTAATGAATAAGAGTCTAATAAACCGATATATATTCATTTAAACTCATTTTGACTCTGGACCCTATTCCATACTTTAGCATTTTTATCATGGAATATTACGAAAATATTATTTTTCATGTTAAATATCGATATTTCGGTATATATTGAGTTCATTGTTGCCACAAACACAATATATACTTTAATGTGCGTTTTGAATAAATAAAAAATATTAAAACTATTATTAAAACTGCAATTTTGCCAATACAAGTTGTGAAATTTGCCTGTCACTAAATCTAGTGACTTCAGTGTAGCCAACACAAAAGTATGTATTGTGTGGTGGTTTCTATAGGAAATTTCATTTATAAACATAACCTAAATAATCTGTCAAACTGTCAAAAAGTGTTAAATGAAGTTTTCTATTATGGCCAATCAAAAGCCGTTTTTGAAAGTACAGTCCCAAAACAAACTGTACTGTTTATGTTACGATGCACTTTAGAATATTTCAAGCATGCTTATTCATATTTTCTTCATATAAAATGTATTTTTGAAGGTATATCAGTATATAACGAGTAAAATTTAAAGCATTGAATGGAGCATAATTTCTTTGGAATAATGAAACATAAATTTCGAAAGTTGACACTCTATTTTAATTTTTATCTTACGACAACCGTAGAGTGAAAGATGATGTAAGGATTATGCAAATAAAATGTAAAAAATAAAGCAGTGTTGTTTATTTTTGTGTTGTACAGAGTTTAAAATATATATTGACACAAGATGAATGCGGCAAGGTAAGATAAGTGACTTCTGGACCCATTTTCGGGTGTTAAACGCGGGAATTTGGGTGTGGGGGTGTGAAAAATGAAATCTGTGGGGTTTTATAATATAGGGGGGAAGATTTCAATGATTAATATTTATTATTGTAGAAGATATTAATGAATTTGTAATTTAGGAACATGGCAGAAATTTTGTGTTGTAATTTTGTGGTTATATGAAGTTTGCACCTAATTTTTAGGTATTTAGGGTTGAAATTAAGGGTTAACAGTATGAAAAATGAATTCTGTGATGTTTTTTATATATTTTACAAACTTTTAAACCGTTAAAATTCATTATTTTAAAAGTTATAAACGATTTTGTAATTTGGGAACACGGCAAAAGATTTGTGTTTTCATTTTTGTGGTTATATGAAGTTTGCTCCTAATTTTTGGGTATTTAGGGTTGAAATTAAGGGTTAACAATGCAAAAAATGAAATCTGTGATGTTTTTTATATATTATACAAACTTTTGAACCATTGAAATTCATTATTTTAAAAGTTATGACCACATTTGTAACTTAAGAAAGACTAGATTTTTTAAATGAGCGGTGCGTGAGTGCAATGTTACACAGGTTGGATAGTACGTTTGCACCTAATTATTGGGTATTTTAGGGTTGAAATTAAGGGCTAACAGTGTGAAAAATGAAATCTGTGATGTTTTTTACATATTATACAAACTTTTGAACGGTTGAAATTTATTATTTTAAGAGGTATGAACGAATTTGTAATTTGGGAACACGGCAGAAAATTTGTGTTGTAATTTTGTGGTTATATTATAGTTTACACCTAATTTATGGGTATTTAGGGTTGAAATTAAGGGTTAACAGTGTGAAAAATGAAATCTGTGATGTTTTTTATATATTATATCAAGTTTTGAACCGATAAAATTCATTATTTTAAAAGTTATAGACAAATTTGTAACTTGAGAATTTGGCGGAAAATTTGTTTTGAGTTTATTGAAGTTTGCACCCTTTTTTTGGGTATTTAGGGTAAAAATTAAGGGTTGATAGTGCAAAAAACGTGTTCTACGGGGTTTAAAATATAAATTGACTCATTTTCAAACTTTAAAACCGTCTGTACAAAGTTTTATTTAAATATTTGTAAGATGACGCTTGTTCCGAACCCACTCCAAATCTTCCAAAACATCAAAACTTTTACTTGGTTATAAATGTGGCTGAAATTTACATGAAATACATAAAATTAACTGAAAATTATTTATTTATACTCAAAATTAGTCAATAAATATTAATTTTTCGATGAAAATATTTAAATGACAGTTAAAAATTGTGGTTAATAATCATGTACATCTCAAAAACATTCGGCTGGCTTACAGCGCCAAAATGCTCGAACTATTTGAGACATCGACTCCGTCGGTAAGGTACATTCATAAATTTATTTATTAAAGGATTAAAAAATTGTTTAATACATTTTTAAATATATTTAGGGCATAAATACATCAATAAATATTTAATTATTCATATTTAAAATATGTATAAAGTATATTTGGGGTCTTTCGGACAAGAAATAGTCAGACAGTTGACAGTTTGACATATGTGAAAAAACAAACGGCATTAGACATTTCTGTTGAATTTTTTTGACAGATCCTTTGAAAATATATAAATATATCTATAATTTATACAAATATGTTTCAAATATTTGATTCTACTGCTGTTCAAAATAATATACATCAAGAAAATAGTAAGTAAATATGTTATTTTATTGTTATATCTATGTACAAGTTTTTTTAAAGATGTTACGGCCAGAAAACATGAAATATCAAAAAGAAAACCCTTGAAAGATATCGAACAGAATAAAAATATTAACGGAGAAAACGTTTCTGATACACAAACATTAAAAAACAATAAAGAAAATGATCTTAAAATTGATGGTTATAAAAATGTGGCAGGTAATGAAAACATTAATTATGGTTAATAATTATATTAAATATATATTTGTAGATAAATATAAAGACGTTATGGGCCCCACAAATATAGATTTACTTAAAAAAACAAAACTAAGTGTCACACCTCCGCCATTTTTAGACTTCGACATTGAAGATCCAACCAATTTTGAATTCAATTTTGATATGACCAAAAAACATGAAATATCAAAAAGAAAACACTTGAAAGATATCGAACAAAATATAAATATTAACGGAGAAAACGTTTTAGATATAGAAAATGATTTTAAAATTGATATTTGTTCTTATAAAGATGTGCCAGGTACTTGAAACATTAATTATGGTTAATAATTATATTAAATATATATTTTTAGATACATATAATGACGTTATGGCGCCAACAAATATAGATTTACTTAATAAAACAAATGATTGTGTCACACCGCCGCCTTTAATAGACTTCGAAGAACCAGACATCTTTGAATTCAATGATTTTAAATTTTGTAATGTTGAATTGGATTTACAAGAAATATTATGTGCTTTAAGAATGCCTGATAACTTGTGTTAAATGTATTTTATATTTTGTAATAAACATTTATTTTGTGCAAGTTCATATTTATTTTTGACATAGTTGGCAACACTTGTTACGTAAGAAACAAGCAACAATCAGTTGTTTGTTGAACTTTGACGTTAATGTTAATTGTGTTTCTCGTAGTTTTTTGGTCATTTTACGTGGTTTTTTTGGGAAATATCGCGGGCAATGTGTGAAAAAGTGTTCATTTGTAACTTTTGTGCAGTTTCTTCAAGAATTCGGCTGAAATTTCAATGAATAATAAGCGGGAAATCATCAAGAATTTTACAGCAAAGGTAGGATTTTAACTTTATATCAAATATAAAAAGTTTAAATAAGGAAGATAGACTATGTTTAGTTTTAACTTAATTTCTTTATCAGTGGAAGGAAAGCCGGGCCGGCAAAAAAAACACTTCTCCCAAGGGAGACAGGGCTTTCACCCATGCGTTAGATTTTATACCATACCACTATACAGTGGCAGGGGTGCAGTACAAGACTGCACAACTTAACCAATCTCAAAATGGTCGTGTTATCAAATTGGCGCTGGTAAACGTCCAGATAGAAATAACTGTATAAATTTTACTGTATCTCACATATATGTGCATATAAAGTCAAATTAACTTTTTTGATAATAAATACAAATTATTTTGAATAAATCTGTAGAAAAAAATCCACATATATTGTTATATTTGTACGTTTTGTGATATATTTAAAGAAATCATGAATTGTAAGCACAATTTCTGCCATCTATGTGAAAACCTGGCAACTAAATAAACGTTCACAATTATATATTTTAATTATTGATAAACAATCGATCATTGTAATGTTTTATTCATATTTTGTTTCTACAGATTTTGTTGTAACACAATTGTTGATCTATATGTTGTAATTTTTATGCAAACAAATTACAGACTTTTTGAGAGTATTCAATTTAACAGAATTATGTCTAGTGCCAAACACCTTTCCGTTTGGTATATAATGGTTAAAATTTAAAGCTTTTACAACCGTTAGTTCAAGTTGAGTTTCTTGACTTGAACCCTACCGTATACTGGGTTGAAACCTGGCCAGGTCCCAGTTGGTAGTAATTTTTGGATAGGGTTTCTATTGCTATGCAAAAGGGGCCCGCTTAAAAATATACAAACATAGCCCCTCTTTTGTTTTTAATTCTATTGTCTTATAAATACAATTTCTATATTTATACATGGACGCCAAATTTTGTAGATATGTTATTTAAGCTTCAGAACGTCTCATGGAAGTTTACATTAAATTGGCATTAGTTGCGAGAGCGGTCTAATCGAAAATGTTTTGTCAATCAAATATTTTCATTAAACAAATCAACATTTTCAGCAAATTTTAAGTATAAATAGCAAAAGTTTGGCATGAACGCGTCCAATGGGCATCCACTTTTTCACTGCACTAGTTTAACGTACTTGAAACAAATAAATTAAAATAAAACTTTGTCCAGACGGTTTCAATATTTCGAATTGCTGGAAGTTTACATTAGATTGGCAATAGTTCCGAGAGCGGTCTTACCGAAAATGTCAAACACTTTTCGTCAATCAAATATTTTCATTAAACAAATCAACATTTTCAGCAAATTTTAAGTATAAATAGCAAAAGTTTGGCATGAACACATCCACTTTTTCACTGCACTAGTTTAATGTACTTGAAACAAATAAATTAAAATAAAACTTTGTCCAGACGGTTTTAATATTTGGAATTGAGTTAATTTATATTTTAAACCTCGTAGAACACAAATTAAGTGTTAATTTGAAAATAATAAAATCAAAATTCATTTAAAACATTTTATTTAAAAAATCGTCTATTAACAATAATTTACCGAATAGTTTGTGACATGTGTAATGGGGTTAACATTAATTCAAACGTTGCATCCTTTAAGTTGGCTCCCCTGAGATTAGCTTCGTGTAAATCTGAGCCCGACAAATCACAATTCTGAAAAAAAAAAATTATTAAACTAAAAACTAGAGGCGTTTTTTTAAATACCTCCAAATCAGCTCCAGCGAGAACTGCAGCCCTCAAATTACAGTTTTGTAGGTTAGCATGCTTCAGTGTTGCCACCCTAAGATTAACCCCAGCCATATGCGAGCCCTCCAAATTAGCGCTTTTTAAATTTACGCCCTCCATGTTGGCTTTATTGCCGCTAGGGTCTTCAAAATTACAATTTTTCAAACTGGCGCCCTCTAAATTTGCGCAAAGACTTTTAACCCCTAATAACTGCGCGCCATCTAGTATTCCTAAAGATAAATCAGCACGCTCTAAACAACACCAAGATAAATTCGCGCCGGATAAATTGCATCCTTGAAGATTGGCGTACTAAAAACGAAAATTGGGACAAAATTTGAGGTTAACTTTTCATAAAACTTACCTTAAAATTGATGTACCGCAAATCTAGTTTGCTCAGATCTGCTCCTTGCAAATTCACGCCCTGGAATCTCAATTCCGCCGAAAATGGCGTCGAAATTATCGCATCAACGACATCTCGTTTTGTCAACGGAACTAAATCGCGGCATAATTTTTCTTTTTTTATAATATCTTCCAATAATGGGGCTATAGTTTCTATCCCAAAAAATCTAGCCTCTTCTAAAATCCCTTCCGGGTTCAAATTTTTATCAAAAATTAATTGCCCGTTTCTTAAATAGTTCAAAATCGGTTCAAAATACGTCGGAGATCGATCAATCAAATACGCGCCATTTTGATCAAAGTTACTTGGCATAAAAAAATTGCAAGTGTCATCGGAAAACATTCTTGCCAACATACTATTTGGTTCCTTGGCGCATAGAGTACTTTTGGACGTTGTAAAACATTTCCCTCCAACATTTAAGGTTATCCAATCGTTCGACTGCACATAACCTTTAAAGTCGTCTTTAGATGATACAAAAAGTATATCATCATCTTTAATGCAGTCTATATCATCAATTTCGCCCCCTTTTTCGCAAAATATTCGATCAAGTGGCTGCTGAAACTTTATTTCGACATTTTTTAAAAATATTTCGAATGTATCTGTTGTTTTAATGAGAAAAGTCTGAAATTTTATAATTATAGTTGTTATGAAGTTATAAATGAAATAAATACCTTAGCATTCGTTTTTGTTCCGTTTAAAAACACAATAACTCGTTTCATTTTATAAAATTCATATTAAACGTCAAATATTGAAAGCTGGAAAATGACTCAATGACATTTGGCTACCAACATTACAAAAATAAATTACTAAATATTGACAAAATGAACATTAATATTAAATTTTTAATAGTTTAAATATAAATTGTGTATTTATACTTCAAATATAAATTTATGAATACTAATAAACTGCTGTCTTTTTATATCGCTGCAAATAGTAAAAAGATGGCGCGAACAACTGCCAGTTGGGCTATTAAATGAAATGTCAAAAATATTGCAGTCATTAAAATAGACATTTTAAAGCATTTGTAATTTATTTCGATAAGATTTTTTAAAGTTATCTGAGATATTCTCACATTTTACGTCTGAATTTTTTAAAAACAAACGCCATAGATCTCAGTTGGTATTACTATGCGCAGATCCCCATTGCGCATATCTTCTATCTCTTTTAAATTGATGAAAAGGTCCATTAGTTTAGTTTCAATCGTCTTGCGTCTTGTTGTTACATGTGTGTGAATCAAGGTGTGAATTTTAACCTCATTATTAAAATGGCCAAGTGAGTATTGTCATTACAAAAATAAATTACTAAATATTGACACAAAATAAACATTAATATTAAATTTTGAACAGTTTAAATATAAATAAATTGTGTATTTATACTTCAAATATAAATTTATGAATACTAATAAACGGCTATCTCTTTCTATCGCTGCAAATAGTAAAATGGCGCGAACAACTGCCAGTTGGGCTCTCAAACGAAATGTCAAAAATATTGCAGTCATTAAAATAGACATTTTAAAGCTTTTGTAATTTATTTCGATAAGATTTTTTAAAGTTATCTGAGATATTCTCACATTTTACGTCTAAATTTTTTAAAAACAAACGCCATAGATCTCTGTTGGTATTACTATGCGCAGATCCCCATTGCGCATATCTTCTATCTCTTTTAAATTGATGAAAAGGTCCATTAGTTTAGTTTCAATCGTCTTGCGTCTTGTTGTTACATGTGTGTGAATCAAGGTGTGAATTTTAACCTCATTATTAAAATGGCCAAGTGAGTATTGTCATTACAAAAATAAATTACTAAATATTGACATAAAATAAACATTAATATTAAATTTTGAACAGTTTAAATATAAATAAATTGTGTATTTATACTTCAAATATAAATTTATGAATACTAATAAACGGCTATCCTTTTCTATCGCTGCAAATAGTAAAATGGCGCGAACAACTGCCAGTTGGGCTATTAAAGGAAATGTCAAAAATATTGCAGTCATTAAAATAGACATTTTAAAGCTTTTGTAATTTATTTCGATAAGATTTTTTAAAGTTATCTGAGATATTCTCACATTTTACGTCTAAATTTTTTAAAAACAAACGCCATAAATCTCAGTTGGTATTACTATACGCAGATCCCCATTGCGCATATCATCTATCTCTTTTAAATTGATGAAAAGGTCCATTAGTTAGTTTCATTCGTCTTGCGTCTTGTTGTTACATGTGTGTGAATCAAGGTGTGAATTTTAACCTCATTATTAAAATGGCCAAGTGAGTATTGTCATTACAAAATACAAAAATAAATTACTAAATATTGACACAAAATAAACATTAATATTAAATTTTGAACAGTTTAAATATAAATAAATTGTGTATTTATACTTCAAATATAAATTTATGAATACTAATAAACGGCTATCTCTTTCTATCGCTGCAAATAGTAAAATGGCGCGAACAACTGCCAGTTGGGCTATCAAACGAAATGTCAAAAATATTGCAGTCATTAAAATAGACATTTTAAAGCTTTTGTAATTTATTTCGATAAGATTTTTTAAAGTTATCTGAAATATTCTCACATTTTACGTCTAATTTTTTTAAAAACAAACGCCATAGATCTCTGTTGTTGTTACTATGCGCAGATCCCCATTGCGCATATCGTTAGTTTTATTCGTTTTGTTGTTACATGTGCGTGATTTTAACCTATTTATCAAACTTTTATTAAAATGGCTAAGCGAGTATTGTAACTTGATGATTTTAAAATTACACGGTAAACCGTCAAGTTCTGTCGTGTAACCTATTTAAAACATCTATTATACCATTATTGTTAAATTATTAGATCAGTGCGCAAGGGAGATTATACGTATGACGAGAAGAAAATGATATTACAGTACATTATCGAAACAAAATCTTATACCTCACTGCGAGGCAATACATTTTGGCAACAGATGGAACATAAAAAGATCGTCAATCGGACATGGCAAAGTGCAAAAGAGCATTTTAGAAAAAAAATTATAGATAAGATCCACACAATTGGAATTCCGAATGAGGAAAGAGAACGCATTAAAGAAGGGTGGGCTGCTAGTCGGGCACCTGCCCACAAAAGACAAAAAACAAAATGTCCACGACATGCAGTCGACATGAAATTTAGTGATGACGAAAACGATAATACTAAGAATGATGGAAGTGATGTAGAAACTACAAAAACAAGGAGAAAGAATACTCAAAAGAAAGAATATAAAAGAATATATATGCCGAAAAACGTCTTTAGTGACGAAGAAGATGAAGAAAAGGATGATGAAAAGAAAAATGAGGACGTTTCGTCGCACGATTCGCCAGATCTTTTA
The DNA here is from genome assembly GCA_963082715.1 of Harpalus rubripes. Taxonomy (NCBI): domain Eukaryota; kingdom Metazoa; phylum Arthropoda; class Insecta; order Coleoptera; family Carabidae; genus Harpalus; species Harpalus rubripes. Next base: position 26,023,292 of record OY720466.1, on the reverse strand, counting down.
AACATGGGTGAGTATAATATATATATATATATATATATATATATATATATATATATATATATATATATATATATATATGCTATTCCGTCGTAATGAAAAAATAGTAAAAATTGCTCCCTTTAAAAAGTATTGGTATTTTTGCTTTTAATCGAGTTTGTTGTCGCAAGACATGTACGTACGTGTTTATTAAATACTTGACATTTCTTTCATGTCAATTTCGCTTATTCGTTGTAAAAAACTATTTAAAAATAATACTTTTAAATAATATTTGTGATTTAACAATAAATAATACAAATGCTTGAACCGTGCGACCAAAAACTATGCAATCACAATCTAAACCTGTCCCGAACACTACAGTAAATAGTGTAAATCATTCACGAAAGATGACTATTCAAGGTCATTTGAGAGCCGTCTGATATATTGCAGATAACTTCATTGCATTTCGTATGCATAGGCGTGCAACATGAAATATTTATGGACACATTTTAACTGAAAAAATAAGAGTAATTTATGTTTCTTTCTAAATAATGCCTTACGCCACTAGGTAAATATTAGTACAGAGGGCAGTGTAGTAGATAATTAGGTATCTGCATGTCTGTCACCACATAAATTAAATAGACATAGGTCAAATAATCTTTCTAAAAATGTTGCTAAACTATTGCAGTAAAGTGAGGTGTTTTCTTCGAACAAATGACCTTGAATAGTCATCTTTCGTGAATAACAGTGTAAACGTTTCTATTAAGAATGTAGACAAGTGATATTTCTCAACATTGTATAGTTAGAAATTTGAGGAGCGGGCGTTTTTCTACTTTGTCGCTCTAGAGCGGCAAAGTGACATTTTTGACAAAAGAGAGCGCAAATGGCTACTTTGTAGATAGACTGTAGAAAAAAAAATTAAATATGTATATAATTTTCTAAAATAATTATTTTGTGTTAGGTCGAGTTGATAAATCTACTCCTGACATAGATGAAATTATAATAATTTCAGATGAGGAAATTGTAAGTTAAAAAAGATGAAATGGCCATAAAATATGTAAAATTTAAATTATTTGCTTTTCAGGATGAAGGATTGATGCGTAAAGAAGCTCCGTCTTTCAGGTAATTTATAATTTTTTCAGATCTTGGTTTTTCTAATAATATATTTTGTCTCTTAGTCCTGATGAGGATATATTATTAATTAATTACATGAAAAGCAATAAAACGCATTTAGAGCGGAAGGAACGGCTATACATTTATGAAAGTTTCCAGGACATTTACCCAGATGCAAGTATGTATATGTTTTATATTATCTTTGCAAATACATTAATAATTGTTTTCAGAACCTTCGAAAATGCTGAGACGGAGATTTCTGTTGCATATTCTACCGAACCTTTGCAATTACAATCATTTGTCTCCTGACGAAATGATTGAAATTTATGATGAGGCCCGTAAGTTATAAATAATATATCATATTTAATATTTATATCTTAAATGTTTCAGATATGAAAATTCCACAAAATTTAATGAATTTGTTGGAAAATAAAGGACGAAATAGTAAGTTATTCCAACGAAAATATTTAGGTCCGAACCACACTGTCACTTCGGCATGTGGAATTTCTAAACTAGATTCAGGTGTGGAACATTCGAAAGATACTGAAAAAAATTAATTTGTAATGAAGAAAACAATAGTAAGTTGTTATTATTTTCTACAAAAATATTTTAATTTTAAAATATATTGTGTGTAGGTAACACTAATTCTATGCGAGATACTAAATAAAAATGCAATAAATGAAGACAACAATAGTAAGTTTCCACGAAAATATTTTATTTTTAATACATAACGCATGTCTCATAATTTTGGTAAAGTATAGAATAGGGTCCAAATTCAAAATACATTTAAATATCGGTATATTAGCCTAATAAAAAAGAATGTAACCACCCGAGTGTCGTCAAATTGAGTTATGTGCGGTAGGTTATCGTTATTAATATTTTTTTATAAAATTGCAAATGAAAAAGTCACATTTCTCATAAATACAGCCTAAAATCTGATACAATTACATGTTTCCGAGCTCAAATTTTATGTTTTTATATGATATTTTACATGAAAGAATAGAGTCCAATGAAAAAAAAGCAGTTTTAAAGCTGGACCTTATTCTAAACTCCGCCCATTGAATTTACTAATACTTAATAATTAACTGTTTAAGTAACAAAATTATGAACTTATATAAAACGGAGCGTATTCTTTCACAAGTGGCAACTTTCTGCGAATACCGAGTTTTCCCTAGAGCTCCGCCGATAGTGGTTTATAATGCCCACGCAACATGCCCACTCAAACTGCCCACGCAACATGCCCACCCAAATTGCCCACGCAACTTGCCCACCCAAACTACCCACGCAACATGCCCACCCAAACTGCCCACGCAATATATAATTGTCTTCTTGGCCTTCTTTTCGTCACTTGGTTTATTTGGCCTGTAGCGTGGTTTACACGTCGGGTAACCTTGTAAACTGAGTCTCCCTCCTTGTTACTTAAACTCGGCCTCTAGCGTGGTTGACACGTCGGGTAACCGTGTTTAAGACAGTACTATCCCCCTTGCTCCTGAAGATGCCCCATACGAAACGTTGAGCTCTGACTCAAAATATGACACAGTCCATTCCCGGAAAACGAATATTTCTCATGACGCAGACTGTGCAAGCCTACGCAATTATCCGTCTTCGTTTATAATAATAAAAATAAATATTTCAGATATCGAAATATTACAAAATTTGAGTAATTCAAGAGAAAATTCTGTTCTAAACGAAGGAATACTTTTCATAAATGCAGAAAATAATCGTAAGTTTTTATACACGCCAAAATTCTGAAGTACCTTATATAATAATAAATGTTTCAGGTGTGGTGTTCAATGTTGAACGAAGCAAACAAGTTTTTGTAATAAATAAAGTACTTTATGTTCCACGTCGAATTGCAAAAGTTTTAAAGTGAGATATATTTATTCTCACCAGTCTGAATTATTTGTATCGCTTCCCGATTATATTGATAGATCACATACATTACCATTCGATCCATTATTGGATCGAGTACAACATATTCAAGATATGTCCGCTCTTAACCTCGCAAAGATATCATCGTTTATTTAGAAACTTTTACACCGATTTTAAATACGCAAGATGCGTGATAATTTTTTATTTTATAAAATATATTTTTTTTAAATAAAGTACTTTTTTCTACATAATATTTATTTATTTAACTGTGGAATTATTGTTAGTCACGAAAGAATGAAAAGTTTAGTCACGATGCACGCTCTTTATTTTTTTCAGTTTTCTCTCTTCTTAGGCTGGATTGCAGTTTATCCAAAATAGTAGAAATTGCAATTTTTTTGTTGTAATGTGTTATTTTAGCTAAAATATAATAAGGAAACATAAAATTGGAGCGCGGAAACAGGTATTTATATATTTTTAAAACTGTTTGGACAAAGTTTTATTCAAATATTTGTAAGATTATTTGTTGTAATTTTTGAGGTTATATGAAGTTTGCACCCAATTTTTAGGTATTTAGGGTTGAAATTAAGGGTTAACAGTGCAAAAAACGAAATCTGTGATGTTTTTTATATATTATACCAACTTTTGAACCGTTGAAATTCATTATTTTAAATGTTATGAACGAATTTGCAAATTAAGAATTTGGTGGAAAATTTGTTTTCAGTTTAATGAAGTTTGCAATGTTTTTTTGAATATTTAGGGTTGAAATTAAGGGTTGACAATGTAAAAAACGTGTTCTACGGGGTTTAAAATATAAATTGACTCATTTTCAAATTTCAAAACTGTTTGGACATAGTTTTATTCAAATATTTGTAAGATGACGCCTGTTCCGAATCTATTCCAATCCTTCCAAAACATCAAAAATTTTATTTGGTTATAAATCCGGCTGAAATTTACAGGAAACACATAAAATTAACTGAAAATCATTTATTTATACTTAAAATTAGTCAAATATGTTTATTTATTTAATGAAAACACTTGTGACAGCTGCAAAGTGAGGTTAAAAATCGTGTACGTCTCAAAAACATTCGGCTAGTTTAACAGCGCCAAAATGCTCAAACTATGTTGAAGATTACGACTCTGTCGGTAAAACAGATTTATAAAATAAACGGATTATAATTGTTTGATATATTTTTAAGTATATTTAAGGCATAAATAAATTATTGATTTATAATATTTAAATTTTGCCCAAATTCCAATCAGTTTTATTCATTAATAGGTAAGTACTACAAAAACATTTTTTTCATGTTATGGTAAAACTATCAGCGGACGTCACAACAGAAAATCGTTTCAGAATCTTATACCAAACAGTTTTAAGGGATAAAAATGTTGTGATTTATAATTTAAAGTCCAAGGAATCCGATTCTGCTCTCGAATTGACGATATTTGTACCCGTTGAGATGTTATGAGCAAGTGAAAATGAAGTTCTTGTATACGGTACGTGAATATATTTGTGATTCCGTTTGTTACAATTTGTTTTTCGCATATATCTTAAATATTTAAGAATAATTGTATAACAGATGTTTTAAACAGGGTTAGATGACAGAACTTGAGGGTTTACCTACGTAATTTTAAAACCATACTACCAACTTTTCAGAAGAAATTACTAAATATTTCACAACATTTATTGACAAAAATGTTGCAACTAAAGCAACTACAATCGTTTCACATTATTGGTAAATAATAAATAAACAATTTTCTATTGTTTTCTAATAATATTCTTCTAGAAAAATGCAACAATCAAAATATAATGTCTTGGACATTCCCAACAATTGATCAGGGGATTAAAAACATTATTTTGTCAAAAATATCAATTATTTCTTTACAATTTTATTATTTTCGTGTTCATAATTTGTGGATTTATCAAATTAAAGATGAAAATCATAGTTTGATTATTATAACCTCTGATTTTTGTTCAGAAAAATATCGAAATTTCGGGAGAATTTTGAGTAAAACTTATACAAAAACTAAAAACCCTGTTGATTTGGTTAAATTATATTTAGATGTATATACAAAAGGTTTTTGTAATACGTTAGAAAATGGAGTGTTTTCGTTTTCAAATTTCGACAATAATTTGAAAATTAAAGGTAGTTATCATGAAAATTTGTGTGAAATATATTTATTATATGTTTTTAGAGTTAATACATATGTTTTCGCTCGAAATAATATTGATATACACAGCTATTTTATTGAAAAAACGAATAATTTTGTATCATCACAGCCCACAATTTATTTTAGAGGTTAACTGACAGTTTTACCACAAAATAATAAGGTTAAAAATTGTTATTTTTAGTGGATCCCGACAATTTTGTCGTTAGTTTCACATAGAAATCCATCAAACTTCTTGTTCCCTATTATGAATGCCAATAAAGACGATTTTAGCGAACTACAGGTACCATTAACCTTAAAAATTATTTTTAGGTTATATTTTGACATTTTAGGTTAATAAATATTACATTGCTGGCTTCACAGATATATCTATTTGTCAAAAAAGTGATTTATATGATATTTTAATTAATTTTGCAGCTTCAGAAATAAATATAAGCCCTAATAGTAAAGGTAAATACATAAAACAATTTAATAAAATATTGTTAATGTTGTTTTTGTTAAAGAATCATTACAAATGTCAAAAATCCATAAAGATATTGCTATTTTTATGACACAGTTGTCGGAAAATTCGAATTTGAACAACAGAGATATTTTAAAAGAAATCAATAATAAGACAGTCGAGTTAATTGATTATTGTAAAACATTTTTTGTTGACGGTGAAATAGTAACCGAAAAAATAAAAAATGTTCACCCCTATGTTGAAATGTTTATTTTAAATTTAGCCAATTGTGAAAATATTGTACATGGTTTAAAATAAATAATACATTATGCAATTTATACATTTAATATTGATTTTAATTTAAAATAAGAAATTAACAATTATAATTTTGAATTTTTGCATGGCGGTATCCCATATTGCCAACTTAAAAAAATAACACATTAAATTAAAATAATTATTTAAGGGCCGATATGTTCTTAAAGGTTTTAAATGGTTTTAGTTATGAAATTATTTAATGTTTGTAAATAAATAAATACATACAATATTGTGTAATACATGAGTCATTTTTTGGGGTTAGAATGAGCTGTCTAACCGATATTGTTTTATTGTGAAATAAATGAACAATAAAAACAGATGTTAATCTGTCAAACCTTATCATTTCTTATCAAAATTCGCGATTTTTTCTAATGTAATTCATCCATTTCATCGATTTCGCAATATTTGACGCGAACATAGCTATAAAAACGCGCGCTACTTCACTGGTGTCAGTTGTGAACATCAGGTCCAGTCCTCGTGTTCACGAAGATGAATATAAGTTTTTCTCAAATTTTCTTCATAAATAAATGTCAAATTGTTTCGAAAAATACCAGAAACTGTATAAAAAATAGTTTACCTTCTTGATTACGTGTTAATTTAGTGCTTAAATCGAATAAAGTTAAAAAAAGGGTTTGTGTTTGAGTGCTAGAAAATGCCTAAAGGAAAACGAAAAAATAAAACAGGTAGGAATATATTTTAGTGTTTTATTGTAGACTTAACATATTCGCCAATCTTTTGTGATCATTTTGATGTATTATTTATTTAGTTTTGCTTGAAACATCGAATAGAAATCTTTAAAATATTTCACATATGTCAAGAATTTTACTTTCGATTTTATAAATAACCTAATTTTTTTTGCTCGAAATATGTTCGGTACTTATATAGTTCAAGGTCGCATATTACCAAATTATAAGTAAAAATGTTTATTGTTTATTACGTAATTATTAATATTTTTTCAAGGTCACAGTTATCAATTTATAATAAATCAGTACATATCCTCCCGCCAATTTAATTTAAAATAGCAATTTTTTTGTTTTATGATATTTATTTATGAAATCCACTGCCTAAAGTTTATTTTTACAAAAATTATCTCTAACCAAAATTGAGATATTCACTGTTTTTATTAACAGAACGCGCGCCGCGTTCGGAGCAGCAAACAGACGACTCCGACTCAACGTTTGATGCTGCTAGTGTCATAAGTGGGTTATCAGAAACCCAAAGTGTTGTCGAAGAGGGTTCCAGTGACGTGGAGGACCCAGCCGTCGAACAAGAAGAACGATTAATAGAAGCCATCGACGGTTTAACCCAAAAAAGCGCTCAAGGTCGAACGCAATGTTTCGAAGCGATTTCGAAAAGTTTGGTTAGGAAATTTGTCCCTGAATTTGTGTTTGACAGGTTGGTAATATAGTTTGGTGTACGGCAAATGTGTTTTTATTATTTTTTTTTATATAGGCGTCTAACACTTCTTGACAGTATAGAACGTTCATTAAAACGTTCTGCGTTAGAATTATCGTCAGCAGCAGGGCTTCTCCCCCTTTTGTGTGTGCAATTGGGGTCCGGTGAGCCTTCTGAGGCTTTATACCAGGCGCTCCGCCCCAGTTTAATAGCATTAACGGCAGATATTGCAGCGGGACCAGTTGCTCGATCTAGGTGTTGTGTTTCTCTGTCTTTAGCTGCTTTTTTGGCCAGTGGGGCCCTAGGCGAAGTCCTAGAACTTATGGAACATCTCGAGAGAGTCTTCCAGGGAAGCTACATTAAAGGTTAGTTCAATTTTAAGTCTCAAATGGGTTTGAATCGCGAAGTTACATTCCGGCGAGCGGACGTTTAGTATGCACCCTAAAACTAAAATGTCGACTATATAAAAACAAAGCGCTGACTTCAGGACAGGGTTATCTTAGGGGTATGGGGGGCATAGGCTAGGGTATTCAAAGTCACGCACGTATGCATAATACCAACAAATATTTTTAGGCGACGGTCAACAACCAATCATCACACAGCCTTTGGCGTCTTTACATGCCTCGGCTTTAAACAGCTGGAATCTTTTATTAACTCTCATGTCTCCTGGGGACGTTTACCAACTTTGGGGCCCGTCTGGGGGCATAGTCCCTTCATTAGATCAACTTTCAGGAATGTTAGAGTCCCCGCATTTAGAAGTCAGACTTTCCGCAGGCGAAAGTTTTGCTCTTTTATACGAATTAGGCAGAAGTTACAGAGAAGATTTTGCAGAGGATTTTACACCTAGTTTAGTCGAAAGTTTAAAAATGTTAGCGACCGATTCGCATAAATACAGGGCGAAAAAAGAACGCAAACAGCAGCGTGCGACGTTCAGGGACATTCTACATTATATTGAGGTTAGTTTGTGATTGTATCTCTTAATTTTTTTGAGATATTAACAGTCAAACTTGCGATATTAGGAGGATACATTCTCTGAAGTTCAAGTACGTTTTGGGCAAGAGGCTCTCCTGTTAGATTCTTGGACAAGAAGGAGACAATACGAGGCCCTTTGTCAAGCCCTAGGCCCGGGATTAAATCTACATTTAGCAGAAAATGAGTTGTTAAGAGATATTTTTCAACTTGGACCGCGGATTGTAAAAGCGGACACTCAAGGCGCTAAGCAGACCAAATTAGAACGGGTAAGGATCAAGAACCAATTTAAAGTCGACTTTAAACTAACTTTATATAATTTTTTTCAGCATTTAATGAACGCCGCAAACTTTAAAGCCCGAACGATCTCTCGAAGTAAAAATCGAGATAAAAGATCTGCCGTTCTAGCGTGTTGACCCTTATTGTATTTGTAAATAAAATTTCTATACCCATTTTAGTTCAATTTTACCCAGAAATAGGTGGATAGTTAGTGTCCAACATTTGTTGATGTAATATAATGTACAATTATTATTCGTTGTAACGAAATGTAATAAAGTTTTACAATAACTATTAACAAACAAAAATTTGTTTTAAGTGACTTTTGGACCCATTTTTGGGTGTTAGGAGTAGGAATTTGGGTGTGAAAGTATGAAAAATGAAATCCGTGGGGTTTTTTACATAAGGTGTGAAATTTTCAAGGGTTGATATTCATTATTTTAAAAGATATTAATGAATTTGCAATTTGGGAACACGACAGAAAATCTGTTGTAATTTTTGAGGTTATATGAAGTTTGCACCCAATTCTTAAGTATTTAGGGTTGAAATTAAGGGTTAACAGTGCAAAAAATGAAATCTGTGATGTTTTTTATACATTATACCAACTTTTGAACCGTTGTAATTCATTATTTTAAAAGTTATGAACGAATTTGCAAATTAAGAATTTGGCGGAAAATTTGTTTTTAGTTTATTGAAGTTTGCAATGTTTTTTTGAATGTTTAGGGTTGAAATTAAGGGTTGACAATGTAAAAAACATGTTCTACGGGGTTTAAAATATAAATTGACTCATTTTCAAATTTCAAAACTGTTTGGACAAAGTTTTATTCAAATATTTGTAAGATGACGCCTGTTCCGAATCTACTCCAATCCTTCCAAAACATCAAAATTTTTATTTGGTAATAAATCCGGCTGAAATTTACAGGAAATACATAAAATTAACTGAAAATCATTTATTTATACTTAAAATTAGTCGAACATTTTATTTATTTAATGAAAATACTTATATGACAGCTGTAAAGTAAGGTTAAAAATCATATACGTCTCAAAAACATTCGGCTAGTTTAACAGCGCCAAAATGCTCAAACTTTGTTGAAGATTACGACTCTGTCGATAAAACAGATTTATAAAATAAACGGATTATAATTGTTTGATATATTATTATGTATATTTAAGGCATAAATAAATTATTGATTTAAAATATTTAAATTTTGCCCAAATTCCAATCAGTTTTATACATTAATAGGTAAGTACTAACAAAAACATTTTTCTCAGGTTATGGTAAAACTGTCAGCGGACGTCACAACAGAAAACCGTTTCAGAATGTTATACCAAACAGTTTTAAGGGATGAAAATGTTGTGATTTATATTTTAAAGTCCAATGAATCCGATTCTGTCGTCGAATTGACGATATTTCTACCCCTTGAGATGTTATGAGCAAGTGAAAATGAAGTTCCACCGCTGGAAAAATTCTTGTGGACGATACGTGAATATATTTGTGATTCCATATGTTATAAGTGTTTTTATTGTTGTTGACAGTTGTATTGGCCGAAGACAACGCAAGCAAATGGGGCCCTGTGGTCGAACAGATGGACAGACATCGCGCCCTAAATCTTTTAAGGTAGGATAAGTTGTTTTCTTATCAAGTTGACGCCGTCCAACAACTCGTGTTTTATCCTTCACATCCTGTGTCAATTGTATTGTCTTTTGTATGTGTATTATCCTATTCATTGTATTATCCTGTGTTGAATAAACGATTATTCCTGTGAAATTGTACATTTGTTCCTTTTTAAATCCTTCCAGAAACCCTGTAATTCCAACGAGTTAGTGACGGTAAGTTTCAATAGATTTAAATCATTTATTAATTCAAGCCAAAAGAATAAAATCAGAGTTGTAATATTTAAATATATTGTAAAATTTGTCTATAAAATATATCCAACATATTTATTTAAATTCAAATGTATTATTTCAAACTGACAATATTTTGACTCGTGTAGTACTCCGCGCCCAATGACAGCCGTCCGTAGTAATTCAACTGTTATCAACAAAATATGGCGAGAAAAGTTGTTGTTAGTGATATTGTGAATATTAAGTGAAAATTTATGTGTAAATTTAGTAAGTACATTGTTAATTTATATAAAAACCGTTTTGGAAATGTACAGCGGTCATTTTGACATAAAATTTGTGAGTCTACCTAAATAAAATACTTTCGTATCAATAAATAACTTTCGTGACAACAATGTTAATTTGACGTAAGTACTTTATTGTATTTTTATACATTATTAACAACGAATATTGCATGAAATAGTTCAATTAGATTGTTTTCTAACCTTTTTTCATAATTTGTTGTGGTTATATAAACAGATATGAAACTATTTTCCGATTGTTCCAATCAATATACATACAATACAGGTTAGAATTTTATCGGAAGAACATTACAAGAAAATATTAGGTATTGTGTGTCTGTCTGTGCGTATGTGTGGGACGCCAAATGAATGATAGAATGTATCGCGGTTTCCCTTTGATAGGCCATTTAATTTATAAGTTAATAAGTAGTTTAAATACTATTCTAATTCCGTTTGTATAAGTTGCAGATACAAAACAATTCGCTGCTTCTTCCAGGACAGGAAAATAATCCGCAAATGTATTTGGTAAATTTATTCTTGTGGTAAGACTAATTTATAAAATATTTCGAGTCGCGGTCCCCTTTGTTAGGTTCCTATTAGTTTATAAATTAATAAATAGTCAATATTTGATTGTAATTATGTTTGTTTGAGTATGTTACAGATAAAATAATCGAAGATACAAGACGATAAGAAGTGAACCGAGTGCCTTGAAGAATATTCCAAGAAATATTAGGTATTGTGTGACTGTTTGTATGTGTGGGACGCCCAAATGAATGGTAGAATGTATCGCGGTTTCCCTTTGATAGGCCCTATTAGTTTTTAAGTTAATAAATAGTCCAAATTTTGTTCTAAATCCAGGTGTAAAAGTCTGTTACAGATACCAAAAATTCGTCGCTCCTTCCAGAGCAGAAAGACATGAAAATGATCATCAGGTAAAACTTGTAAATTTAAACCGGTCATAAACACATTAATTTATAAAATATTTCCAGTCGTGGTCATCAGAAGATCCTGGAGATGCAACAGCCGCTTCTTCGAGACCAGCTACAGATATATTTAGTTCGTAAGATGTATTGTACTTTATTTATTCTTAGCTGTAAGATGTATTGTAACTTATTATTGTAAAAGAGAACAAATATCCCAGTGTTTTAGCTGTGCCAAAGTCGCTGCGCAAAACGGAGGTAATATGGGTTGTAAGTTTGGTAAGAAAAATGAAGTACTTTGCCCATATTCTTCGTTTTTTTGACGTAAAAAAATTCATTGAACTTTTCTAAAATGATTTCCATTTCAAATTTTCGTTGTAAACCTTTTAAATCGTCAAAAAAGCGAGGAAAAAATTTGGAAATTTTTTCCCCTAAGGCCCTTCTACGCAATTTTTTTTTGACCTTGACAGTTTTTGGCGATTTTCTCGCTTCCTAGAGACCTTTTCGCGACAAAAAATACATCACTGGATTCCTTGAAGCCTTCTCTATAACTTTAGTATAAATTTATTGCATAAATTTTACTTTTATGGACTTATTTTTAATATTGAAGAGCGGGACAATTTTGCGAATTTAGGTTATCTGTCATAGAGTTAAGCGTAACAGCTCGAGCAGTTCGTCTGGTAAAGTCTCCGTAAATAAGATATTTAAAAGGACAGTAAGTGCATTATTTATTAATATAAATATTTGTGTTTTACATTCATAGTTGTGTACATATCCGGTTTTATTCAGTGATTATGTGGGAAGAACAAAAAGTGTGACGATTTGCGCGGCCAAAGTTTACAAACAGTTTAATTCTTTCCGTGTGAGTTTGTTACAGATACAAACCCATTTTGCGTGCAGCAGTTCTGCCGGACAATCCCACAATTCTAATGCTGGACAAACGGAAGAATATTCCAGTGGCTGTTTGGACAAAGCTTTATTTAATCTAAGTTGAAAACTAGGTACACCCTGAATGCGCAAGGTAAGATAAGTGACTTTTGGACCCATTTTTAGGTGTTAGGAGTGTAAATTTGGGTGTGGGGGTGTGAAAAATGAAATCTATGGGCTTTTTTACATAGGGAGTGAAGTTTTCAAGTGTTGATAATTATTATTTTAAAAGGTATTAATGAATTTGTAATTTGGGAACACGGCAGGAAATATGTGTTGTCATTTTTGTGGTTATATGAAGTTTGCACCTATTTTTTGGGTATTTAGTGTTAAAATTAAAGGTTGACAGTGCAAAAAATGAAATCTGTGATGTTTTTTATATATTATAACAACTTTTGAACCGTTGAAATTCATTATTTTAAATGTTATAAACGAATTTGTAATTTAAGAATTTGGCGGAAAATTTGTTTCGAGTTTATTGAAGTTTGCAATGTTTTTTTTGGATATTTAGGGTTGAAATTAAGGGTTGACATGTAAAAAACGTGTTCTACGAGGTATAAAATATAAATTGCCTCATTTTCAAACTTTAAAACTGTTTCGACAAAGTTTTATTCAAATATTTGTAAGATGACGCCTGTTCCAAATCTACTCCATTCCTTCCAAAACATCAAAACTTTTATTTGGTTATAAATCCGGCTGAAATTTACAGGAAACACAAAATTAACTGAAAATCATTTATTTATACTTTATATATTTGAATAAAAATATTTGACTGACATTTAAATTTGCACAACTATCGGCTAACGCACCGCTCTTTTAAATAATCTAGTCTAGATAAACAACATCATTGGTACCAATTAATGGTTAAAAACCTTTTAACATAACATTTAAGTTAATATTTCAATTAAAATGTTTGTTTTGAACAATATTTGAGTATAAATTTAAATAATATATATCAATTATTAATAATCGAATATACAATTAACTTAGTTTTAATTATTAGTTCGAGCATTTTGGCGCTGGTGTATATCAACAAGTTTCAACAAAAGTTGTGTTTGTAAACATTCATTTCTTATATTTTATACATTTAAAAGTGTTATTTCTATATTATTAATAGCGTTTTGTGTTATATTTGTGTTTAAAAATAGTTTTTACAATGATTTAATATTAGTTTCTGACGGTTTTGTATTGAAAATTGTGACAGAAATGCTTGTGAACTATGACGATTACTTCAAAGATTTCTACAGTTTTTTGGTATGTACATATATTTTTAATATATTATAACGCGTTTTATATATTTTATAATGTATATTTATTAATATTATGACGATACAACAATATATTAACATAATCATTGTGGTTAAATATTGATGGTTTTTCACAATAATTCTGACAGATTTATAGGTTATGTTAAACAAAACAATACATATATTTTATTATTTATTATAATAAGTATCAACAATACATTAATTTTTTAACAATTCTTTTATAAAGTCACTAGAATTTCTTTTATTTTCAAATCTAAATCCACGATTTTTATCGTAAGGCAAAGAACTTTTTTCAACGAACTTATTCACATTGGTGGGCCCCTGCCCCAAAACTTTTCGTCTGGGGACATGCCTCAGGGCAAAATCCCAATTCCCAGTCCGTCTAAGGTCCAAAAGTATTGATACCATTTGATTTATCGTTAAAGATTTGCCCGAACCGCTACCCCACGCCAAATATCGATCTAAGGGTAGTTTTTGCATTTTTAAGCCTTCGGACTTCGCTTTCGCTAGCGAAAGGGGCTCTTGGTTTATCTAAAATGATTTAGGAATACATAAAAATATATTTTAAGGCCTTATTAACTTACTTTATCGACAATTCCTCCAATTATATAAACGGCATTATGATCAAAACTTTTCATTTCCTCCCTGCAATGTGGCGTCAAATAAACTATACTTTTCAGCCTGTCTTGCGCATTTTCTGCCGGTTTTCCCTCGTTTTCCCGTTCAATATTAACGGATGGAAACTTTGCCGAAAGATATGATTCAATATGAACACTCAAAGGGAACCATGGTTCGAATAACGTCCCGATATGTCTTGATAATGCGCTAATTGTTGGTGAATTTTTTTCTGCGTTACAAAGATGTAAATCGAACGGCTCTAAAAGTAATTATATTGTTTATTAAGTGTAAATAAGTTAAAACGTAATATTTGCCTTCATGGTTTCGATTTTCGCTAAATGCGAGCATGATTTGTTTGGCGCAATTTTGGCATTCTCGTGACGTCATACTTTTGTCATAGCCTACGTCAATTATTAATGGTTGGCCGTATATATGAGCGTTTATTAATCGATTATTGTACATGTGGTTGATTGTTGTATCATATATACGTATAAAGAATGTGTTATGGTTTAAACCATATGTAATATGGTTATTTTCTTCCATTGGCGGTCGATTTTCTCTTTGAATTTTATTATTTTCTTTTTTATTCTTCAAATTTTCTTTCTTTTTTTCAATTTTCCATAAGAATTCTAAATATTTTTTACGTTGTGATCGACTAGATTTTAGTAAAAGTTCATTCCAGTGTTGCTCTTTTAAAAAATTTGATTCTGGGACTTTTAGGCCTTCTTGACGCATAACGTCTACTTCTAAAATAATTATTTGAAGTTTTTTTATTAATTCTGCATCGTTTTTAGTTAATTTTTCAACATTTACGTCTGAAATTTGAGGTTACATCAATTATTTTGAGGTTATATGAATGATTTTTATATTAATTTAAGCATGAGGATGATTAAATACCTGTATTTAGACCTGGCAATTGTAAATTTGTAATTTGCGATGAATAATATTTAAATTGTTGTTGAATTTTATTGACAATTACCCGATTTTTAATGAGATTTTGTGTCTGCTGTTTTAACCTAAAAACTCGACGAATTGATGCATAAAACTTATACATTTTACCATAAAATAATACAGAATAACTTTCAAACAAAATATATATTAATAATTATTAGTTTTATCAACAATTTTTTACAAAAAAATGTGTGAAACTAGCGCCATTTATTTTCTCGAACCATTACCAACTTTCTCTCCTTTTATTGGCTGCCAAAGGCGCTAAATTTAAACGAATATAATAATGGCGTGTCCCAATGCCACGTTTGTAAAACTGTTCGTACTATTCTCGGTATTTTTTGGGTATTTTATACCATTTTCGGTACCTGAAACAACTGTACCATGGTATGAAAATTTACCTGCAGTGGCAATGGACTATAAGGTCCATATAGAACCAGGAAAAGAGGATTGTTACTTTCAATATGTTAACCCTGGTGCTACATTTTATGTCAGTTTTCAGGTATGGATAAATTTATGGTGTTTTAAAGTGATTTTCATTTGTTTTCGGATAAAAACAATTGCCGTTTTGGTGTTTTGATTTGTACTTTATTGATTCTTGTATGATTTTCAATGTTTTTAGCATGTTTTTTGAGGTTATTTATTCTAATTTTTAATAAAAAATAGTTTTTGAATAATTGTTTATAAATTTTATTACATATAATTTAATATTTTTAATGATCACAAATAAGATTATGTACAAATTTGTCATGTTTTCTTTGAAAACAATGTTTGTTATCAATTTTAAAACAAATAATAATGTAAAAAACACATTTTAAACATTGTTAAACACAAATAATTTTCTTTTAATACAAATAACATAAAAATACAAAAAAAATCAACATGTTTTTTGACATATCTTCACTGAAGTTTGGACGTCCATAACCTCATTTTGGGTACAATTAATGTCAAAATTTATTCAAATTAAGATTCCTTGAACATTTCTACATATATGTACCAAATTTCATCCAAAAATCTTTAAAAACAAATGAGTTATAAACAAAAAAGTAAAAATCCAACATATGTTTTGGTGTTTTTATCGAAAACATTTGAATAAAAACAAAAGATAAGTGTAATACGATAACAGATTTTCATTTTTTTCGCGGAAGGTGTTGCGGGGAGGGGATGGAATGGCTGGTTTTGCCGTAAGACATCCAGGTGGTCAAATTGTACACCCATATCAATGGAAACAAAGTTCTGAATATCAGGACCAATCGTCTGTAGGCGGATATTATGCTGTTTGCATTGATAACCAATTCAGTAGATTTGCGGATAAATTAATTAATTTATACTTAACCGTTGTTCGATATGATCAATGGGATAAATATACAAAAGAAATCGAAGCAATCAATATGAATATGGAAAATTTTACGGTTAGTATATATTTATTTAGGTTATGGCTCATTTGGACCCATTTCTGGGTGTTAGGAGTGGGAATTTGGGTGTGGTATTGTGAAAAACGAAATCTGTGGGGTTTTCTACATAGGGGGTGAAATTTTCAAGGGTTGGTATTACTTATTTTAAAAGACATTAACGGATTTGTAATTTGGGAACACTACAGAAAATTTGTGTTGTAATTTTTGTGGTTATTTGTAGTTTGCACCTAATTTTAGGGTATTTAGGGTTAACAGTGCAAAAAATGAAATCTGTGGGGTTTTCTACATAGGGGGTGAAATTTTCAAGGGTTGGTATTACTTATTTTAAAAGATATTAATGAATTTTTAATTTGAGAACACGACAGAAAATTTGTGTTGTATTTTTTGTGGTTATTTGTAGTTTGCACCTAATTTTAGGGTATTTAGGGTTAACAGTGCAAAAAATGAAATCTGTGGGGTTTTCTACATAGGGGGTGAAATTTTCAAGGGTTGGTATTACTTATTTTAAAAGATATTAATGAATTTGTAATTTGGGAACACGACAGAAAATTTGTGTTGTAAGTTTTGTGGTTATATGCAGTTTGCACCAAATTTTTGGGTATTTAGGGTTAAAATTAAGGGTTAACAGTGTGAAAAATGAAATCTGTGGGGTTTATTACAAAGGGGTGAAGTTTTGAAGGGTTGGTATTCATTATTTCAAAAGATATTTATGAAATTGTAATTTGGGAACATGGCAGAAAATTTGTGTTCTAATTTTTGTGGTTATATGTAGTTTGCACCTAATTTTTGGGTATTTAGGGTTAAAATTAAGGGTTAACAGTGCGAAAAATGTAATCTGTGGGGTTTTCTACATAGGGGGTGAAATTTTCAGGGGTTGGTATTACTTATTTTAAAAGATATTAATGAATTTGTAATTTGGGAACACGACAGAAAATTTGTGCTCTAATTTTTGTGGTTATATGTAGTTTGCACCTAATTTTTGGGCATTTAGGGTTGAAATTAAGGGTTAACAATGCGAAAAATCTAATCTGTGATCTTTTTTATATATTATACCAACTTTTGAACCGTTGAAATTCTTTATTTCAAAAGTTATGCACGAATTTGTAACTTAAGAACATGATGGTTTTTCTCGCTAATTTAGGTCATTTTTCGGTATTTTTAGGGCGCTATTGTTACAGTAGAAAGAAATATAAATGAAATGTTACAATTTCAACATCATTCAAGAGGAAAAGAAGCAAGAGATTATAACCTGTTAGTTGATAACAATTCGTATGTTTTGCGATGGTCGATTGTTCAAATAGCTGTCATAACTATGACAACTTGTATGCAAGTTTATTTTGTTAGAAAATTATTCGATACTAAAAGTGGTGTAAATAGGTCTAGAATTTAATATTCGAGAAAGCATTCTAAATATTTTTGTAACGAAATAAAGAAATTTAAAAAAATCCGTATGCTTGGGTGACTGGTGTATATGTATATTTATTTTTGTAGATAAAATATACATTGTTTGTAACAATTTTTTATTAATAAATACATTATTTATAGTTTTTTTTATTGTGTTATTGCAAAATGGATTCCGAAATCATGTTCTACGGTGATTTTAAGGTAGGATAAGTGACTTGGACCCATTTTTGGGCGCAAAAAATTTGTGTTGTAATTTTTGTGGTTATATGAAGTTTGCACCCAATTTTAAGGTATTTAGGGATGAAATTAAGGGTTAACAATACAAAAAATGAAATCTCTGATGTTTTTTATATATTTTATCAATTTTTAAGCCCTTAAAATTCATTATATTAAAAGTTATAAACGAATTTGTAACTTAAGAAAGACTAGATTTTTTAAATGAGCGGTGCGTGAGTTCAAACATCAAAACTTTTATTTGGATATGAATTCGGGTGAAATTTACAGGAAACACATAAAATTAAATGAAAATCAGTTATTTATACTTAAAATTAGTCGTAAACGTTGTTTTTGGTAATAAAAATACATGTGTGACAGCTGAAAATTGAGGTTAAAAATTGTGTACGTCTCAAAAACATTCGGCTGGTTTGTAATTTCAAAATACTTTATTACTGGTTTATATGTTAATATTTAATAATTTATTAATGTATTTATGCCCTAGATGTACTTAAAAATAAATCAAACAATTTTTTAATCCTTAAATCCCTTAAATAAATTTTGTTAGTCTGCCATACCGACAGAGTTTGTGATATAGTTCGAGCATTTTGGCGCTGTATACCAGCAGAATATATTTAAATATTTTCATTTTAAAATGAATGTTTTTGATAATTTTAAGTGTTTATAAACAATTTTGTGTTATATTATGTGTTTTATGTGAATTTGAAGTGTTGTTTTCATGAAATTGATGTGTTGACAATTTTCAAAATGATGGGTAAGTAATATTTATATTAAATTTTGTCCAGACTGTTTCGAACTGTTTTAAGGGGGGTAATATGTCAATTTATATTTTAAACTTTATAAAAAACGTTTTTTAAACTGTTAGCCGTTAATTTCAACCTCAAATACCCAAAAAAGGGTTTAAACTTCAATAAACTCAAAACAAATTTTCCGCCAAATTCGTTCGTTATAAATTCGTTAATAACTTTTAAAATAATAAATATCAGCGGTTCAAAAGTTGGTATAATATATAAAAAACATCACAGATTTCATTTTTCATATTGATGATCTTAAATTTAAACCCTAAATACATAAAAATTAGGTGCAAACTTCATACAACCACAAAAATTCGAACACAAATTTTCTGTCGTGTTCCCAAATTACAAATTCATTAATATCTTTTGAAATAAGGAATAGCAACCCTTGAAAATTTCACCCCCTATGTAGAAAACCTCACAGATTTCATTTTTCGCACTGTTAACCCTTAATTTTAACCCTAAATACCCAAAAATTAGGTGCAAACTACATATAACCACAAAAATTAGAACACAAATTTTCTGCCATGATCCCAAATTACAATTTCATTAATATCTTTTGAAATAATGAATACCAACCCTTCAAAACTTCACCCCTTATGTAATAAACCCCACAGATTTCATTTTTCGCTCTGTTAACCCTTAATTTTAACCCTAAATACCCAAAAATTAGGTGCAAACTACATATAACCACAAAAATTAGAACACAAATTTTCTGCCATGTTCCCAAATTACAATTTCATTAATATCTTTTGAAATAATGAATACCAACCCTTCAAAACTTCACCCCTTATGTAATTAACCCCAAAGATTTCATTTTTCGCACTGTTAACCCTTAATTTTAACCCTAAATATCCAAAAATTAGGTGCAAACTACATATAACCACAAAAATTACAACACAGATTTTCTGCCATGTTCCCAAATTACAAATTCATTAATATCTTTTAAAATAAGTAATACCAACCCTTGAAAATTTTACCCCCTATGTAGAAAACCCCACAGATTTCATTTTTCGCACTGTTAACCCTTAATTTCAACCCTAAATACCCAAAAATTAAGTGCAAACTTCATATAACCACAAAAATCATAACACAAATTTTCTGCCATGTTCCCAATTTACAAATTCATTAATATCTTTTGAAATAATAAATATTAATGTTTAAAAACTTCACTTCCTATGTAAAATACACCACAGATTTCATTTTTCATAACCTCAAACCCAAATTCTCACTCCTAACACCAAAAAATGGGTCCAAAAATAGTTAATATTTTATGCTATTTTAAAAAATGTTTATTATACGTTTTCAGTACAAAATAGTATCAAATATACAATATTTTAAGTACTTAGCACCATATATTATAAGTATATACACTTTATCGACAGTTTTTGGAATGTACGTTATATTTATATATAATTAAAATAATATTATGTCTTATTTTGGCTATTGTTTAAAAATTCATCCGTTAATGCTAACAAACGATATCGTTGTCTCAAATTTCTTGCTCTCAAATGAGGATTAGCCACTTCAACACAAAAATTACCCGGAAACCATCCAATTTGGCCGTCAGTTATTTTTTGGCCATGGAACCATTGGTCCGCCATTTTCCTGTCCACGTTGACCACATCTCCTCTTTTTAGGTTAAGTTCGTCTGGTTGTTGGGCCTCATAATGATGTATTGCTTGAACCTGGGTCAAAATAATTTATGAAATTTTGTATTTTTTTTTTGGGACAGGATTTTTGGCCAACTTTGAGGGAAATTATTTGCGAAATGGGTAGAGTTAGGGTGGATTTCAACCCAGATATGGGTTTCTGATATTTTTATGCATTATACCCATATTTGGGTGTACAATGTTAGCAAGTATATAAAATCTTTTTTGAGGCTAATGCATTTTTAAGAAGTAATAACCCAAAAATGGGTGGAATTTGGCCAAATTAATTGCATATTTGAATTCTTCAGACATTTTAGTATATTTGTACAAATTTTCAAAATTTTCTGCTGGCTGAAAAAAATTTCAGAAATAAAAATATTTTTTTAGTACCAAATTTTTTAAAAATATTAATTTCAAAAATTCGTATCTCGGATATTTTAAGAGATATCGATCTGTACTATGAAAATTTCAACTCGGCAGACATTTTTCTATAGGACAGTATAAATTTCATAATTTTGTAGGCCTTAATACAAAAGTTATTCATAAAAATGTAAAATATGAACATCCAAAAATTATTTTTGTACCTGTGGACAGTCCCAAGATTCATAAATGACCTCATTTGGATCTTCTATCTTTGTCGGACATAAGGCCTCGACCCATCGCTCTCTCTCTGTCTCACTCGCGCAAGAAAACAAAAACGATATCTCTTTTCCGTCCTGGTTTTCAAGTAGGGTTAGAAACAAAAGCAAGCTGCTATCGATCGTCAATTGTTGGCCATCTGCCGGCGAAAGTTCTAAAAAACTTCGAGGGCAATGATGCAGAACATTGAAATATTCTTCACTAAAACAATAAATAAATTAGAAAAATATTTAAACTGAAAAATGCAAAATTACTTTTTCTTTTTTCCGATAATTATCCAGTCTTCAAATAAAAAAATTGTAAGGGATATTTTTTGGAACCGCTTCCCAAATGTTAATTTAATGCCCTCTTCATTTGTTTTTGGCCCTCCTTTGGCCACAAGTTGAATTAAATCGCCAGATTTCACCAAAAATCTAAAAAAAATATCCTTCAGTATCTCGACCTTAAATTGGGTGTGGAATGTATTACCTTTTACTGCCATCTTCAAATAAATCAACTGTACTCATTCCTATAGGAAACTCAAGTTGTCTTTTAAGGCGTTTAAGTTCCAAAATTCGTTCTGTTTGCCTCGCCGCCTCATTGCATTTTGCAACTAGGTCTTGTAAGGACCTTAAGGCTCCTTGACAGGATATATACTCATCATCTTGGGGCCCTAAGCGCCTTAAAACTGCATCAACTAACAATGGTAGCCTTAAAATTAAAAAAAATAATATCTCGGAAAGTATTGGAGATACGAAAAAAGTTAATATAACAAAAAATGTTCAAAATTGAATTTGACACAGAATTTACTTGAAACTTTTTCCCTAAGGGCTTTAGTTTTTGAGATACATACCTCGTAACACGTTGCATAGGTAACATCAGAAATGAATGCAAACTTAAGCCCTGACAATTCGTATTTGTTTCTAAATCTCTTATCGCTTGTCCAAATCTAGTTAGCTGTGGACTTTTCCCATTTTTCGGGGTAGGTTCAACCCTACATTTCCTTAAAATAGTGTCAGAAAGGCCTTGATTTGCACAATAATCCACATAACATGAAAAATATTTATCAGAATATTTTTTTATTATATCGCAGATGTCTGTGAGAAATATCGATTCATTCCATGATTTTTCTAAATCGTTTAATAATTTTTCAGATATTTTTTTTACTGAATTAATATTTCCAAATAATATTTTTTGGTCCTCCGGGCTTAAAAAGTTATCTTTGCATATTTTAGGTATAAAATGATCTGTTAATATGTTTAAAGAATTAAAATATGATGTTTCGCTAGTCAATATTTCAAATTTGGCTTCCTGTAATTTTTTCTGCGTTTGGTTCATAGATGGCAACACTTCCGCTATCATAACTTCCGGTAGTTCACTCCAAAGGGTTCTGCCGGTCTTTAAAATATTTCTTAGGGAATTTTTCTGATCCTGGGGGATTTCTAAAGTTTCCCCTACTGTTTCGTAACCGTCATATTCAGAATCAGAACTAGAAATATTTAAGGAGTTTTCAATTATTTCAGCGTCGTAGAATTGGTATAACGGCTCATCTTTTAAAAGAGTTGAAAATTTTTCGTTTTTCATATTGTAGTAGGCGTCGGTTATATCGTCATTTGTTTCTGAATTTGTATAAAATATTGAATTCGGAATTAAATCCGGTTTTTGTAGTATTTGTTTTTTATTTTTCTCATCATCGACAGTCATATTTTTTGAATTATTCTCATACAAACCAATTTCCGTATACCAAAAACTTGTTTTTTGACTGTCACCTGTTTCATTTTTAAATAAACCGCTTTCTAGATACCACGAAGTGTTTCTAGTTTTTGTTGGAATAGGTGGCGGTGGAATTTGAGGTCGTTGTGTTTTTTTTCTCAAAGGCACCTGCGGCTTTTGATTTTCTATGTCTTCCGAGGTGTCTTCAATGAGATAAAAAGTACTTTTCGCACTCATATTTGGATTAAATACTTGCAAGACATTGCCTTCAGTTTCAGATTGATTAGATTCAGCCATACTTTGAGAACGACGAAATTTCAGCCTGAAAAATATCAGTTATTATTCACTACACTTAATTTTTAAGTGCATACTGTCACACCCTCCCCTCGCCTAAAAATACTTATTTGTAGCACTAAATTCAAATAAATTTTGGATCTTACATAACTTTTGATTCTTAACAACTTTTGTAATGTGCTATTTTTTCGTAAAGTTGATAGTTTCACCGGAAATGACGTCACCCTCAATAAAACATACTTACCAATTTTTCTTTCTTGTCATACTGTTCGAATTTGCCGCCTTGTCCAGCAACCCTTCTCTATCCGGAAGTGGTTCCATTTTTTGCAACACAGGGCTCGAAACAGCCCTAGGCCTTCCCATGGGCGTGCTGGGTGAATTTTTATGGGGGCTTTTTTTGGTCATTCGACTTAAAGATTTCGTAATATCATTTTTTGTTAATGACCAATTTTTTCGTAATCGTTGCGCGAGTTTTGTGAGCCCATATTGGTTTGTTACACCCATTTTAGGGAGATCGGGGAGATTGGCCATACCCATTTCGACGCCTGAATCATTTTGATGGGTTTTGGAATCAATGTCTGAATCCGAATCAAATGAATCGAATTCATCAGAATTTAAAGATTCGTAATAATGGTATGAATCGCTTAATGCATCTAAAAATAAAAAATATATGTTGGCTTCACTTCTTAAAATAAGTCATTGGTATGTCACTAATTTAATACACAACAAATTATGTTTGGCAGTCTATACCTTACAAATGGGTACAAATATGGCCAAAATTCTTGTAAATTTGGAATCCTTTGTATTTTTTAAGTATGTTTACCAAATTTCAGTACAAAATTTTCAGTACATTCAAAGATATTTATAAAAATTCAAGAAATTTCAGTAAAAATTATGTTTGACAGTCTATACCCTAAAAATGGGTATAAATATGGCCAAAATTCTTGTAAATTCGGAATCCTTGGTATTTTTTAAGTATGTATACCAAATTTCAGTACAAAATTTTCAGTACTTTCAGAGATATTTAAAAAAATTCAAGAAATTTCAGTAAAAATTATGTTTGACAGTCTATACCATAAAAATGGGTATAAATATGGCCAAAATTCTTGTAGATTCGGAATCCTCGGTATTTTCTAAGTATGTATACCAAATTTCAGTACAAAATTTTCAGTACTTTCAGAGATATTTAAAAAAATTCAAGAAATTTCAGTAAAAATTATGTTTGACAGTCTATACCATAAAAATGGGTATAAATATGGACAAAATTCTTGTAGATTCGAAATCCTCGATGTTTTTTAAGTATATATACCAATTTTCAGTACAAAATTTGCAGTTGTATTAAAGATATGTAAAAAAATATGTAGTTTTATATTATACTGCTAAACGTAGCAGTGTTGATTTAAAAAAAATAATATCTCGAAAATTAAAAGAAATAAAGACTTCCGGTTTGAAAATCTGAATTCAGCGAACATTTTTCTATAAGAATAATTTACTTTCAACAAATTTCAGGCACTGAAAAATATTTCAGGAAGGTTTATTACAACATGTGTTATTTTTGACATTATGTAAATAAAAAAAAACAACTAGTTATTATTATTATTGATATATAATAATATTTACCTAAATATAATGTTAATTCTTGAAGTTCATTATTATGTTCATAATTTTTTAAACGTAATTTCGCATAATTTTTATTTATGCCATAAGTATGATAAATATAATAACTATTTTCACTATTATAATATGTTGATGATTTAATATCATCAAAATTTATTTTATTTTCATCACAATTAGTTAAATACGTCACACTTGGCGATGACACAAAAACTTGATCGGCCACAAATTTTCTCCGTTTTCGGCAAGTCGAATTTTGAGACATAGTTCATTTTTAACATGTCATAACTTGAAATCGGGTTGAAAACCGGTAATAATTCTTGCAGATTCAAATTCCTCGGTGTCTTTTTAGTATATATACTTAATTTCAGTACAAAATTTTCAGTACTTTCAGAGATATTAAATAAATTCAAGAAATTTCAGTAAAAATTATGTTTGACAGTCTATACCTTAAAAATGGGTACAAATATGGCCAAAATTCTTGTAGATTCGGAATTCTCGGTATTTTTTAAGTATGTTTACCAAATTTCAGTACAAAATTTTCAGTACTTTCAGAGATATTTAAAAAAAATTAAGAAATTTCAGTAAAAATTATGTTTGACAGTCTATACCTTAAAAATGGGTACAAATATGGCCAAAATTCTTGTAGATACGGAATCCACGGTATTTTTTATGTATGTATACCAAATTTCAATTCAAAATTTTTAGTACTTTCAAAGATATTTAAAAAAATTCAAGAAATTTCAGTAAAAATTATGTTTGACAGTCTATACCCTAAAAATGGGTATAAATATGGCCAAAATTCTTGCAGATTCGGAATCCTCGGTATTTTTTCAGTATGTATACCAAATTTCAGTACAAAATTTTAAGTACTTTTAGAGATACTTAAAAAAATTCAAGAAATTTCAGTAAAAATTATGTTTGACAGTCTATACCTTAAAAATGGGTACAAATATGGCCAAAATTCTTATAGATTCGGAATCCTCGGTATTTTTTAAGTATGTGTACCAAATTTCAGTACAAAATTTTTAGTACTTTCAAAGATATTTAAAAAAATTCAAGAAATTTTAGTAAAAATTATGTTTGGCAGTCTATACCTTAAAAATGGGTATAAATATGGCCAAAATTCTTATAGATTCGGAATTCTCGGTATTTTTTAAGTATGTGTACCAAATTTCAGTACATAATTTTTAGTACTTTCAAAGATATTTAAAAAAATTCAAGAAATTTCAGTAAAAATTATGTTTGGCAGTCTATACCTTAAAAATGGGTACAAATATGGCCAAAATTCTTGTAGATTCGGAATCCTCGGTATTTTTTTAGTATGTATACCAATTTTCAGTACAAAATTTTCAGTACTTTCAGAGATATTTGAAAAAATTCAAGAAATTTTAGTAAAAATTATGTTTGGCAGTCTATACCCTAAAAATGGGTATAAATATGGCCAAAATTTTTATAAATTCGGAATCTCCGGTATTTTTTTAGTATGTATACCAATTTTCAGTACAAAATTTGCAGTAGTTTCAAAGGTATATACAAAAATATGTGTCAATATGTGGAGACTTCAACGATAGATTAGACGAGAAAATTCTGTTTTTCAAAAAAAAATTGTAGTTTGATTTGCGGTACAAATTGAGCAAAATTAATACGAAATATGGATTCCAGACCCTTTTTAGGGTATATGTACCAAATTTTGTTTATTAATTTGTTATAGTTTGGAAAATATGAATGATTTTATAAGAAAATAATTATTTATTTTTGTGTAATTTGTTATAAAATCGCCATTTTTATTGGTTTCAAATATTTTTCTATTGTACGTAATATTTTTTTTTAGAAATTTGTCATAAATAGAGCATAAAAAAACGGAAGTATGTACCGGAAATGAAACTATTTCAATGAAAAATGAAAAAAAATATATTATTTTTCAACAAATATTTAGTTTTATATTACACAATATATATTATTTGACATTTATACATATTTTGAAATCATTTTACGTATTTTATATACACTTTTTAATATTTTAAACACTTAAAAATTAGGTATAATCACTGTATATTATATATAAAAACACTTTTAAATAAAATTTAAACACAAATTCACTGATTTTTCAATAAAATAACAGAATTTTCACTTAACATGTTACTATGACAATGAACGCTACAGAAATGGTAAAAGTTACCATGGATACTGTTGAAAGAGAAAACATGAAGGTTGATTAATACTAGCTTTTCCAAAAACGTTCAAGGTTAGCTAATAATTATTTATTTATAGAATTGCGAGTTTTATCATGTGAATTTAAAAAAACAAACAATATTGTTGTTAAATGTTTTGTTTAATAAATATTTAAATTTAAATCAATAAAAAAAATTATTTTCTAATAATTTGTATTCACAGATTGTTTATGTAAATTTCAAAACTTTCTTGGACTATAATAAAATATTAATTGCCGTTTCGTCATTATGTTAGACGCCTGAAAAATCTGAAATTGCTTCGAAATTACAGGAGCTTTCATTTGAAAAATAAAAAATATAAAAATACACTTACCATCATCAACAATAGTACTATTATTTTTGGTCCACTGTTCTCTGACTTTATTAGACCAGCCTGAAGCTTTTTTGCTTAACTTTTGTTTATTTTGAACTCTGAAATTATAAAAAAAATTACTAGTTACAATTTATCTTAATTTGTTTCAGAGATACATACAAAAACCAAAATAATATTTGTGTATATTAATAAGTTAGGCAACTATCATAACATATATGTTGTACAG
Source organism: Harpalus rubripes (assembly GCA_963082715.1). Classification (NCBI taxonomy): domain Eukaryota; kingdom Metazoa; phylum Arthropoda; class Insecta; order Coleoptera; family Carabidae; genus Harpalus; species Harpalus rubripes. The sequence goes on along the minus strand of OY720466.1, from coordinate 25,995,456 downwards.
GTCATATAAATTTTTGTTATAGGTAAGTACAGTTAGTCGAAACTTACATAATGAATCCTGAATTTTCTGTCTCTGGATCACTCAAATCTATCCATTCGTCAAGATGGCTACTTTTGCTGCTAAGACTTGTAGGGCTATATTTTCCGTACAGACTATTCTGTAAATCGTATGAAACAATACTATCTCGGTTTGACCCTGAGTTTGACCCATTATTCGACCCAAATTTAGGTCCTACACCCGTATTAAGGTTCAAGTTATCAATAACATCATTAATCGACTCATAACTTTGTGTTTTGGCTTCATTTAATAACCCTACACCCATTTTAGGCTGTGGCGAATGTGTGGGTGTATCATCTTGATAGTTATGTTCACCCAAATTTGGGTGTGACATATTTAATTCACTGATTGTAGAATAAATATTTTCTTTGAAGTTTTCGGTCGTTTCTATAACTTCTACACCTATCTCTGGGTGTGACATGTTTAAAATTGGGTGTGATGATTCTGATGAACCCATTGTAGTATGTTCTGATGATTCTGATGATAACACTTCATATATATTGTCATTTTTTTCTGGATTTTCATAAATATTCTCCTCATATGTTTCGTAAGTATGGGTGCTTAGTGTATCATCACTTTTGATGATACTTTCTGGAGGTATATCATATTTTGATGATCTATATTCACTTAATATATCATCAGTTTTTTGTAAGATTTGTTCATAATTTTTTATATCATCTTGAGGTTTTGGTTCTACAGTATCATACAAATTATCATCCAAATTATCATCCAAATCTTGATGATTATCAGCTGTATCATCAGTTTTTTGTCCAGTATCATCATAAATTTTATTTTTTTCTACGTTGTCATCATAAACAATTGTTGAATAAATGTTTAAATTTATATTTTCCCGCGATTTTTGTCGCCATAGAAACGAGTTGTTTGGCAGCACGGCCATTTTGTTTTCCGCTGCCATCTTTAAAATCTGCTGACTTGAAGTTGTTTTTGTTAATTTTAATGTTTCATACAAATCAGTCTTTTTCTTATCGATTTTTGAAGTTCTTTGATTTTGTTTGTTGTTTATGTCTGTTTTGCTTTTGTTTTCGAATATTTCTATTGTTTTTCTCACGCTGTGGCGATGTTCGGATGTTTTTTGATCGATTTTTTGGTCGATTTTTGTTCGAAAACTTGATTTTCGTTTGATGGATGGTTTTTTTCGAAGTTCTATTTTGGGTTTGGGGCGGATTTTCGGTTTTTCTATTTTACTATTAACTCTTTTGACAATTTTTTTTATTTGAGGCTCTTTTTCGTTTACTAACTCATTAAATTTTAGAGTTAATTCTTTTACTTTATTTGAGCTTAGTGTTGTACTGAAATTTTTTTTTGGTGAAATATTTTTGACTTTGAAACTAATTTTGCGTTTTTTTCTTGTGTCTTCTAAGTCAATATTTGTTGATTCATTTTTTGCCCTATTCAAATTTACAATTTTGTTTTCAAAACCATTATTTTCAAAAGCATTTTGTAAATTTAACATTTTATCCTAAAAAAAAAAATATAAAGTTTACTCGTCCCCCCTTAATAGAGTGTTGTAATACATTTCTCACGTAAATTTAAACAATTGATTTCCTTGGAAATAATTTTTGTTACCTTGACAACATAGAACAATTGTTTATTTATTATATTATTGTTTTTTCTTAAAGAGAAATTGAGAAATTTTATATTACAAGTATGTTTAAATATTTTTCTTGGCTACCATACCCAATTTTAAAATACAGTTTTTATGTTTTCTTATAGAAAAAACTGTGTAGATTCCAATTTTTTAATGTACAACCCGTTATCTCTAATAGTTTTCGAGTTATTAGCAAAAATGTAAAATTGAAGACAACAAGAAAATTAAATTTTTTAAAAAAATATTTGTTTTTAAGTTTTTGTTACCTCTGACCCATTAATGGGAAAAATATGTGTTTAACCTATCTTATACAGAATTTTATGGGGAATCCAAATTTTAATCGCACGATTCTCTACCTATTTTCGTTTTCGAGATATTCATTTTTTTCTAAAATGGCAACTTTAAAAATTTGTATGCTGTCGGTACGAAAACTTTCATATGTTTTGTAGTGTTAAATAAAACATAAAATTTATTATTTCAGGACGTTAACTTCTGTATACAAGGTCGAATAAGTATTTTGAACACGTATTTAATATAAATACAATAGAATTAATAATATAAAATATATTTCTCAATAGTTACTTGTCGCAAAGTACTTTAATATTTTTAAATTAACACTAAAATCGATTATAAATTCCAAATGTAAATATTGTTTCCTTATATATTTTACGTATATAGAAGAAAATGAGCACATTTCATTTTTTTAATAAACAAATGAAAGTTTTCTCAGCACTCTAGATATATTACGTGAATTAAACTAGGTCAGACCATCTTTTACCTTTCATGTATAATCAAAAAATTAGTGTATTACTTTCAAAAATTAATGAATTTCTTAAAAAATATATTATTTTTCTGCATCATATCTGAAAAAATATTGAAGATATTGCTTTCATTTTTTGAAAATTTTAATTCCTCGGGCCTTTTTCAAAATGCTTGAGAAATAATATTTTGATATATATGTGCAAATATATGAATAACTTATTAGTAATATTGTTTTTTTAAAATTATTTTTAATGATATATTATTAAAAAATTATTAATAATAATATTTATATTATTCAAATTAATATATGATTGTATATCGGGTTGCATAAAATAATCAAATATATATTTTTTAAATAAATCATTTAAAATTGTTTTATTCAACAATGGTAACCACAGTAACGGTATAAAAACAGTTGAAGCCTACAAAATAAACAAATATAACTGTAACACAAAATATGCTATATTTTTTTTGTTAAATTAATTTAAAATAAATATTTGATTTTACATAATTTTTTAATATAAAATATTAAGAAATTTCTTGATTAAGTGTTATACTAATATAGGTCAGGTGAAATGTACGTATATTTGTAAATCTGTCGCTATATAAGTATATTAGAAAATAGTTATATGTTTCTAGATTAAATACACAACTTAATGTACCCAAAAATTAACACACTATACCCAAAAAAGGTTAAAACATATTTATATCTATTATTTACAAAAACATGTATTTTTGAGATTATATAACTCTGAAACCTCTTGTGTGTAAAAATCGAAACATACTTCATTTATAGAGAATTTCATGTAGTTTTCAAATTTTCAACGTTCAAGTCGCTATGTTTTACCGGTTTCGAGTTACGAACAAAAACGTAAAATATGACACTTTACGAAAAAACAAATTTTAAAAAATGTTTTTTTTTATTGTTACAATTAGTCGGTAGTTATTTATTGGTAAATATTTTGTTATAAACTATCTGATAGAGAATTTTATGTAGATTCCAAATTTTTAACGCCCAATTTTGTAACTTTAATAGTTTTTGAGTTACGAAACAAAAACTGAAAAATGGTCGATTGGGAAAAATATGTAAGATGTTTTCTTAATGTATAATATTTTTTTTGATAATGTTATCAATATATTGAGATGGAAAAATATTATCTTATTAGGGCAGGCATAAACAACATATACAGGGTGGTAACACGAACACCAGAACAGCCTGTATATGATAATAATTATTAATTAATTTTAATGTGTAAGATATTTTGTTTACCTCAAATTTCCTTTCAAATGTTTAAGTACAGTCCTGCATTTATTGAATAAGCGAATTTTTAATATTTTATGTCATCAAAAAAATAGATTAGTCATTAAAGTTTCCATATTAACATAGAAAAACACATTATATTTTAAAAATATATATATTAACACTATTTTATTAAATTTTAAAACAGTGTTTCATAATTTTCACAACTTTTTTTTATATTTATAACAAATTTAACACACCATACATTAATATTAACACACTTTCTTTAATTTTAAGGCACTTTTAGGTACTTTTTGGCACATATTGTGAATAAAAACTAAAAAAAAACAATAATTTTTAACTTAAAACTTTATAAAAACGTAATCCCGTATTCTTCAGTACATAGTTGATTCACTAATGCAGTATTTCTTAAGCTGCCTTAAGTCTTCGGGATTCTTCGTAAATCTTCGGCTATATTCGGCTGAAATACCTCACATTCTTTTGTTATTGTGTAGCGTATATAATATTACATATAACATACATGAACCATATAAAAAAATATATAAAAAAATTTAAAAATATTTCATTTTTAAATATTTATTAATAATTTTTTTTCGGGGGCTTAAAATTTTTCAGTAAATATATACTCGTATAGAAAAAACCCTGCTGAGTCCAAATTTTCAAACCGGAAGTCGCTATTTCCTTTAGTTTCCGAAATATATATTTTTAAATCTGTTAAAATTATCTTTAAAAGTTATACTGAATATTGATTTATTTTCGTTGCTATAACAACGTATCTACAAACAAATTCGCATCAAAACAATGCAAAGCATTCTTGATTCTCTTCACAATACCAAAAAAATGGGGTAAGTCCATAATAAATTAGAAATTTTTGATTATTTTTGTATATTTTAAATATGTATATACCACCCGCAATACATACATGAAAAACTGGTCACCACTTTTTATAAATGTTATAACTCAAATACTGTCATTCAGAAAACTTTGAAACCATGTATTTCAACTTTATATATATGTATATATATATATATATATATATATATATATATATATATATATATATATATATATATATATATATATATATATTTCAGTTTTTGACGATTTTAAAGAATGTTTAATAATAAATGTATCCGTTGGAATATTTTGATGAAAATTGGTATACTTATGTTTTTTGGTACGAGGAATTTACTGGTGAGGTCGTTGAAGGTGTAGCACACACCCATTTTTGGGTACGAGAATGACATGGTTGAAAAAATAGTCGAAATTTTTAAAAAATAAAAAATTCTGAAATTTTGTGTTTAAGTAGTTTGAAGACTGCAGATTTAAGATTTTAAAACCGCAGGTCGATATCTCTTTTCGTTTCCGAGATATTCGTCCGCAAAAATTTTCACAATAATGCCCATTTTTGGGCCATATCCCAAAAATGGTCATTTATACAGCCCTGATGATATCACCATTCGATTCTACGAGCAAAATTACATAAGTATACCAATTTTCATAATTTTTGAGCAACTATTACAATCTCCAGAAGGAAAAGTCTGAAAATGGGCAAAAATCGCAAAAAATCTAAGGGGTACCCCTTACGATTTTTTCAGTTTTTGACGATTTTAAAGAATGTTTAATAATAAATGTATCCGTTGGAATATTTTGATAAAAATTTGTATACTTATGTTTTTTGGTACGAGGAATTTACTGGTGAGGTCGTTGAAGGTGTACCACACACCCATTTTTGGGTATGAGAGTGACATGGTTGAAAAAAGGGTCGAAATTTTTAAAAAATAAAAAATTCTGAAATTTTTGTTTTTAAGTAGTTTGAAGAGTGCAGATTTAAGATTTTAAAACCGCAGGTCGATATCTCTTTTCGTTTCCGAGATATTCGTCCGCAAAATTTTTCACAATAGTGCTCATTTTTGGGCCATATCCCAAAAATGGTCACTTATACAACCCTGGCGATATCACCAATAGATTCTACGAGCAAAATTACATAAGCATACCAATTTTCATAATTTTTGAACAACTATTACAATCTCCAGAAGGAAAAGTCTGAAAATGGGCAAAAATCGCAAAAAATCTAAGGGGTACCCCTTACGATTTTTTCAGTTTTTGACGATTTTAAAGAATGTTTAATAATAAATGTATCCGTTGGAATATTTTGATGAAAATTTGTATACTTATGTTTTTTGGTACGAGGAATTTACTGGCGAGGTCGTTGAAGGTGTAGCACACACCCATTTTTGGGTATGAGAGTGACATGGTTGAAAAAAATAGTCGAAATTTTCAAAAAATAAAAAATTCTGAAATTTTGTTTTTAAGTAGTTTGAAGTGTGCAGATATAAGATTTTAAAACCGCAGGTCGATATCTCTTTTCGTTTCCGAGATATATGTATAAAATACCACCCACAATACATACATGAAAAACTGGTCACCACTTTTTATAAATTCTGTTATAATTCAAATACTATCATTCAGAAAATTTTAAAACCATGTATATCAACTTTATACTAATATGGAAAGAGCCCATTAAATTTTGGTGCAAATAGGGCAACCGGAAATGGCACTTTACCTGAGCCCAAAATAGTTTTTCATAGAAAAAATATTGTATTGGACACATCAGATTTTTTTTCTTCAGAGATTCGCTGAATTGTGGAAGATGGCTGAATGCTCATGAAGATCGATCGGCAGGCCTGAAAATTTTTTCAGGACGCTGTATTTTGTTATGTGACAGCAATAATTCTGGTGATTATAATTTAATATTGGCGGAACCCAAAATATGGTAATTTTATAATAATTTTATATATTTTCATAAATACATAACATTATTTTAGCTTACAAAATAACGAGATAAATAATGAATCAAATTCCCCTACACCCATTTTAGGGAGTAGGGTGTATGTTACTGGTCGTTTAAGGGTGTATAGAGGCGCTGCGTCTTTATGTAGTGAAAGACCTCTACACGGCCCCCCAAGTTCTATATTGTCGTTTTATACAGATGATTTAGAACCACGTATACCAGGTATATATACCCAAAACTGGGTGGACATATAAATTGCGCAACCATTTAAAATATACGTATTTTAAATTTTTAGCGGTTGCTGTGTCTATAGGAACAAATATATTAATATACAAAAATAATAAACCATTTTTTAAATGGTGTACACCGGAAATACAAGTTACTGCACTAGAGCAAGAAATATGGAGGCGTTTAATTTCTTCAGAATTAAACCAACAAAGTTTAAAAGAAAATATTGCTTCGCTAAAAAGTATTGCATTTACGGAAATTTCACCTAGGTAATAAATTGTCAATGTGAGGTTATTAAAAACATTTTTAAAGGGGGGGCAATGTGTCAATTTATATTTCAAACCTCGCACAACACAAATTTGATGTTAATTTTTTTATATTTATACTAAAAATAGCTGATTTATTCTTTTTATTGTTAATAGATCTCAAAAATTATTAATTTTGGCTTCTGAAAAACATAATAACAATTATAGACATTTAGAAGAATATATTGGCAAATATATTCATTCAGAAATGCCTACAAAACCAAGTATTATTAATAGTATGTGTACATTAAACAAAAATTCACAAAATACAAATTCCATTGCTTGTTTGTGTATTGCCACCGAAAATGGTCTTGTATATATTTTAGATCCCATCGCATTTACAGTATTACATCAAGTAGGTCACTGAAAATAACATTCCTGAAACATATTTATATAATTATTATTTCAGGCCACATGTACATCACAAAATTTGAGCCCTATATACATTACAGCCTCAGGGCAATATGATATAGAATTCAGAATAATCATAACATGTCGTGACAGGTCTGTTTGGGTTCTTCGTCGTGATTGGTTAGAAGGCAGGCGCCTTTTAACCGCTACCCTATTGGGGCCTATCATAGATTGTCTCATTATAGGCCCAGAAAATCAAATAATAATAGGTGGTAATGAAAAAATTGGAATTTGGACAAAAAAAGGAAAACTGCTTTATAATGTATGAGAAAACGTTAACATAACTCAAAAACGCTTAAAGATATAAGAGTGGGGTTGGAAAATTTGAAAAGTACAGAAAATTTCCTATCAGACTCATGTAGAATAGTTTTTAAATAATTGGTTTTAAACTTTGAAAAATTGATGTAAACTTTTGAAAATTTCAAAAAATATATTCGTCGCTGAAATTTTTTTCAGAGGGCTGAAATGGCTGAAAATTTGTATACATATAGAAAAAAGTCTGAATTTTTCAAATTTTCATGTTTCAACTTGATAGCTTTAACGGTTAAAAAGTTATTCAATTTTTTCTAAGGTTAAGTTTTGAACTGATTATTTTTTTAGATTAAGCCCCAACAAAAAGGGTCGAAAATAACTTGTATGGCCCTTGTGTCACTTCCGCATTTAAACACAAACTTAATAGCTATTGGGGTTAACACTCAAATACAATTTTATCAAAACAGAACTTTGGTAGATTTAATAAATTTACCTGAAAGTCCCAGCGCAATAAAATTTGGTCGTCTGTCTCAAGAAGACAACGTTTTAATTATAATAACAAAAGATGGCAGCCTCATTTTCAAAATTTTGAAACGAATGGCTGACTTTTCCCCCACTTCTATAAATATGAACGACAGCACGCCTAATAATTCAATTGTAAACAAGCCTTTACCCCTACCAAAACGTAGTAAACTCTTCGCAGAACAGATGGCGCGCGAAAGACAATTTTCGCAAAATATTCATCAGATTTTTCAACAGAATTTGATAAAATTACGCTTGCTAGCTTCACAGCTAACTGTCAATGCGCTGAACATAGCTAATAATGTTAGTGACAACGAAAAAAACCCTATAAAGTTATCTGCGCAGGTATTTCTAGTTACTTTTTAATTTAAACATTTAGTAATTTTTTTTATTAGGTTTTAGGCTTGGGGCCAAAGTTTACACTAACTTTAACCTTAGAAAATATGAGTACGCTTAAAATAATTGAAAATCTACAGTTATTATTGCATGTTAACACTTTAAAATATAAAATCGATCAACCATTTTTGAAGGTAAGTTAATATTTTTATCAAATATATGTTTTAATTAAATTTTTAATAGATTCCAAGCATACCACCTGAAGTAAGCTACAAAATAGAAGTGCCTATTACAGAAATAATAGATTCTAATATGTCACAAAATGAAGACAACGTCACACCTATCAGAGTTTTTGTTTTTACTCAAAAAAATTCTCAACCAATTTTAGCTGCGAGTATCAACATGCCGCCTACGGATCCTTTAGCATTTTTAGTATAAAATTTATTTGCAATATAGTTGGCAACATTGCCTACCCTTAACTTTTAGTTTTACTCTGGTTGGCCACATTGCGGCAGCCATTTTATTACCAGTTTGACATATCATCAAAAAACTCATTTATTTTTATTTAAAAACAATATTGTAACAATTTAATTGTTTAAAAATAATAAATTTGTGTGAAAATGTGCAAATAAACATATATAAACATCAGATAGTGTTATTTAAAACTAGGTGTGTCTTAAAACAGTTTTGATGCGGTTTTTGATAAATTTTATTATGCCTCCTTTAAAAAATACAAATAAAAATATCAGTACATTAACAGAAACGCAACAATCGTTACAAAGCGATAATAATTATTTAGTAAATTTTGAAAACACGAATGATACAGACCATATTTATACTTGTCGACCATATCCTAATAAAGTTTTGCAAAATATTAACAATTTAAGACGAAATTCGCGATTTTGTGACGTTGATATTATTGCCGAAGGCAAAATAATTAAGGTAAGCGTTTTTATTTTTTATTACAATACAATTTTAGAGTTAATTTGAAGATATTTCAAACAGTTCAGGGGTTATGAGCCATCGAAAATGTGAGGTTAAAAATTGTTCAATATCATGACTTCGATCAAAAATCGAGTACTAATTCTTGTAAAAATGAACTTTAGAGGGTTGATTTGAATATTTTTGGTATGAAAGTGGTTAAATTTCCGATTAAAAACTCCTGAAACCCGGGTTCAAAAATTGTACATTTTTGGCTAAAAATTTGAGGTTAAAAAAACTTATTTGGTTATGAATTCGACATTTTTTTGTATTATAGGCTCACAGGGCCGTTCTGGCAGCAAGTAGTCCATATTTTCACGCCATGTTTACTTTAAATCTAGCCGAAAACACTCAAAGATCCGTTGAGTTACATTCCATATCTCCAGAAATTTTAGAGTTACTATTAGATTTTATTTATACCGGGTCTGTGACTTTAAATCAAAGTAATGTTCAAGAATTAATGGTTGCTGCTGATATGCTCCAACTTAAAGAAATTGTAGAGGGATGTACAGAATATTTGAAACGAGAAATACATCCGACGAACGTTATTGGAATTTATAGGTAACTTTTTGTGCTTGTAAATACTCAACGGCGTAAAATATCGTTAAGTTAACATCATATTCGTGTTGTACGGGGTTTAAAATATAAATGGACTCATTTTCAAACTTTAAAACCGTCTGGACAAAGTTTTATTTAAATATTTGTAAGATGACGTCTGTTCCGAATCTAGTCCGATCCTTCCAAAACATTAAAACTTTTATTTGGTTATAAATTCGGTTGAAATTTACAGGAAACACATAAAATTAATTGAAAATCATTTGTTTATACTCAAAATTAGTCAAAAACATTAATTATTGAAAGAAAATTTAAGTATGACAGATGAAAATTGAGGTTAAAAATCATGTACATCTCAAAAACATTCGGCTGGCTTACAGCGCCAAAATGCTCGAACTATATGTGACATGACTGACTCCGTCGGTATGGTAGTTTCATTATTAAAGGATTAAAAAATTGTTTAATGCATTTTAAAGTATATTTAGGGCATAAATATATCAATGAATTAATAATTATTGATATTTAAAATATGTATAAATGGTTAGTTAACAGTTGGCAAAACAAACAAACCAATTGTTATATGAAGTTTACATCTAATTTTTAGGTATTTAGGGTTGAAATTAAGGGTTAACAGCGTGAAAAATTAAATCTGTGGGGTTTTCTACATAGGGGGTGAAATTTTTAAGGGTTCATATTTATTATTTTAAAAGATATTAATGAATTTGTAATTTGGGAACACGGCAATAAATTTGTATTGCAATTTTTGTGGTTATATGAAGTTTATATCTAATTTATACATATTTAGGGTTGAAATTAAGGGTTGGCAGTGCGAAAAATGAAATCTGTGATGTTTTTTATATATTATATCAACTTTTGAACCGTTGAAATTCATTATTTTTAAATTTATGAACAAATTTGTAACTTGGGAATTTGGTGAAAAATTTGTTTTGAGTTTATTGAAGTTTGCACTCTTTTTTGGGTATGTAGGGTTAAAATTAAGGGTTGACAATGTTAAAAACGTGTTGTACGGGGTTTAAAATATAAATTGACTCATTTTCAAACTTTAAAACCGTCTGGACAAAGTTTTATTTGAATATTTGTAAAATGATGCCCGTTGTAAATTTTTCGTAATTTTTCCAAAACATCTAAACTTTTATTTGGTTATGAATGGGGATAAAATTTACAGTAAATTAATAAAATTAACAGAAAATCATTTATTTATACTTAGAACAAGCCGAAAACATTTATTTTTTAATAAAAATGGTTAAAAAGTGCTGTCTAATCTGTATAACATTCGACTCACGCACCGCTCATTAAAATAATCTAGTCTACATAAACTATACATCATTGGTATCATTTGACGTACATTGACAAAATGGCTACCTGTTTTTATAACAAAGTGTCAACAATCAATGAAAATAATAAATTATAATCGTACAACAATGATTAGAGCTATGAAACTTAAGAAATATGTAAATGAAGTTACGGGAAATGTGTATTAAATAATAAAAATGTATATTTTTACTCGTTGAGGGTGCAATAGCAGATGTAGTGACATTGAAAAGACAGCGTTTTGTGAAATATACGTTAATATATTTGTGATTTCGTTTGTTACAAGTGTTGTTTATTATTGTGAACAGTTGTACTCAGTTGTACTTTAAAAGATATTAATGAATTTGTGATTTGGGAATACGGCAATAAATTTGTGTTGTAATTTTTGTGGTTATATGAAGTTTACATCTAATTTTTGGGTATTTAGGGTTGAAATTAAGGGTTGACAGTATGAAAAATGAAATCTGTGGGGTTTTTTACATAGGGGGTGAAATTTTCAAGTGTTGATATTTATTATTTTAAAAGATATTAATGAATTTGTAATTTGGGAATACGGCAATAAATTTGTGTTGTAATTTTTGTGGTTATATGAAGTTTACATCTAATTTTTAGATATTTAGGGTTGAAATTAAGGGTTGACAGTATGAAAAATGAAATCTGTGGGGTTTTCTACATAGGGGGTGAAGTTTTCAAGTGTTGATATTTATTATTTTAAAAGATATTAATGAATTTGTAATTTGGGAACACGGCAATAAATTCATGTTGTAAGTTTTGTGGTTATATGAAGTTTACATCTAATTTTTGGGTATTTAGGGTTGAAATTAAAGGTTGACAGTGTGAAAAATTAAATCTGTGGGGTTTTCTACATAGGGGGTGAAGTTTTCAAGGGTTGATATTTATTATTTTAAAAGATATTAATGAATTTGTAATTTGGGAACACGGCAATAAATGGGTGTTGTAATTTTTGTGGTTATATGAAGTTTACATGTAATTTTTGGGTATTTAGGGTTGAAATTAAGTGTTGACAGTATGAAAAATGAAATCTGTGAGGTTTTTTACATAGTCAGTCAAAACCATTAATTTTTTAATGAAAATATCTGTATGACAGATGAAAATTGTGGTTAAGAATTATGTACATTTCAAAAACATTCGGTTGGCTTACAGCGCCAAAATGTTTGAACTGTATGTTACATGACAGACTCAGTCGGTATGGCAGATTCATAAATTAGTTTAAAAAATTGTTTTAATGCGTTTTAAATTATATTTAGGGCATAAATACATCAATGAATTATTCATTTTTAATATTTAAAATATGTATAAATGGTCAGTTAACAGTTGGCAAGCCAAATGACATTGTTGATTTTTTTGACAGATTACGAATGTGATGTTAATTTAAAGATTTTTTAAATTGTTGGGGCGTTGTAAATAAAATAAATATGAGTATTTGTGTTGTTCAGGTTTGCAGATACACATAATTGTAGTTCTTTAGTTACATATGCTTCAGAGTACATATATCTGCATTTTCCTGTCATATCTGTCGAAGACGAATGGCTTGAAATTCCAAAGGAAATATTAGTTCATTTTCTTTGTTCTGAACAACTAAAAGTCGACTCGGAATTTCAGGTTAAATTCCACAATTATACAATGTAAAAATAGCGAAAATAAAATTTTATCGACAGGTTTTTACGGCTGCATTAAGATGGATTACCCATAATACAATTTCAAGACGTCGATACGTCTTCGAAATATTACGTCATATCCGTCTACCATTATTATCTAATAATTTACTACAACTAGCAGTCGATGACGTCCAAGATCGAAGTCTCCAAGTTGCATTGCGGTCTGTTCACGAAGATCTTCTTTTACGGCGAAATTCTTTAGTTCCATTATTTGTGCAACCACGCCAGGGGGCCAAAAAAAATATTTACGTTATAGGAGGGTCGAAAAGAGAGCCGGAAAATGGCTGGCATCGACGCGAAAGCAGGTTTACTGAAGTTGAAAGGTTTGACACATTTCGAAGGTAAGATAATGAGAATAACCCAAACCATGAAAAAATTCATTTTTTACAAAACCTTTTATAAAATTTGAGCCCTAGGGCCAAAAAAATTAAAATCATGCTCCCTTATACAAAAAACTTCAAGGAATCTAAATCTGTAATAATTTTTGCTCCATCTCGCGCCAAAATGGAGTTATCGGCCTTTAAAATGGCCGAATTTTCAGGGAATGGTCCAAAGTATCTCCGATGGCAATTAGTCGAATTTTACCGGGCGTGGCAACTTTAAATGGCAGAATTTATGTAATCGGCGGAGAGCAGGAGTCTAAAATTTTGGCCAATGGGGAATGTTACGATCCCTTGGAAGACAAATGGTCCCAAATTGCTAGTATGGTCATTCCTAGGTACGTCATGTTGTTAAACCATCAAATATGTTTTTTATACCCGTTTTTAGGTGTGAGTTTGGCCTTTGCGCCCTAGATGGTTGTCTCTACGCTATGGGTGGTTGGGTGGGTGAAGACATTGGTGATCTTATCGAGCGCTACGACCCAGAAAAGGGTGTGTGGCGACTTGAAGGTCATATGCCTGAACCCAGATTTTCAATGGGTGTAGTTTCTTACGATGGCTTGGTAATAAATTAATAAATAATCGCGTACTTAATTTGTGATTTCTACACCCTTTTTTGGGTGTTTGTTTGGCTATAGGTGTATATGGTTGGGGGCTGTAGTCAAAATGAACGACATTTAGCTGAATTGGTTTCTTATGAACCCATTTCTGGGGAATGGCGGAGATTACCGCCCATGCAAGTAGCTCGGTCACAAATGGGTGTGGCAGTTTTGTACGACTCTCTTTATGTTGTTGGAGGTAGCAACAGACATAACGAAGTCTTAAACAGTGTCGAAAGATATTCGTTTAAACAGGTAGGTAAACAATTTTTATTATTTTTATCATTCAAGGACATTATTTTGGATGTCAGAGTGAGAATTTGGGTGTAAGGGTGTGAAAAATAAATTCTGTAGGGTTTTTTACATAAGGGGTGAAATTTTGAAGGGTTGGTATTCCTTATTTTAAAAGATATTAATGAATTTGTAATTTGGGAACACGACAGAAAATTTGTGTCGTAATTTTTGTGGTTATTTGAAGTTTACACCTATTTTTTGGGTATTTAGGGTTAAAATTAAGGGTTAACAGTACGAAAAATGGAATCTATGGGGTTTATTACATAGGGAGTGAAGTTTTGAAGGGTTGGTATTCTTTATTTTAAAAGATATTAATGAATTTGTAATTTGGGAACACGACAGGAAATTTGTGTTGTAATTTTTGTGGTTATATGAAGTTTGCACCTAATTTTTGGGTATTTAGGGTTGAAATTAAGGGTTAATAGTGAGAAAAATGAAACCTGTGGGGTTTATTACATAGGGGGTGAAGTTTTGAAGGGTTGGTATACCTTATTTTAAAAGATATTAATGAATTTGTAATTTGGGAACACGACAGAAAATTTGTGTTGTAATTTTTGTGGTTCTATGAAGTTTACACCTAATTTTTGGGTATTTAGGGTTAAAATTAAGGGTTAACAGTACGAAAAATGGAATCTGTGGGGTTTTTTACACAGTGTGTGAAGATTTGAAGGGTTGGTATTCCTTATTTCAAAAGATATTAATGAATTTGTAATTTGGGAACACGATAGAAAATTTGTGTTGTAATTTTTGTGGTTATATTAAGTTTGCTCCTAATTTTTGGGTATTTAGGGTTGAAATTAAGGGTTAACAGTGCGAAAAATAAAATCTATGGGGTTTATTACACAGGGGGTGAAGTTTTGAAGGGTTGGTATTCCTTATTTTAAAAGATATTAATGAATTTGTAATTTGGGAACACGACAGAAAATTTGTGTTGTAATTTTTGTGGTTCTATGAAGTTTACACCTAATTTTTGGGTATTTGGGGTTGAAATTAAGGGTTAACAGTGCGAAAAATAACATCTATGGGGTTTATTACACAGGGGGTGAAGTTTTGAAGGGTTGGTATTCCTTATTTTAAAAGATATTAATGAAATTGTAATTTGGGAACACGACTGAAAATTTGTGTTGTAATTTTTGTGGTTATATGAAGTTTGCACCCAATTTTTGGGTATTTAGGGTTGAAATTAAGGGTTAACAGTGCGAGAAATGAAATTTGTGGGGTTCATTACATAGGGGGTGAAGTTTTGAAGGGTTGGTATTCCTTATTTTAAAAGATATTAATGAATTTGTAATTTGGGAACACGACAGAAAATTTGTGTTGTAATTTTTGTGGTTATATGAAGTTCACATCTGATTTTTGGGTATTTAGGGTTGAAATTAAGGGTTAACAGTGCGAAAAATGAAATCTGTGGGGTTTATTACATAGGGGGTGAAGTTTTGAAGGGTTGGTATTCTTTATTTTAGAAGATATTAATGAATTTGTAATTTGGGAACACGGCAGAAAATTTGTGTTGTAATTTTTGTGGTTATATGAAGTTTGCACCTAATTTTTGGGTATTTAGGGTTGAAATTAAGGGTTAACAATGCGAAAAATGAAATCTGTGATGTTTTTTATATATTATACCAAAGTTTGAACCGTTAAAATTAATTATTTTTAAAGTTATAAACAAATAACTTAAGAATTTGGCGGGAAATTAAAAATTTTACGCGGTTTTTTTCAAATTTAAGGCAAGATATGTCGTTTTCCTTTCAGAATAAGTGGTTTCCGGTGTCTAGCATGACAACACCAAGAGGCTGCCCCGCTGTAACATCTGCAGACGGCCTTTTGTACGTCATTGGAGGCGATCAAACCCATGACGTTAATTTTTATCGAGCCCAATATACTTTATCAAGTGTGGAATGTTACGATCCTCTTACAGATAATTGGCGGGAGTGTCCGAACCTCCCGGAAAGCCGAGCAGAGGCGGGTGCGGTCGTGGTGTAAAACAATCGACGCATAAGTTATGTCCTTTTTTTATTTTTGTGCACAACGAAGGTTTATTTTAGCACAAAAAAATATTTTGTTCTGGATCTGTGATTTTTGTATATATTAAATGCTTTTTTATTCATATATTAATGTATTATAATCAAATATATATATATATAATATTACTTAAAAGTTTTATTATTCTCAGAGCTCTGAACAACCTGAATGCGACAAGGTAAGTTAAATGACTTTTGGACCCATTTTTGGGTGTTTGAAATGGGAATTTGGGTGTGGGGGTATGAAAAATGAAATCTGTGGGGTTTTCTACATAGGGAGTGAAGTTTTCAAGGGTTGATCTTTATTATTTTAAAAGATATTCATGAATTTGTAATTTGGGAACACGGCAATAAATTTGTGTTGTAATTTTTGTGCTTATATGAAGTTTACATCTAATTTTTAGGTATTTAGGGTTGAAAATAAGGGTTGACAGTATGAAAAATGAAATCTGTGATGTTTTTTACATATTATACAAACTTTTGAACGGTTGAAATTTATTATTTTAAAAGTTATGAACGAATTTGTAACTTGGGAACACGGCAGAAAATTTGTGTTGTAATTTTTGTGGTTATATGAAGTTTACATCTAATTTTTAGGTATTTAGGGTTGAAAATAAGGGTTGACAGTATGAAAAATGAAATCTGTGATGTTTTTTACATATTATACAAACTTTTGAACGGTTGAAATTTATTATTTTAAAAGTTATGAACGAATTTGTAAATTGGGAACACGACAGAAAATTTGTGTTGTAATTTTTGTGGTTATATGCAGTTTGCACCTAATTTTTGGGTATTTAGGGTTGAAATTAAGGGTTAACAGTGCGAAAAATGAAATCTGTGGGGTTTATTACATAGGGGGTGAAATTTTGAAGGGTTAGTATTCCTTATTTTTAAAGATATTAATGAATTTGTAATTTGGGAATACGGCAGAAAATTTGTGTTATCATTTTTGTGGTTATATGAAGTTTGCTCCTAATTTTTGGGTATTTAGGGTTGAAACTAAGGGTTGACAGTATGAAAAATGAAATCTGTGATGTTTTTTACATATTATACAAACTTTTGATCGGTTAAAATTTATTATTTTAAAAGATATGAACGAAGTTGTAATTTAGGAACACGGCAGAAAATTTGTGTTATTATTTTTGTGGTTATATGAAGTTTACATCTAATTTTTGGGTATTTAGGGTTGAAACTAAGGGTTAACAATGCGAAAAATGAAATCTGTGATGTTTTTTACATATTATACAAACTTTTGAACGGTTGAAATTTATTATTTTAAAAGTTATGAACGAATTTGTAACTTGGGAACACGGCAGAAAATTTGTGTTATCATTTTTGTGGTTATATGAAGTTTACATCTAATTTTTAGGTATTTAGGGTTGAAATTAAGGGTTGACACTGTTGAAAACATGATGTACGGGGTTTAAAATATAAATTGACTCATTTTCAAACTTTAAAACCATCTGGACAAAGTTTTATTTGAATATTTGTAAAATGATACCCGTTACGAATTTTTCGCAATTCTTCCAAATCATCTAAACTTTTATTTGGTTATGAATGTGGATAAAATTTACAGGAAATTAATAAAATTAACAGAAAATCATTTATTTATACTTACAATAAGCCAAAAACATTTATTTTTTAATAAAAATGGTTAAAAAGTGCTGTCTAATTTGTATAATATTCGACTCACGCACCGCTCATTAAAATAATCTAGTCTACATAAACTATACATCATTGGTACATTTGGCGTACATTAACAAAATGGCTACCTGTTGTTATGTCAAAGTGTCATCGATCAATGAAAATAATAAATTATAAACGTACAACAATGATTTGAGCTATGAAACTTAAGAAATATGTAAATAAAGTTACGGGAAATGTGTATTAAATAATAAAAATGGTGTATATTTTTACTCGTTGAGGGTGCAAAAGCAAATGTAGTGACATTGAAAAGACAGCGTTTTGTGAAATATACGTTAATATAGCCGCCTCGGTGGTCGTGTGGTTTGAGGCAGCGACCAGCGCTCGAAGCGACCGTCACCGCTCGACTCTGAGGTTGTGGGTTCGATTCCCACCAGGGGCTTGGGTGTTTGTGTTTGTCCTTTCATCATCTCATTTCCATCAACACTCCGCGAAAAAATGAAATGTTATACATATAATGTAAAAAATTGACTCATCCTCATCATCACCAAATTGTAATAACTATTCAGTTGATATACAATAAAGATTATTATATATATATTTTGTGAAATATACGTTAATATATTTATGATTTCGGTTGTTACAAGTGTTGTTTATTGTTGTGAACAGTTGTACGAAGCTGTTGCGCAGATGGGCAGACAAACAAACAACATCTTGGACGATTGCCTGCAGACAACATGTAAAAATGGGGCCCTACAACTTAAAGCTGTTAAGGTAAGAAAATTTGTTTTTTATTTTTATAATGTCCAATAAAACCGACAATTCTTTATATATTTACACCTTTTAAGAATCTGTGAGACATTTATCCTGAAAAAGGTGTAATTGTTAATTCTGTTAAACCAGCAATACTTTTATTTGGTCATCAGCATCAAGCTGAAATTTACAGGAAACATGTAAAAATAACTGAAAATCATTTATTTATACTTAGAACAAGACATTTATTTTTTAATAAAAGTATTTAATTGCTTATTAACATCTAGATTTGAGGTTAAAATGTACTATTCAACCTGCATAACATTGGGTAAGCCACAACGCTAAAAATAACTTTTAACCTAATATTTCAATTAAAATTATTGTTTTAAACAATATTTTAGTATAAATATAAATGAATTTTTAATAATAGAATATATAATTAACTTGGTCGGTCATTATTAGTTTCAACGCATCAACGAACGGCCATTTTGTTTGTAAACTATGTAAACCAAACAAATTTGTTGTGTTTTATACATTTTAAAGTATTATTTCTATATTATAAATAGTGTTTTGTGTTATATTTATGCGTAAAAATAGTTTTTACAGTGATTTAATAAAAGTTTAATTCGGTTTATCATTAGTTTTACAATGTTATGCAAATTGATGAATACACAAGTACATTAAATAGTTATTTTTCAAATAACTGTTTTTCGGTATAATTAAATAAATTTTACACATTTTACATTAGTTTTGTTCAATAATAAATAAGTTAGTAACGTAACCAAAACATTTTGTCAGGTTATGGAAATCGTCAACGAAGACCACAAGACAAAACCGTTTCAGAATCGTATACCAGACGGTTTTAAGGTGTGAAAATGTTGTGATTTATATTTAAAAGTCCAAGGAATCCGATTTTGCATTCGAATTGACGATATTTTTACCCGTTGAGATGTTATGAGCAAGTGAAAATGAAGGATGATTGCCGCAAGATATCGCCATAAATGGGGCCCTACAGCTGGGAGGAATCGTCGAGCAGAGGATAAACATCGCGATTTGAAACTTTTAAGGTAAGACAGTTGTTTTTTATAAGTTTATAACGTCAAGTAATACAGCGTTTATTCTTGAAAAACCGGCGTTTCTTCGTACATTTACACCTTTTTCAGGGTATTTAAGGATATTGGTAAATGTTTAATATTTTTAATAATAACATTTTGAAGAGTTTACTAAATAGTTTTATGTTTAAATCAATTTTAAAAACCGCGGAAAAATTTATATTTTATACCCGTACAACACGATTTTAGTGTTAATATGAATTCAATCACATTCGGGTTCAAAAATTGTACATTTTTGCTTAAAAATGACTGTTAATTTTTGCAAAAACGATCTTTCGAGGGTCGATGTGATATATTAATATTGTGCGGGGTTAAAAAATAAATTTATTCGTGGTTACAACAGAATAAACATAAAAATCTTTCAGGAGATCGGTACACCAAACGAACGCCTTTTTGGCCTTCGTTCCCAGCTGCAAAAAAATGAAATTCATCGACTTTCCGGCTTCAAATGTGAGTCAACAATGTGGAGCCCTCGCTGAGTATAGAGCTGGCGCTGTGCCCCACGTCTGAGGAATGAGATGGGGCCCTAAGCTGCCCAGCGGAGGACAGGACTACGAATAATTGTGAGTTTATTTTTTTGGCGTCAAATTGAGTCTATTATTAATGGTAGTGAAATAAATGATATAGTTTTATGTATTTGAGATACACGGGCGTGAGTTTTATCAAAAAATTAAAGGAAAAATTATTTAATTAAAGAAAAATTAACAAAAAAAATTAATCAAGCTGAGACGACCAGGTTTAAATTTAGTTGGTTATTTTTCATGGTGGTAAATGATGGAGCAGAGCATCTGTTAATAGTGTTTAATTAAATAATTCGTACATAGGCAAAAGATGTTGTTATTCATTATTTAATTTATTGTCAGGGCTGCCAGTTAGTCACTTTTTTTAACTAAAAGTCACTGTTTTGGAGTTTGGTGAATATTTATTTACTCTAAATCACTTTTATTCATTTTTTATAAAATTTAATCATGTTTATATAATTTATTTTAACTTTATGTGGTGATTTATACTTTTTGCAGTAATCACATATTAAAACTATTATTGCCACGTCTTTAAATTAAATTTTCTCGGACACTAAAAGCATAAATTTATATTAAGTATTAAGAACGGTAAGGACAATGTACCGATCAAAGACAATGGCCCGTATTCCGAGCGCGCTTTTATGGAGCACGCTTTTACATTATATTCTTATGAGTTTGCTCCATAAAAGCGCTTTTATTATAAAAGTGCGCTCGGAATACGGAGATTTGAAAATTATTTTGACATTAAATTTTTTTTTATTTATTTACCGTCTCGCCTTCTGAAAGTAAGTGAAGCGCATCACTTACCGACGTGAGTCACATTACTTACCGTTCAATAATTTATAAATAAGACCTACTGTCTTGGAAATACTATCGGTAAACTTTAAAAATAATCCGATCGTGCAAAAAAAACATTGTTATTCATTATTAATTTAATTAAATCGTTGATTAAACAAACTTTTGTCATAATGTGCATTGGCTGTTAGCCCGATTTGAGTATAGGACAAAAGGACATTCAAAAAAATTCCTAACTCGAAGTAGGCTATGAACAAAGAAACGTATGGCAATTTAAAAGTATTTAATTTAATGTCAATTTGACATGAGATATCGTCAAAAATGTTATCTAAAGAAATCAAAGCTTTTCTTCTTGAATCTTATTTTATAAATCTAAAGGAATTATTGTCTTTTCCCTTTAAAATTACATTTTAAGATCAATTTTGACATCTTGACTTTTGAATTGAATAATCGGACATACGTTTCTCTGTTCATAGCCTACTCCGAGTTAGGAATTTTATTGAATACACTGTATTTTAACGTGTGAAACCGTCGTAATATATTGTCGTGTAATGTTGTAGGACAGAATATGTTATCCTTCATCCATATCAAGTGTCCATTACTGCAAATGTCATCAGTTCCTTTGTCCATATCAAGTTCCATTCCATATTTCATCCAGTTGTTGAAGCTTCGGCTGCTGCTGGTGGTGTTGCATTTGATCACATCCGCTTCCTGTACAGATCCACATCCTATCCTCATCCTACGATTTATTCGCCTTATATTAGTCATACGTTTAATATGTTTGTATATTGTAAAGTATTAGTGGACACTTATTATTTTAACCATTTTTTTTAAGGGGTCCTCCATTATAATTTAAATAATGAAGGTGAATGTATGGCCCCATTGT